>CM022775.1:6665465-7130465 GCA_012411365.1 Ameiurus melas | reverse complement strand
TTTTACTGAAGATTTATTTGTATTTTCCCCCCAGTTAAAAAAAAAAAAGGGGGGGGGGAAAAAAAAAAAAAAAAAAAAAAAGGAGTAGGCAGATCCCACAGATTTTTTTTATTTGCCCCATGGGATTCGACTTGAACAGTGCAATGCTTTACAACATTTACTAAGTGACAAATTCCAGCCACTAGTACAGATAACTATATATATATATATATATTACAGTGGGTTTGGTATTTATTTCTAAATCAAAAGTGTTCCTTCATCATTTTTGCCATTTGAAAGAAAAGACCTACATGATTAGGCATCGCAGAACCTCAGAAAATACTCACTTGCTAAGTATTTGTACCATTATATGTTTAGTCATTACTGATAAGTGACATGGTGCATTCCACAAGTGAAGAAGAAAAAAACCCAGAAAATAAATGGCACTAGTATCTCAATGAACACAATAAAACAATACATGTACAGCTAGAAACCATGTCTGTTAGAAAAAATGAAAAATTATTTATATATATATATTTTTTGCGGGTTTATGTAATGCTATTCCACATGTTCCAATTCAGACACACATAAAATTAAACTTTACTCGGCTCTCAAAAACTGGCTCTGATTTTAACCTGGAACTTTCTTAATATCCCAAGTCTTTCTCTCCCTGTTTCAACACGGTTTTTAACATGGCAAGAAAAAAAATTAAGTGATTTTTGTAGAAATTTTTATAAAGCCAATTTCCTTGGAACCACAAACAGGGTTTTAGCAAACTAGCACGCTAATCAGCTAACGTGCTAACATGCCATTTCAGCAGTTATTAAAAAGGTACCGTCTGTAATGTTAAAAGAATGATGCATGTAAAATTATAACAAAACGACTGATTTGCAGTATTGCCATGTAATGGATCTGGCCGTTTTATTTACAGATTATAAACTGCTCCTTTTTAAAATATTTTATTTGTATCCTCCTGCTTGCATGTCATTCTGTAGTTATACCAAATCTTTAATGGTGGTAAATTAGGAATCCCCTAAATGGACAAGAGCATGTTAAGAACAGTATTGCAACAAGGAGGAACAGTACAACATTGCTACAGCATCTGTTAGTATCCAGACTGATGTGCACTCTTTCTCCATGAAGCTCAGAAAGAAACAAGCACACGACCCATCACATGGATCGCGTTCATTTGTGTCCCTCTTTTGTACAGAAGCTCATTTACACGGTGACAAGCTCCTACTACCGATGCAAAGGCCCCCCCCTCATTATAACTGGCCTTGGATCACTTTCAAATGGCAATATCCAGCAATATCTCTTCAGTGACTCCTTACAGACAAAAAAAAAAAAAAAAAAAAAAAAACAAAAAACAAACTACATTCAAGTTCAGACCACAGAGTAAACAAACCGCATGTTTTCTCCCTTTCACCCTCGGTTTGGTCTCGGATTTCCCTCAAATTTACAACAGCTTAGAGTGCACAAAATAATGATACAAAATTAGATTTATTTTAAATACTGTAGCAGCAGCATCATCTTTTACGGCAAGCCTCTGGGTGGAGCACGAGACCTTGGAGTCACTGGCTTCGAGGGCAGACGAGATTGTCCTCTAAGGTATGCTTATATTTGTATTTAATAGAAGTTCGAGAGGGCTAAATCTGTATGTCCATACCATGACGCACAGATTTCTACAGAGTTACGGATATAATTTTTGAGATGAAAAAGTTTTTCACAACAGGGTCACTTTGGCAACAGTGCCCCCTGGTGGACTTTTTGCCATTAGGCTTTCTCCATCAACAAGAGAGGAGATTAAGTTCAGCTCCTCTGAGTGATTAAAAAAAAAAAAAAAAAAAAAAAAAAACAACAAAAAAAAAAGGAACCTTCACCTATTTCTCACTTTCAGACTCCATTCAGTCATCAATCCTTTCCCCGACTCAGTCCAGTTTTTGTTTTCCCACTTCCTTGCAGTGCTTCAGCTCACAACCACCGATGAATCCTCACTAACCAGCGCAGGCGTTGCATCTCTGCAAAAAACAGCAGGTGACTCTCATGGCACCTACGTAAGGGTGCCTGGGAAGCCCATAGGGTGGGAATCTGATTAGTGTGCTCAGCTCGAGGCTGTGGCGATGGGCTTTTTAAGCTGCTGTGAGCGAAGTTCCCGTGTTCGACTCTCCAGCAACAGGTCGTAGCACGAGTTACACACGAGCACTGCATCGTAAAGCTGCTGATCGGGAATGGGTAGCTTCAGGTGGCAGCAGTCTTTACAGAACACATTTCCACAGTTCCTGTAGAGACAGACAGATCATTATTGAAATGAACTCTAAAATCCATGTTACATTAACATCAAGTGTAAAATCAGCAGCATTTCAGGGAGGATTTCCTTGCCACCATCGCCTCTGGCTCGCTCATTAGGGACAAATTCATAGATCTACAGGTGCTGGTCATATAATTAGAATATCATCAAAAAGTGGATTTATTTCAGTAATTCCATTCAAAAAGTGAAACTAATATAATGTACACATTCATTACACACAGACTGATATTTCAGGTGTTCATTCCTGTTAATTTTGATGATTAACTGACAACTAATGAAAACCCCAAAATTAGTATCTCAGAAAATTAGAATATTGTGAAAAGGTTCAATATTGAAGACACCTGGTGCCACACTCTAATCAGCTAATTAACTCAAAACACCTGCAAAGGCCTTTAAATGGTCTCTCAGTCTAGTTCTGTAAGCTACACAATCATGGGAAGACTGCTGACTTGACAACTGTCCAAACGACGACCATTGACACCTTGCACAAGGAGGGCAAGACACAAAAGGTCATTGCTAAAGAGGCTGGCTGTTCACAGAGTTCTGTGTCCAAGCACATTAATAGAGAGGCGAAGGGAAGGAAAAGATGTGGTAGAAAAAAGTGTACAAGCTATAGGGATAACCGCACCCTGGAGAGGATTGTGAAACAAACCCATTCAAAAAAGTGGGGGAGATTCACAAAGAGTGGACTGCAGCTGGAGTCAGTGCTTCAAGAATCACCACACACAGACGTATGCAAGACATGGATTTCAGCTGTCGCATTCCTTGAGTCAAGCCACTCTTGAACAAGACTCAGCGTCAGAAGCATCTAAAGACAAAAAGGACTGGACTGCTGCTGAGTGGTCCAAAGGTATGTTCTCTGATGAAAGTAAATTTTGCATTTCCTTTGGAAATCAAGGTCCCAGAGTCTGGACGAAGAGAGGAGAGGCACAGAATCCACATTGCTTGAAGTCCAGTGTAAAGTTTCCACAGTCAGTGATGGTTTGGTGTGCCATGTCATCTGCTGGTGAAGGCCACTATCCTGGGCTGTCATAACACCTGAGCAGTGCCACAGACTGATCGACTCCATGCCACGCCGCATTGCTGCAGTAATTCAGGCAAAAGGAGCCCCTACTACGTATTGAGTGCTGTACATGCTCATACTTTTCAGTTGGCCAACATTTCTAAAAATCCTTTTTTTGTACTGGTCTCAAGTAATATTCTAATTTTCTGAGATACTGATTTTGGGGTTTTCATTAGTTATAATCCATGCATCCATCCATCCATCTTCAACCGCTTATTCCTGCTTCAGGGTCGCGGGGAACCTGGAGCCTATCCCAGGAAGCATCGGGCACAAGGCGGGGTACACCCTGGACAGGGTGCCAGTCCATCGCAGGGCACAATCACATACATACTCACACACCCATTCATACACCACGGACAATTTTACCAAGCTGCCAATCAACCTACCATGCATGTCTTTGGACTGGGGGAGGAAACCGGAGTACCCGGAGGAAACCCTCGCAACACGGGGAGAACATGCAAACTCCGCACACACATGGCCCCGGTAATGAATGTGTAATGAATGTATACATTATACTAGTTTCACTTTTTGAATGGAATTACTCAAATAAATAAACCTTTTGATGATATTCTAATTATATGACCAGCACCTGTATATCCTGAATTAAAATATTTCTGGACAGCTGCTCTGGGACAATGTCCGTTGTTAAAAGCACTATACAAATAAATCTAAATTGAATAGTACTAGAAAATGCAATTTTCACTTATTTTTTGCAATTTCTGTTCTTTAAAAAGTAGATTACAGCTTTAAAAATCTTGTAGCATATTTCACTTGGTGTGCGGCACCTACAAATAATGTTATTGTGAGAGATCTTGACATCTTTACATCCATCTTGCAATCACAAACGGTATAACTACACTACTAGGTCAAAAGTCTAAATCATAGACCTCTATATATTTGGCATGAATAGAATAGGTAATAGAATAGGTAATAGACATCAAAACTAGGAAATACTCATGATTACCTTGAAAAACCTTATTAGATTTGTACAAAATAGCCACCTTTCGGCTCTTGGCAGTTCTCTTATCCAACTTCATAAGCAAAAATCACGCGAATTCTCACATACAAAGCGCTTGCTTGTTGCTTTTCCTTCACTCTCCATTCCAGGGTTTATTTAGGTGTGTCCAAACATATGACTGAGTGTATTTAAGATGTGATTATCACTACGTCATCATACGTAGTGCTTTACCTGCAGTGATGGCGTCTCTTAGCAATCCAGAACTCGCTGTCACAGTTGAAGCAATGCGAGGCCATATGGTCTGGGACCCATCTGGTAACCTGCGTGAAGGTCAGAAAGAGATTTGGGCTCAGATTTGACATATAATATAGCAAGTGAAGCATTTAACTTCCATCCATCTTCTACCGCTTACTCCTTTTCAGGGTCGCGGGGGAGCCTGGAGCCTATCCCAGGGAGCATCGGGCACAAGGCGGGGTTACACCCTGGACACGGTGCCAGTCCATCTTAGAGCAAGCATTTAACTTATTCAATACAAGTACATACAGCTAAAATAGAACTAAAACAAATTCTCGGCGTCAGATTTATGCTCATATAGCACAGATATTACCCTTGATTTTCATGAAGGTCCTCGTCATACTCTTTCTTGATCTCACTACTGTTTTACAGTTAATCGTAAAATTTTCTTCTCTCACTTATAAACCTACTAAATCTCCACTACTTCCTCAAAGCATTGATCACGTTCAGATCCTTCCAAAAAATGTGGGTCCTTTAGGTGGTCATATGCTATTGTGTTAAAAGTGACAACTCTCACTGCACATTAGAATTGTATATTTTATGTTTACATATGTGTACACTACTGGTCTAACGTTTACAAACACTCATGAGAACTAAGGGAATGATGTGATAAATATTCAATTATTTTGATTTATTTAGTATTTAAGCATGTTCAAAGTAGATGCCCTTTTTGCCTAGAATTTACAGAAATGTATTCTTGGCATTTTCAACCGATTTCTTGAGGAATCCCCTGAAACGCTTTTTAAACAGTATTGAAGCAGTTCCCACCTACGCCAGACACTTATTTGCTGCTTTTCTGAATATTTCACTCCAAGTCGTCTGTTTAACAAAAAAATCCAGTGAGCATCAGCTCTGCATGTAAAATGGCCTTGAATTTTGTTGTCCCTGAATATCACTTCCCCCCCAATTCTAATGTTTGAGGTAAACATTAACTGAAACTCGAGACCTGTATTTTCACGATTTTATACATTTTCCGATTTTCACATTTTCAAGTCATGATTGGCTGACTTAAAAATTGCATGAAGGAGAAGGAGTACAGGTGTTCCCAAGTGGACAGTGGCGTATTTATTATTAACAAATAACAACAAGGTTTTAGGGTAAAGCGATCATGAATAACTTGTCTAGACTTTACAGAGATGAGACCTATAGAATAAACTGGCATTAGGAAAACAGGAGCTGGTATTTTCCAAAGAATCTAACCTCGGTATCTTTTCTCTCTACTCGATCCCAGCTGCCCTCGCTGAGGCGGTCCTCACTGTGGGCCGACAGAGAGTCCTCTTCATCACCATCATCTGACTCCCGGAGGCATGTCTGTAACGAAACAAGGCGATAGGAGACGTCAGCACATCAATGATCACAATTAAACAATATCGATAAATATCGTAATTCCTTTTCAGTAACTTGGGCAGCACTCACAATGTCGTCCTCGTAGTAGATGTCTGGCTCGGATGGTGGCGAGCTGTGTTGCCTGCTCTCCAGTTTCATCTGCAGCTGCTTGACCTGCCGCCGCAGCACCTCCACCTCCTGTTTGTAACTTGCCTCGATCTGGCGTAGTCGTTGCTGTACGGCGTCCAGTGGCACTGGCAGGCCATCGTCGTCCACGCAGTGAGCTGCTGACGGAATTTGCCGGAACGATGGTCCCAAGGCCGAGGAAAAGGATGGAGAATTGCAGAGTGAAGCGTTTTTCACGGCCGACATCCAACCAGGCTGTACCGGACTGCTCAGATTTCGCGGAGTCTCTCTGTACCCTCCGTTGGTACTACCAGACTGGGCACGGAGGAGTTTAACACTCTGAGCCCACTTTTCATCATTTGTAGCCAGGGCTGAGACTGGAGTCTTTCCAGTGTTGACCTTCTGAACAAAATTCAGCTCGGTCATGGGGCCATACTCATCCTTTAAGGTTTCAGTGGAATCTTCCAATTGGAGGACTGCAGTGCTTTTATTGTTCTCTAAAAGCTCTGCAGCAATAGTTGAAGGAAATTCAAATGTCTCAGTGATGCTCTTTTCTTTCTCTATGCCATTTGAGATCGGAGCATTAGGTGGTTCCTCAGTAGTAGTAAACGTGTAAGTGGTATTAATAGTCCTATCCTGCACTTCCTGTGGTACTGGTGGGAGGGTAGGGCTGGTGATTTGAAGCAAAGTTTGGTGGAAAACAGGCGGGACTTGTGACCGAGGAGAAACCGGGTCTAACGTTAAGGGATGAGGCACTGATGGCAAGGGCTGTGTGGTGAGACACAATTCTGGGTCGGTATTTGCACAGCTGTCCTGATCAGACTTTGGAGAAAGCGAGGGTGGAGTCTCCTCACATGTACCCACTTCCTGGTCCTCACTACACAGTTTGTTGTCAGAGGTAAACTCTAGGTTGTCTGGGAAACTGGCACCCTGGCCCATCATTGGCTCCAGAGGGGGCCGTCCCTCTTGGCAGTGCTTGTTGAGGTTGGGATCGCTGGAAGTGCGCGTGAGGGCTACGCCATTTTCAAAAGCGCATACCAAGTTTTCCATCGAACGTGTCTTGGGTAGCCTGTATTAAAATACAATAGCCCTGTAATTTCCTTTACAAGATATATGCAGGCATCCTCAAATTAAACTGAATGTTTTTTTTAAATACCATTTGAATAGTATGTGCAGTGATGTAACACACAGACTAAAAATCTACAGTGTTTTTTTACATCAATGTTTATACAGCAAGAAAAATGCACAGAATCTTAGCATCTTTCATCAATGATCATGTGATTTTGAGGCAATGTAATATAATTAAGGGATTGAATTCATATAAAGTAATTTTATTATAATAAGGAGCATTCTGTTTTATATTCTTATAGTCTGTTGTCCAGAAGAGGGCAGATTCTGCTCACAATGTGTATCCGGTTAGTGACTGCTGTACTGACCTGTCATGCGAGCGTGATGCGAGCTCCTCTCCCTGCGACGAGGGGCTCAGGTAGAGTTCCATAGTGTCCTCGGCTGCGGTGCACGGGGATGAGGTGGGCAGGTACACGGCTGTCCACAACTGCAATGCTCGCGTGTGACACACCGGCTGCAAGACCTGTCACAGGGGTTAGAGGTTACAAAAAGCTCATGACACATGCCATCTTTCTATAGTCCGGATACAGTTTTTACAGACATGTCCAGTCAAAGTCATATAGAGATCTTAAAGATTTAAGAAGATTATTAAGAAAGTGTCTGTACTTGTAGGTTTTTTTTTTCAGTTAGCACCCACATGCAGTACCTTCATTAACATTTGCAATATAATTACAAATAAATTTTAATGGAAAGAGCAATAGTTCTCTGCAGCAAAGCCATCACTCAATCAAAGTAGGCAATAAATCAACACTACACCGATTGTTATTGTTAAATAGTCTGTTAAATACGTCATTCAAGATTACCATGTCATGGCTGGGGATGTAGAGAAAGTTTTGAAAATTCTTGTTGCCAGCACGGAGCAGGGACCAGACAGAGCAGGTCCGCTTGTATATGTTTCGAGATTCTCGCTCCCGGGCGTTATTACACAGGAATGTTCCATACAGACACGAGTACGTGTGCTGCACCAGCTTCACCTGCAACACACACACATTTGCTTCTGGTTGTGATTTTCACATTTTTGCGTCACAACAGCCTTATTTGAAGACACATAATATAAAGATCTGTGTTCAGCAATTGATCTCTTATGATGATGTTATTAACATTACTGGATGGAGGAAAAGGAAGAAAGTACAAAAATAGATAAAAATAAGCAACATTTAAATGCATGGCAAGCATTCACCTTTACAGTCTTTCATTAAATAATATAAATATTAAATAATTTCTGATGAAAGATAGTTAAATATTTTAATTATAAATGAAAATAGTATGTTTTAAAGGCAGCAAATGGTCGTACTAGGAAAAAAAATATCACAAAATAACAAATAAAACAATCTAATTATAACTGCATCTTTATTCTCTGAACTGAAAACAAAATGAATTTGGAGATCAATAGTATACAGCATGGGAACAAAATGGCTAAAACAAATGGATCAATACACAGGACCATAAATGGCTCAATGAACAGGACACGCACCAGAAAGGCCTCGGTGAACTCGAACAGGCAGGGAAACTGTTTCAAGAGCTGATGGACGCAGTCGAGCCACTGCAGGAAGACCGGGCATTGCTCGTTCACGTCTTCGGCATTCTCGCAGTGACCGCAGCGGTCGGCAAATTTATGGCCAAAATCCAGCCACTCCGTTTCTACCAGCACCTGGAAACCCTGCAGAGATGAAAGAAACATGGGTCAAAGTCAGGCAATAACAGCATTTGCTTTCTAATGGCACTACTGTTGTTGAGCCTTGCAGAGAAAAAAAGACCAAGAACAAAAACTCTGAGAATCAAAACTGCATTTGCATTTTATAAGTGAAAAATAACAGGAACAGACCTATCCTCTTCTGGGTGAGACTAGACAGTGGGATTATGGATCATTACATTATATAGGTGGAGAAGATGGTACTAAATGTGTTGAAAGGATGTTTGTTAGGAGTATGTTGTATACAAGAGCCTTGGGATGAGTACAAGACAGTATTTATGATTACAATAGCAACTCTTCAGTACAAATCTACACTATCTGGGTGAGATTATCGATTAGAAAAGGTTAGACTTGGATATAGTGTCCCCCCCAAATACGACAGTCCATATACACACATTGCGTTAATATCACAAACCATGAAAGGTGAAAACTGTGCCACTTAATTACATTTTAGATTTATTTTGCATCAACTCACGTTTGTAAATGTATTTATCCCTTTTTTTTTTAAAGAAATGTTGTAAAATAAATGTAGAACATGGGATCTTATACAGTGGATTTGTGCCTTATATAAAACACACAGTATATAAAAATCATAAAAGCCTGATCATATGAAAAGAGAAATTTGTTCTGACCTTTAAGGCTACATACGACAGTAAATTGTCTTCCGAGGTGCCTCGTTTTGGCCGAATTTGAGGGCAACTCAAATTCTTTTTAGAAAAGGCAATCCTATAATTCTGGTCTATTACAAACGTTCTCCAGTCAATGAAAGGGCAGAGAAAATAACAGTTTTCTCTCTGAGGTGGTTTAAGTCGGACTGCTGTTATCTGTGCACCAGCAAGTCATTTAATTTATCCTCATGTATTTGGTGTGTACCACATAGTTACCAATATCGAACCAACAACCAATTACCGTATTGTGCTGCATGTCTCCGTTTTATACTCTTGTGGTATTTACATGCATTAGAAACCCTGTATCCTGCACTCATCGTACATGTTTTAATAGATTTGATTTTACCTCGATGGTTCTGTAGTAGGGGTCAAGCAGGACCTTAGCAAGAGCCACAATCTGGGGCGTGCGGTCCCAGCCGTCAGAGCAGTGTACCAGTACTGGACGTCCCTCTCTCTCCACAGCAGAACTCACCAGAGTGGCCGCCTTCAGCATGACGGACAGGTGCTGCAACCAGCGTGTGCTCTCTAGTGCAGAGAGCCAGCTGGGGACAGGAAGTAGCACACAGCGCATTAAGCATTCATTCAGATTACTACAGAGGCCAAAAGTCAGAGTGCACCTGCAAGAATTGTATCTTTCACAAGCTACTACACAGTAATAATAAATCTTTATCCAGTTTGTACTGAATTTGTACTGAATTTCGAAATTGGTAAATATGTTCACCTGAGATGAAGGGTCCTATTTCAGAAATTCTTAGATGAAACGGAAATACCTGAATCCCCAAAATATAAATTGTTCTTGGACCTTGGATCAAAACTGAATCATGCTTACTTTGCACCACTTTTTGAACAATGTTACTTAGTCTCTTCATCTCTCATATCTTATCTTGACCAGTCAAGATATACAAGACAATATTACACAAGGTTAATTGAGGTCATCTCTGAATGGCCTCCATCAAACACTAAAATAAATGAGTACAGATGCCTATTTTCATGACAAAATACAAGATTGTATGACCGAACAGTATCATTAAAAAAAAAGAAAAGTTTGCACTGTACTAGCTGCAGAAGCTATAGTAGCTATAGTACTAGCTATAGTAGCTGCAGTCTCTATGCTACACGAGTCTGCAATCTAGTATTAATGATCATTATCCCTGCATTACACAAGACCTTATGCAAAAGTCACATAACGATGACCTTTAAGGTGCAAAGGAATACATCAGCAACTCTTGAGCCCAATTTAGGCATGACCCAGTTAATCTGAACCATGCCACAGAGAAAGCAACACTGAACAAGAGCTGTACACGGAATCAACTCTAAACATAGCCTAGTGTTGAGAATACGATGTCTTCTTACTAGCGCTGAACCAATAATAAAACGCAGGGTTTTTTGTGATATGATGCGTCAAGATCTACTTTTAAAGAACAAAAGATAAGAATTTGAAATAAGCAAATATTCTATCCATCAGCAAGCAGACCTCAACATTGGATGAATTAAGTAAAAATGTCGTGTTGTGGGTTTTTTTAATTTCATAAATCATCCACACAAAAAAGTAGTAAGTAGCAGACAGGATCTCGAAATATATTCGCTCTTAAAAACCTAAAGCATTTTGGATATTGCACTATTGTTATTGCGGACACTGTCAGCAATCCATAATATTGAGATGCATATGTACTGTTCAAATGGCTTCGGTTTCATACTTTGATATTTCGGTCATATTGCCCATCTCTAATTAAAATGATACAAGAAGATAATCTATTGGCTGTGATGGAAAGTGAAATACAGATGGATACAGATACTATAAAGTGGTGAAAGGAAAATAATATAATAAAAAGGTTGAATGACAAGGTTATGGGGTCAGCACCGTGTACTCACTTGCCAGGATCAGGGATTTGACTGCACACAGCTCTCAGAGACTGGAAACTGTTTCTGATGGAGTGGATATTAGCCATGCCCATGAACATCACCTCACAGTTTGGGTAGTACTCTACAGACACACACACACACACACACACACACACACACACAGTGAGGTTAACCTTAAATCATGTCGAAATCATTACAAATGTTCTGGTTGTGGTTGTAACCAAAGACAAACAACCCAAAACTCAGTGTCAGTACTGAACAATTCTGACCCGAAAGGCTAGACCGGAACGAGATCGGATTTGGTTGATGAATGATTTCCAATAATGATTTAATTGGTGCATCATTAGTAGAAGTTTAAGGCAATTGGACTAATGTTATAATCCTAAAATGCCTATTGTTCTGCCAGCAGAGGGGCAATTTAGGGCTTTTTATATGAGATGTGATAATTATAGTCTTCCATTTATTTTCAACGAGAGGCACACAGGCAGGTGAAGCAACACGGGGCAGAGCAGCAGGTGGTGAAGCAGCGAGTTTAATCCAGCAAACCATGGCATGTACCTGACAAGTGTTTCCCTTTAGACAAGCAGACAGAGACCGGCAGAGCAGAGAATAATTTGTAGCCTCATGTGTTTAAAAAAAAATACAATTGAAAAAATAATAAAACAAAAACAACTTTTAGACCCAACTCAAGTTTCAAAGCAACCTGCTTAACATGTTCTTCTTGTGCTAAAATTAGACCAGTTAAAAGGAAACCACTGCCATTGCTTGTCATATGCCGCGTCTTCGCAGCATGGCAGATAATGACTCATGGCACAGATGTGCACCAACATGTCTCCACCCAGGAGACGTGTCCCCTGTGTGAACTCTGTGCATGTGTGGGGATAAAGACTGCTGCTTACCTTCACACTCACAGCCACCCCCCTTGGCGCGGTTGGCCACTGCAGCAGTGTAGGATCGCGCATCCAGGATCAGCAGCTTTTGTGGTGCAGTGCTGACATCAGGACCTGAACCCACCGCCAGGGAGGAGACTGAGAGACAGAGAGAGAGACGGGAGGCCCGTTAGGAAAGAAATAATTGGATAAACAACTGGATACTTGAGAAATGCTGAAAAAGATCAGGCATGTACTAAGGTTTGATTAAGGTTATGTAATTCTTTAAAGTCCATGAGTAGCTGGATATTAAAATTGTTTAATGTTCAAAACTAATTTAGAAGGAATGATATAGTAGCTTCTTTCCTTACAGGAGCCCGAGTGTGTAAAAGGAAAGAGACTGTAGCATGTGTCAAACTACAAAGATGACCTTTCCAACAAGACACCCTAAATTTCTTGGCCGGCACGTTGTTAACAGGGTCAGAAACAATAGAGCCATTTCCAATTCGCTCACAAACTGGAAACCATTTGTCTTCGATTATAGAGGGGGAAAAAAACCCCAAAAAACCTTGTGTGCATGTATGTGTAACTAATTACAAATGGCTCCCCACCAAATATCTACTCTTGCCTGAATAATATATGGCATCATTATCCGAGGGAACTGGAACCATTAGCAAATTAATTGGCACGGACACTGCAGTTTAATTGCAGTTCAAGTGCAGGTTCGGTTTTGCTTTAAAAGAGGAGTCTGGTCCATGGCTTTCATCACCATCAGTTCCCATTCATTTACAATCAGTAGATAGAACAATTAAGCAAAATAAATATTAAATAAATAAAAAAAAACTGTGGGAAATTTCCATCTGAATCATGGGATGAACGGAGTTAGTAACCGAATATTATTTAAATGGTCCAGAGTTGTTTTAGTCTTTAGATTTGTCGCAAAATGTCTATAGGTTAAAAAAATACTGATTTTCACCTCTCACTGTAAATCATGCTGAAATAGAACAGCATGTTATTTTTGGGGCGAGGATAATAGCTATAACCAGGAACATTTTGTAAGCTACTTTATGGGTATGAATCTCCAAAGAATCGATTTAGTTCAATTTCAGCTCAAGGTGCCACAATGTGACTATAAATCAATTATTTATGCATCTAGATCCCCCCCACCCCTTACATTAAGATTTGAGTGATGACCACTTGGTGCTTCACACAATATTATTTTCGTCCATCATGAAAATCACCAGGCCTGTATTTCCTTTACAATTACAAAGCCAAATGCCAACAATGCAAAATTACATTAAAAAAATATATATATATATATATATAAAAAAAAACAGATTTCTCAAACAAACCAACCAAAACAGAAACTAAAACTGCCTAAAGTCACCTGCCCAAATGTTCTGTGCTAAAATCAGAAACAGTAAAGAGAGAGCACATCATTTGTTTGTTCTAATGAATCTCCACACAGTGGCATGCCAACACACCTCAATGCAGTGGAGCTGCACCCTGCTTAGCCTGTATAGGGATGTGTCCACGGTGTGTGTGTATGTGCGTGCTCGTACACGTGTGAGAGATTATTCCTGGGGTGAGTAGAGGAATATGTTACCGAAGTCGCAGTCTGAAGTGTCTGCCCCGTCCCCTTGTATCCTGCAGGATGCTCGGGGTCCTGGATCCAGTGCGCAGGCTTTGGCGATAGATGTGACCAGGTACTCATCTTCAGTGTTCCTCCATCCCCACCAGCTGATCTCAGGCTGGCTGCAGCGTGCTATCACTGCACCATTCTTCAGGTGCCTGAGACAAATACAAAAGAGGATGAGAAGTCACACTAGAGGCCAAAAGCTTGGTAACAGCACCAACACTGTAAACATCCCTTTATAAGTGTCTGCAATCTTTACCTTACAGACAGTACAGGAAATGAATAAGTATTGTTATTCTGTCCAGAGAAGGTGTCACAAAATATAAACTGTAACTGCTGATCATTTTTAATTTGGGGGAGAGAAAAAGAAAGAAAGAAAAAAATATATATTTTCATGAAGGGTTAAGTGGCATGGTGTATTCTACATCCATGTATACCCTATGCCTCACCAGTTATGTGCTTGCCTTACCTGTACACCACTACTGGGATTCTCTTCCAGGACCTGAAAGAGGCCACACTTTCCAGTTCTTTATCTGTGATCCACACTGGCACCAAGAGCTTCTGAGGATAACTGGAGCAAAGTCTGAACAGAGCAAGAAAGAGGGCGAGAAAGAAAGGGAGGGAGATATTTGATAATCAATATATACACATAATATTAAAACCCTGAAAACATGGTAATTCAACCCATTTTGTCCTCAAATTTACTATGTCCTATTCTAACTATATGCTCTACACACGACAACTACCTGCTCCTGCTACATTACCTTATCACACTATCTGGCCTCTTCCGCATACATGAGCTCACAGAGACACTTGATTGGCTAGCGTCATTGTGGTTCACAGGGGAGAGAACATGCAAACCCTCTCACCCAAAGTGCTTTTTTGGCTCTGGGTTATGAATGGCTGTGGCATCATAGGAGTTTGACCTTGTGATATCCCAAATGTTAGGTGACCACTTCTCTGCCGTGACACTCAAGAGCCCTGAAAACATGGTAATTCTGATTTACCCTTATTTCTATTATGTGCTTTTTTCTGTATTGTTGCAAGTATTCCAGCATTTTCCAACCCAATTTCCTTTACTTCCAATTTAGATGCAATTGCCACAAGCACAGCCTTGGACATTTACCTTTAAAACCAGTTAAACGCAAAGGCTGCGTCCGAAACCGCATACTTACCTACTGTATAGTATGCGGAGAAGCAGTACGCCAGAGGGGTAGTATGTCGGAATTATCAGTAGGCGAGAAACAGTAGGTGAGAAATACCCAGATGGCGTACTGCTTCCGGCGAGATTTTGCAGTATGCAACCGATGGACACTGCAGGAGTCAAACAATCCCATGATGCAATGGCACTCGTACGGACAAGCTCAGAAAAAGAATAATGCGGAAGACCGCATCGGCTCTTGAATTAAAAATTAAACCTTGGTTAAACAGGACTTGTTTAACAACACCCGAATAAATTGTTAACTTGTTTAAGATTTTTGTGTTTATGAGGACATCAAAGGTCACATGACAGTGCTAACATGGCAGATGTAGTATGTCCAGGATTGCAGTCATAATACACACGTACTGATTAGTACGTACTGTTTCAATGGCAATGCAGTACATACCGTCATAGTATGTGATTTTGGACACCGCCAAAGTCTCTGGGCAAACGTTGAATTTGGTCAATAAACATTAGGCTGGACCTGTGGTTGTGTGTTACCTTTTGGAAGGCTCAAGTAAGCTGAATTAGTCTGTACTGGGATGGAAAGTTGGATAAAACTCAAAAGGAACAGCACCACTTCATTTCATTCAGACCGATGACTAAATTTACTTAAGTTGAAGTGTATTGAGTCTACGATCAAGTTGATTGGTTAATTCCCCTGAGGCACATAGGAACATACACATCCTGCAGACATGACCGGTTAAAATGTGAAAAAAAAAAAAAAATTAACATGCAACAGCACACACACTCCCACACACAATCTCCTCTAGCTGTGGTGTGCTGCTGACTCACTGATCTCAGCAGGTCTTGGCCTGCTTTAATTATCTACCACTATGGAGCGTCTACACACACAAAATGATTATCTCCATTTCACGCCATCACCTCTGGGGCTCTGTGGCAGTACCTCCAGCTGATACACATACGCACGTACACACACCACGTGAGCAGTTGTAAGTCAAGGCTGATCGTGTCTTTCCTCCTTAGTTTGTATGCAAGCGTTTGTGTATACAGTTGCATAATGCGAGTGTCCTTCAAATGCCAAACAGAGCCAGACAATTTCATTCCAAGCACAATCCCCTTACTCCGTCATTCACACACTTCTATTTACTCTTGTCTGAAAGCCGACCATAGCAGCATACACACATAAGCACAGAAAACAAAAACACTCTCCTAAAGGCAGGGGTGTGCGATCTGACAAAAATATATCCCGGTTCATGAATTTCTACGATACACAAGGAGTTTCATGATGTACAGGTTTGCTCACTAACTGACAGCAATCCAGCACTGTGGCTTAAAAAACAAACAAACAAACAAAAACTGTTTACTGAATTAATTGTTTCATGTCTACACAAAAAGATTTGTATTTTTTATTTGCATTTATAATAAATAATATTTAACACTGAAGGATAACTTTAAAGATTAAATACAACATTTTAACATGGTGACATACTTTATCACAATATCGATATTATAGTGTCATATTGCACAGCCCTGCTCATTGGTAATGAAGTTTGTGGATCGTACTTGTAGTTGCTGTTGATGTCGGACACTCTCCAGGCATTCTGCATGTCAAAGCCCATTCTCCTCACCTCCATCTCCATCCTGTGACGAACATGATCGCCTGAGACATGAAAAACAAAAAAAGATGGATGGAAAGAAAGAAAAAAATAAGTACAAGGATTAAAGGAAAAAAATACCATGGTAAGAAAAAAAGAAGAAAAAACAAGGACGTACAAAAGAAGGAAATAAAGTAATAAAGTAAGGAAAGAAAGAGAGAAAAGGAATGAGCAAGTGAAGGAACAAAAACAAAAAAACAAAACAAATATGAACGTAGACAAAATAAGAAAGAAAAACAATTCAGTAAAATTCTGAAGTGAAGAATTACCATTTTGCTTTGAATAAAACAGTTCAACAATGAATCTCTGTGTGTGTGTGTGTGTGTGTGTGCGTGTATACCTGGTCTGCAGAGATGTAGATGCTGGTCTTCGTCGTCAGCACAGCCCCCGAGGCTCCATGCATGGTAGGCCAGAGCAAACAGGTCCTCCAGTCGTGAGGGGTGAGCTATAGCTCGATTCAGCCTCTTCAGCCACTCCTGACACTGCTTAAACGTGGAGAAGTGACACCTGACAGGACACAATCATCACCATCATCATCATCAAAAGCTATTAATTCATCATTTATTTTAACATCACATGGCTAAATATCATTCAGTAAAAACATAGACGACTCCCCCTGTACAGAAGGTTATTCCCTAAAGTATAACAATGACTCCTATTATCTATGGTCCATATTTCATTATCTACATATTTGGTTTAGCTTGTATGAATTTACTGCATATATTAGCTGTGATTCATATGGTTCCTCTCTTTTGCTGTATGCACGCAGCTGGTCAGATCTTACTGGTCTGTTTTGCAATACTGTTATCCAACACTTGTGTCATTCCTCTTGGGAGATAGCATGATGAAGTGATGTGCAAAGGCTGAACAGCTCAGCAGAGGTTACAGTGCTCTAATCCAGAAAATAGCTTTGGATTTGGATTTAGGCTTAGTTCAGCTTCAGCACTGTGAACACTAGAGTTGATTAGAGGATGTTTATTTCCCCCCGGTTTCACATTAATCCAGTGCATGCTTTTTCACTGCATAACTTTCAAATGTGTAAAACAGGTTTAACCCCCCTTTTTTTGTTTTAAAACAAACAAACAAACAAACTAAAAAAAAAACCCGGTGTCTGTATCGGCCTCCTGGTGTGTTCTGGAATGTTAATCCTTAATTTCACTTTTAATCCTAATTATTCATCATTATTGGGGAAAAAAAAGTTTTGATAGGTGTAACGATAACTGGAATAAAGATAATCGATCACAGCACTGGTTGTTTTTGTGAATTATACAGAAACTTAATAAAGTGTTCATGTGCACAAAATGGCTACCACAAGTGTCCTGCAGTTGTTTGGCATGTTTTGACACTACGTATCTGCATATAAACAGTGGGAGAAGCGTAGGACGAGGTGACGGGACATCAGAAACAGACTCAACAAACTATAACAGATTTCCCATTTTATAGACCAGGTGTTTCTCTACAACACAGTGTTTGAATTTTATAAATCCCATGCACAAACCCACTTGAAAGTTTTATTTATTTATTTAACAAAAGTATTGCAGTGGCACAGTCAATTCTGTTCTATGCACTGAAGACATCTGGGTTTGAGATCAGAAGATGAATACGAGATGATGGATCAGAATTTCAGCTTTCATTTCCTCACATTTTACATCTAGGAGGTGTTAAATAACTTGTAACATGCCACATTTTGTTTGAACCATATTTCAAATGAATAAAAATATTATAACACGCGTTCTGTTAAAATAACTGTTTAAAATGTAATAGCTCTGAATATCAACTATTGGTTTGAGCCATGGGTTTCACCTGTGAAGACTGCAATTGATGTTAAAAAGGATAAGCTAGCATGAAGACCAGAGAGCTGTCTATGGGGGGAGGGGGAGATTTACGAAAGCCATTTACGAATAGTTTTGTATATTTTATAGTACAAATAGCCTTGTAACAGTAAATAGCCTTGTAATTGTCCAGATATACAAAAGGTACAGAGGCAAGTATATGAAGTATTCTTTTTGTGCAACATTGAGTATATGTTACATAGGTGCAATAAAGGATTCCTAATTCATACACAAAAATTACAGTGTGCAGTAAGTGCAGAATGCAGAGGGAAGCATTTTCATGGGCCAACATGTCTATTTATGCTACAAACTTTAAACCCTATAATTGACATGGTTTAGCACATTTGAAGTTGGAAGCTTTGTGACTTTTGCATACATTTCTTTGCGTGTGTGGCACTGCATATGTATAAAGTAAATCTCTAACCCAAGACTATGTGTGTGTGTGTGTGTGTGTGTGTGTGTGTGTGCGCGTGTGTGTGTACCTCACTAATTTGGAGTCCTTACAGATGATGTGCAGCTGGAACATATCTCTGCTCTCCACAGTCTCAATCAGCCTGAGAGGCACCTATAACGATACACAGCCGAGGAGCATGTTAATGAAATGAGTAAACAGGAAGCACCAACTTGCTACAACCGGAACTATCAGAGGAAATGTACAGAGGCTGCTTCTGACTGAAAGAGCATGTTTTGTGCTGATCTAAACCTGTCCTGTAGCCCGAGTCCTGGCCATGATTTCCAGGCATCAGCTGGAAACGTTGCTCCACTGAACTATTAACAGTCTTCTATTTTGGTTGTTTTGGAGTGCGTTTCAAACACAAATGATCCAAGTGGGCAGATGAGTTATGAGCTGGGATTTCCTGTGGTCAGTCAAGCCTTTTTCTTAATGGCACCAATAAGACTCGGTGCACTCAGCTTCCTGCTGAAATTACACTGGATCCAGACGTCACTGTGGAATTCACTACAAGATCTGGGGCTACTAATAGCAATGTAATGGATTAAAAACCTGGGCGCTCCATTTACACACAAACAGGATATGTACGTTTTATGTAACTTGGAATTCAATTCTAAACAATTTCATACTAACAAAGGGTTCTTGGGTTC
The DNA here is from genome assembly GCA_012411365.1 of Ameiurus melas. Taxonomy (NCBI): domain Eukaryota; kingdom Metazoa; phylum Chordata; class Actinopteri; order Siluriformes; family Ictaluridae; genus Ameiurus; species Ameiurus melas. The sequence goes on along the minus strand of CM022775.1, from coordinate 7,110,801 downwards.
TAATTGATGATTTTACACCAACAAAGCTCAAGGGTTCTAGCTGAATTTACAGCAACAGAATTTGGGGATCTATTTGATTTTATAAGCAAGAGAATTTACAAATCCAGTCAATTTACACCAACAGAATCTGATGTTCTAGACAACTTCATACTAACAAAATTGGGGTTCTAGCTGATTTTACACCAACATAACTTTGGGTTCTAATCGATTTTATACCAATAAGAACTTGGGGGTTCTAGTAAGAATTTTATAAAAAATCATCAACACACACACAAAATCTCCACAATGTCATATGATTCAAAATATTTAAAAACAGTAAAATGCATTTGTCCAGATTAATTTTTTTATTAAAATTTTTTAAAACTGTGTTTATATGAATACATGAGACAGCCAGCACCAAACTCAAGCACTATAAAAGGTTCTACTAGTGCACTCTTGAGCAGGAAGCATAAACCATACAGCTGCAAGCTTTAGTAGTGGCTCACTGGCCAACATTAAAAGCACAATCCCATTTACTAGGGTTAGAAGAAAAGAAAAAAACCAAGCTGATGTGAACAGAACAAAATCACTGATCTAGGATGAGTTCTGGCTTTTCGTTCTAGACCAATAAACACAACTAAGGAAAGAAGTAGAGAATTCTAGATCAGCATGCTGGCTCTTATTTCATACAACCACTGCATCAAAAAATAAATAAAGTGGGGGAAAGGGATGGAGTGAACTGGAATGAAAATGAAAAAGGGCTAATGAGTGCAAAGTACTCACAGAGATCTCAGTGTCCACACCTGGGTACATCTACCACACCAGCAGGACACAGACAGAGAGAGTTGAAGGAAAAAGGGAGGAAGAAAAAGAAAGAAGGCAGGTGAGAAAAAAAAAAAAAGAAGAAACGAGAACAGATTAAAAAAAGAGGGAGAAATGAAGAAATGACTAAGCAAAAAACTAAATGGAAAGACCATGCAATGGTGGGAATGAGTATAAACACAACATAAAATAAGAGTAAGAAGAATTCTTCCTCTTTTATGAGCCTCGTATGTCTCATACCTAGACACACTTGGTTAATGTGGGTAAATGTTGGGGGGGTGGGGATGTATCACTACATACCAGGGTATGCGTGTTCTGGAAAAGCTCGTAATTGTTGGTGGTGTGAAGGAGGCATTTCTGCAAGATGTTTAATTAGAATTGGTTTGGAAGGTGTCTCCAATATCAGTGCTTTGCAACAGTCAGAGGTAATGCAGTTTCTTTACATTTTCCAGGACAGAGGACTTCTTGGGAACATGAACAGGAACATGGGCAGTGGTATCTCAGTGGTTAAGATGAGCTGCCAACGAAGCCAATCTGCCACTGCTGGGCCCTTGAGCAAGACCCTTAATCCTCAACTGCTCAATTTTATAAAAAAATTTGATACATGCAAGTCGCTCTGGAAAAGGACATCTGCCATAAATATAAACATGACGAGCTTCATTTTCTGTCTCAACAAGAAAAAAAAAAAAGATGTTGGTAAGACAGCAATTGTTTATAGCCGTTACAGCTGTTAGTCACACCAGGAACTGACTAGAAACGTAACTATAAACAAATGTTGTAGGACATTACTCATTATTAATAAATCATTTGAATCAATTGAAGATTGCTGTGGTTTAAGAGGAATAAAATACGGTACGTGCTATTCTAAGAACATTACCAGTTGTGGGGTGGTTTTTGCGGTCGGCCCACATCACACCATCCTGTAATTTCTTATTTTCCTAGAACAGCACATCCTGTCTTGTTTACTTAAATAATTAACTAATTACCCATGTAAGAACTGATCTGTGATGGTTATAATTCCGTGATTAAATTGTGCACGCAGAAGACTTTGGATGATTGATGATGGTATCGGGAATCGCAGATAGATTCCAACTATCATGATGGCGATCAAACTAGAGGATTTAAATGTCTGTCGGAAAACGTGGCGTCTGCAGCTTAAATAATCAACAAAAATAAAGTTGTGCTGAATCTTCCCATGGAACCTTTCCTTTTCTCCTATTTTGGATCTTATGTGAACCTTAATAGACTACATGTTGTCTGGCTTCGAAGCAGAGCAACAAAACTTCTTTCTGAGATGCATCCAACTTCCTTTGCACTTCTGATTTTATACTGAGCTTCTTTACAGCTAATAATTTTTTTTACAGCATTCCTGGTTTTGTTAACAGTGAATTAATAATAATAAAAAAACAACAACAACAACAACTAAAAATAAAATAAAAAAAAAGACTAAATGCTAGTGACTAGCAGCTATAGCTGACTCTTAAGAAGCTTCTGGTATTTGTATTATGTACATTTGGCCACGCCCCCTTCGTCCCCCCCAGCGCCACAGGTGATACTACCGTCAATTGGCAATAGTTAGCGGACATGATCTCACAAGCCTAACACCCAGTGTGTTCGGTAAAAATGTACTCACACCCCCACACACACCGAGTTCAGTGTGGCCAGCCGGGTCAAAAAAGGATGCTCAAAAAAGTCACTCAGCTGAGCTCCACTTGACACAACCTGCCTGCAGGTTAATTTTGAGCTGATCTGACTCTGGGATTTAAAAGGCTGTGCTGTTGATGTTGACACTGAACAGACTGGTCTGGTGCCACTGAATGATTATTGAACTGACTGGTCAGCAATGAGCAGAGGAGGAGAAGGGGGAAACAAAAAGCAAAAAAAAACAACCCTCTTTTCTTCAAGTTCATTGAGGAACATGCCTAGAGCTGTGACGGTGGCAGTTTTTTAACCATTAACCACCGTGGCAAGAGGTGGTGGTGGGCAGGGATGCTGGAAGTTACATTTATATTAGGTATATACAAAATTTTATAGGCTTAAATTAAATAAAAACCTAAATATAAAATTTAAACAACTCAATACAGCCTTGTTGTGTCGTGATGTTGAATGAGAAACAGCCTGAGGGCACTGTATGGTATTGTGATCACATTGAGAAGGAGAATTAGTGGATAAAATAAAACCTGATAGAGTTAAAGTGTAAGTATAGTATACTATACTAAAAGCCTATAAAAAATGTTTGATTATGAATATATTAATACACAAATTACGTAAAGTATCCTGCTATATGGTAGGCTATAAATACAAATTAATATAGCAACTGTTATTGCACTTGTAAACAAAACATTGTACTTCATACTTCTCAGTGTCCACTCAAGCAGAAACTAACATTGTGTGTGATGCGAAACCATCGCAGGTAGCACTTCACCACCACAGTTGTGTGGTTGTCAAGGCCTCCCGTTATGTCAAAAATAACATGGTTGGTGTCAAAAGGTATTATATAAAAATGATAAATATTCTGTTATGTCATACTGCCATATGAAGCAACTATTACGGTCTTATTAACCATTACAACCAGTGTGTGTTATATTTTTATTTATATATATATATATATATATATATATATATATATATATATATATATATATATATATATATATATATTATATATATGAGATAGATAGGCACAACAGCAAGGATCATATCACAAATGGACACATGAGTCTCGGTTTAAACTGAACGCAGTGGAAGCTGCAATTAGATTCACAGGTACTCCTTTATAGGAAACAGGAAAGCCTGCATAGTTTCCCCAAAGCTGGTTATCGGCAAACGTGGATTGTTCATTTGTTCCAGAGAGAATGAGCTCAACATGACCTCATTTACCCTCTGGAGTGCCATGAAAGGCCTTTCAGCTCAGAGGCTAGGCAAAGTAAAGACAAGGCTTCCCTTGACTGGTTTCAGACAGAGCATTTATAGGTATCCTCAAGTTATATGTAATATTTTTGAAGATTTTCAGTGAACGTGAACTATAAAAAAAAATTTAAACAAAATAAAAATGGCTTATTAAATACATACATTAACTACATCTCTGTTAAATGTAAATTCTGAGGTGTTTGTATACAGCAAAAAACGTTAGTCTTAATTCAGCTCCTACCTCATGCTAGTGACCCTATACTATCCCATGTGAGTGATGTCAAAGCGGCTTGGCAAGCTAGTTAGCCAACAGTGACATAACGGCACATTCATAATTATAGATTTGGTAGTTATGGTGTATTTTAGAGGTTGAAAATATGATGCAAACTGAGACTCAGATACTGAAATCCTTATTGACTCCATGTGTGACAAATGCCAGATAGTTTGATAGCAGTTTACTAGCCACCTAGCTATTTGACAGGAGAACGTTTCCAAATTCCTGTCACTTTTAATGAGGCTAAAGGAGTAGAGCTGTCCCTAGGGCATTTTAGTAGATTCTGGCCATTTAATAAACAAAAACCCACTTTCATTTTCTTTTCTTTTGAGGTGAATTTGGAGAAAATCTACAATTATCATCAGCAACACTCAATAATATGAAACTTGTTTAATATTTAAACTTGTATAATTACATGTAATAATTAGCAGAGAAGGTAAACTTTAGCTCAGATACTGATTTAACTACTGTCGCTATACAGAGGAAAAGGACCTTATGGTGTGCACAATTGCATTATGGTGGCAATATTATTTATACTGAAGGGCTAAACTGAAATTTCACTTGAAAGTGATATGGAAATGTGTGTTCATAGTTCAGTGTGTGCCATGTCTAAATGAATGAAGTCTTATCTTTTCTTTTGAGAAAAGAAAATGGCGTGATCTGCTCTACAAGCAGCAAACACACCAGATGATTGATCCATCAGTGTGATGTGTGTGTATGTATGTGTGTCTGTGAGAGGCTCTTACATTGATAATGGAGTCTTTGAATTTAATATGCAGTCTGTAGTTCGAGATGGCGATGATTGCATCATCGGCACGGCCCAGAAACTCCACCCCTTCGCCTTGAAGCGCTGGGAAAGGCACCTGCAAATTATATTAACCTATCCCACTTCTGTTTAAACTCCATATGCTATTTGAGTTTAAAGAAAAGTAGCAGCTGCTCCTGCGGTGGAATCATGCCAACATCCAGGCCGAGACAACAAACCCATATTTCATAAAATGAAAATGATAGTCTAAACTGCATAAAAAGAAAGAAAAAAACTATAATTAAAAGTTTAATTTAAAAAAAAAAATTAAAAAAAAAAAAAAAAAAAAAAAAAAAAAAAAAAAAAAAAAAAAAAAAAAAAAAAAAAAAAAAAAAAAAAAAAAAAAAAAAAAAAAAGAAAAAAAAGGGGGGTTGGTTGCACTCACTTTAAACCCACACGCAACACAAAAAAAAAACCAAAAAAAAAAAAAAAAAAAAAAAGGGCAAAACCACAACGGTGCATTTCAGCGACAGCTTGGAAAGAACGCCTACTGCATTCCCACAGTTATCCTCCTAACTAAGTGCAGTATTTCAAAACAACAAACCCACATACAAATTCAAACACAAAGTCCAACACTTTATGAATCCTAGAAAAAAACCCCACAAGGATACCCTATAGCCAATTATAAAGGAAAGCACAATGTTTAATTGCCAGCAAGCCCAAGTTGTTAAACTCTGAAGACTTTATTACAACACATTTCGCACTACACACCAGTGCTACAAACTTGTACCTCCCAGCGAGTCTAATGGATCTGCTTCTACTTCACAGCTTATGTGATGCCATCCTGGTCAGCGGTTTGTGAAGCTGGTGCCCCGATGGCATCGTCCATCCACAGACCGCGAGTAAACAGATTTCGAGCCTATGCCCATGGGGTCTTGTTGGCATGGTGTTAAGAAACCAGGCCTGCTTTTAAAACCCCCTGAACAGTGGAGTGCTTCAGCACTGTGTGTACAAAATGGGTTACCTCAGAAGCAGAAGGCAGATTAAACAAAGAAGCGCTTGTGTCGAGCGGCTGGCTCTGTAAACAGGGGCTTCTGAACATTTGAGAGACAGACAGTCTGCAAAACATTTAGTCAGTATTGGTTCAAATTAAAATTTTCAACCACCTCTGGCCAGATTTAATGTGAAGTCACACTACCATGGAAACGTTTAGCATCAGTGGAAAGCGTTAGAAACTGTACACAACCCTTCAGTTCTGCAATAGAGTTTTTCCATTGGAAAGGACTAAGAATTCAATAAGTAAGCAAATGGTATTTCTCAGCTTAAAATTTTATTAGTGAACAAATACAATGATCTCAGTTGATCCTAAATGTTTCTCACATCTAAATAGAATATTAAAAAAAGTTGTCTCTCTCAGGGTTATTAGGCAACAAAATTTCAAACCGACACTTGTTTATTCTTATTATCAGTCTTAAAAGTAGTATTTAACAAATAACTAACATAAAACCATTTTGGCCCTTCAAAACTACTCAATGATCGACATAGCCACCGTTCATTTCAATAACCGCCATGAGCCTTCCATCCATTGAATCGGACAGCTTCTTCATCTGTTCACCACAGCCCCCCGAATACAGTTCAAAGAGGTGAACCTCAAGGTTTCTTCCTTTAAACATCTTAGGGAGTTTTTCCTTGCCACCGCCGCCACTCAGTGGCTTGCTCAGTTGGGATAAATTCACACATTGGTGTGATGGAACATTGTCCTGCATAAAGATCATGGCCTTCTTGAATGTTGCTGACTTCTTTCTGTAACATTGTTTGAAGAAAGTGTTTTCTAGAAACCCGAAGTAGGTTAGAGAGTTGATTTTCAGTTAGTCTTCAACCTGTAAAAGGTCCAACTAGCTTATCATTAAAGATACCAGAACACAGCAGTACCCCTCCTCCACCTTGCTGGTGCCTGGCATGAGCTGGTACTCCGTGAAAATTAGTGAGCTACCCACAGGCCCACGCATCCCATCCATCTAAAGTCACTTGTTTCATTTGTTCATAAAACCTTTGAGAAATTGGTCTTCGGGTATTTCCTGGCCCAGTCATGACACTTCAAGATTGTGAGTATTATTCAATGGTGGTCATGTTTCAACCGTCCTTACCATAGCCATATCTCTGAGCACTTGACATCTTGTACTTCTGGACACTCCTGAAACATTGCAGTTCTGAAATACAGTGGCACTGGAGACTAACGAGTTCCTGGCAAGTCTTACAGTTAACTCATGCATTTTTCTTCTAAATATTTTTTTTCCTCGACTCGAGTATTCATAAAGCGTTTGATTGTCTGGTGGTCATGCCTCAATAGTTTTGTAATCTGCACCGTGCTGCATCCCTCTGCATACCACAGGCATATTACAAATTTTGACTTTTCAGTCAAAGTTAAATCCTTTTTTGGCCCCTTTTCCTGAGGTAGTAGCTGCCTAATAATTATGTACACCTTATATAGGGCCTTAATCATTTTAGGCCACACCCTCCCACATTAAACAATTAAACTTCTCCTGATGCTAATTATACCCCAGTCAGTATTAAGGTTAATAAATGGTTAAGCTGGCTGCCCTCACACTCAAACATAACATGTTAAACACGAGTTCATTGCTAGCAGCAGCCATTATAAAAAAGTGCTAAATAAAACACTCCCTTACGCTTCTGATTAGTTAAGCAGCGGGTTATTCATTTCAGTACCAGCATCAGTATTGGTATCGACGAGGACCAAAAAACATGTACTTAGTACAGTTACTTACCTGTATCCAGGTCAAGTACCAGTGTTAGTTTCTCATCATATGGTGGTATCCGTTAAAGTTACATTAAAATTAAACCTTAGACAGATGGAGTATTTATTATTTTCAAAAAAAGCAATTTCATAGAACAGTGGCGTTGGGAGAGAAGGTATTCTAATGGTTTCATTGCTATTGGGTGTATGCATCATTTGGAGGTGAGTAAGATGAACGTCAGTGTTTAAAATGCACTGGAAATGTGTGTGCTAACAAAGAGTCAAAGTGTGAACGTGCAAACGTTTAACTGATTAACTGCCAAGTGTTTTTCTTTAGCGGACATATGCTTCAGTGATGGTTCCCTTTCATTCACTGATAGCAGGACAGAAATACTCCTCATGATGGAACATTCAGATAAGCGCTGGACCAAAATACACATGCACGCACCCACATACAATGCCAGGTGTTAGAAGAAGCCTTTTAAATGGAGAGAAAACAACAGATCTGTACAGAGTAAAAAAAAGATTTAGCTCATTAGTTACATTAAAGCCTTTAAAGGATAAAAAGACTCAGAATCCACAAAACCCTTACAAGTTTTTCTAGCATTATTTTTTTTTATATTTATATATACACACACACACACACACACTCTTATCTAGCTCAGTTTTCAATTAAGTACAGTGGTGGCTCATCATCCATAGAGGCAGGTGTGGCATCCATGGATTGGACTTGTTTGTCCAGCACATCCCACAGATGCTTGATCAGATTGAGATCTGGGGAATTTGGAGGCCATGTCAACACCTTGAAAACTGTGTCATGTTCCTCAAACCATTCCGAACAATTTGTGCAGTGTAGCAGGACACTTATCCTGTTAAAAGAGGTCACTGCTATTAAGAAAAACTGTTGCCATAAAGGGTTGTTGTACTTGGTCTGCAACAATGTTTAGGTAGATGGTACGTGTCAAAATAACATTCACATGAACGCCAGGATCCAAGGTTCACTTGCTGCCTAATACATACCATCCACAGGTGAAAATGTAATGAGAATCAATGATATTAACGTCAGTTCTCGGTGGTTTTAATGTTATCGCTGATCTGTGTTGTGAATGAGGACATTATGAAGAGAATTATAACAACGCCATACATGTTAAATTCGGTTGAAATACTACTTACATATTTTGAGTGGTCAAAGATGTAGAAATTGTTTTAATTATATATATCTATGCAATCAATGATTGCAAGATGATTGCAATGCAATGATTGCAAGATGGCCTCGCCCTGATGAAGCAAAGAAGGCCCAAATCATGAGTTTCTTCCACCATACTTTACGGTTGCGATGATGTTTTCATGATGATATGCCGTGCCCTTTCTACGCCAGATGTAGTGCTGTGCAGTTTTTCCAAATAGTTCAATCTTAGTTTCATCAGTCCACAAAACATTTTGCCCATACCGCTGTGGAGTGTCAATGTGCTCTTTTGAAAACTTCAGGCATGCAGCAATGTTCTTTTTAGTAAGCAGTGGCTTCCTTCGTGGTGTCCTGCCATAGATACACTGCTTGTTCAATGTTTTGCATATTGTAGACTCATGAACAGAGATTTTAGCCAGTTCCAATGATGCCTTCAAATCTTTGGCTGTCATTCGGGGTTGTTCCTTTAACTCATTGAGGAGTCTTCGATGTGCTCTTGGTGTCATTTTGACTAGGCGCCCAATTCTTGGTAGAGTAGCAACAGTCCTAAAGTGTTTCCATTTGTAGAATGTTTGCCTAACTGTACACTGGTGAATTTCTAAAGTCTTTGAAATCACTTTGTGACCTTTGCCTGATTTATGTAAATAAACTATTCTTGATCGTAGATCCTCTGAAAGCTCTTTTTGGTGAGGCGTGGCTCACATAAGCATGTTTCTTGTGCAGTGCAAACTCCAAAAATTTGAGGGGTTTTTATCAGTCAAAGTAGCTGTAGTCGACACCTCCAGACTCATTTTCTTAACGAGACTCCAGGTGTGCAAAAATAAAAAAATACATTTTTGAGGTCATTAACACAAGGGTTCATAGACTTTTTCTACAAGCACTATGAGATTTTTTTGGTTGTTCTCAATAAAGACATGAATGATCAGAACTTGTGTGTTATTATTTTAGACACATTATATTTTTCAATACTCCTGACTTAGATGAATATCAGATCACATTCGTGACAAATTTATTCAGAAAACCATGAAATTCCAAAGGGTTCACATACTTTTTCTTGCCACTGTGTGTGTGTGTAATTATATACATACATATATACACACACACACACACACACACACATATATACATACATATACATACACACACTATATATGTATTTAAAAAAAAAAAAAAAAAAAAAAGTGTTCCCATTTATTTGGCAGCCTTCTAGATGTTGCACTGCATCTAATGACCAAAAATGAGAACTGCAACAAGCACTAATAGAGGCACACTGGGGCAGGAACAACACTGCCCCAATCTCACTCTATGAACATTTTCAGCGGAAGACAGGAATGTTGCTGATAGGGTTGCAAGATCACATTTTTTATTGTGATAATATGCCACATCCAACACGATTTTATTTGGAATAAATATGTAAACAATGATTATGGGATTATGGAGTGAATAACTTCGGTACATCAGCAACCCGTGAAATCTGGCAACCCTGATTAATGATTTATAGCTCTTCTATGTGTGCCTTACTGGCAATGAGAAACACCTGCTGTATCAAACACAGCTGAAGAAAGGTACATCTAAAACCACTCGGTGTGCTGATGGACTGTGTACGGATTGACCAGGTTAATCTAAGGAGGCAGGTGATGGCGAAGTCAATTAGTCCATATGTTACAGAAACAGTGAAAAGAGACTGGTGAAAATGCTGGAGGTTTTATTTCATCTCAGCATCCTCAGTGAATTTAAAAACAGAAAGATTTCCACTCAGTGAGTCAGGCTATAGTGCCAAATGCAACTCATCTCCCCCATGTTCAACTCTCTCACTAAACACCTGACCTGAACACACACAGACAGACACAGTGAGAGAGAGAGAGAGAAAATACCCATCAGAGACAGACCGATGGATTTGCATTAGGTGCCATAACAAAGGGCACTGGATGAGCAAGACCTCAATATTGGAGAGGAACAAAGATGACGAACCGCCATGAAGCTTCAGCATATTCACCAAGCGGAGACAGTCATGCACAAACACGCACACAAACGGAAAGACACACAATGACAAGGACAGATGCGCATACACAGACTTGCATACTAAAGACACATACACAGAAGGAGGCAGAGGTGTACACACACACACGTCACGACCATCACAGAGAAAGTACATTTAATAATGATAAGACTCCACAGCACACATAGCAACAGTAAAAGACCACACGAAACACTTCTGCCTTGAACAACACTCACATAGCTTCAGAAATCTTGATGGACTTTCATGTAAACCTCATTTCTCAAAATAAGAGCAAAAGAAATGAAGGCTATTAAGTGAAACTATTTAAAATATATTTTCCTTCATCAAATTGTAAGTATAATGCTGTTCCGTTTTCTTAAACAGACCAGAGTGATGATCATAATACATAAACTGCAATTAATCTAGAAGTGTGTGGGGAAAAGAAGAAGAAAAAGAAAAAAAAAGTGAAGTATGAGGAACACGTTCTCAAGGACTTTCATCTTATAAAGCAAACTGAAAATAGAGACCATATTCACGTCTCTTCTGCGGTCATGTTTACGGAGCTGCAGCAGCCTCCCTGATGGCCAAAGCAATCTGCGGAAAAGCGCATTCATTTTTCATGGAGCTGTAGCCGAACAGGAGCAGCCTTGAAATCAGAAAAGCTTCAAAGGGATCAGGTGAGATCCGGAGGCAGAAATACGGCTATGCGGGGACGACGAGTTGAACAACAGACACACATGCCGCACAAGAGTACGCATGTTTCAGTCAAAACATCTGACTGAATTTCCAAAATTTGGGGGGGATAAAAACTTTCATAAAGTACAATTTAATGATCTGTATAACATTCTGAATCAAGTAACCACCAGAGAAACAGCAATAAGACAAAATTAAATTACAATAAAACAAACACTCTCCTCGCACTTTCATGCAGGTTTTCCTGTAGCTGTTTGCGCCTCCTCACTGCAAGTATCAAAGCCTAGTAGTGTCTAATTAGACAGCGGGAGGGACAGTAAGCCTGACAGACAGACAGCTACTGCTGAGTAAAACTGGGCAGGAAAGCTTGGAGAAGGGTACACAGGGTCAGAAAGTTCCTACCGCTCCTGGCACTGGCAGTGCAACGGAGATAATAAAAAGAAATGTCACAAATAAAATAAAAAAAATGCCACACATACAACCGCTTCCTCAGCCAAACCGAAACCGTATTTACAGGGAGTGTGAATGAGCGCTAGCTTTGACTTAGAATTGGACCTGGATTACCTCGAAGTTCGACTGGAAAGTGATTTGAACCAACTACATGAACCCAAAGTCTGCATACACAGAAGACTGTGTTTGCAGCACCACGTCCGTTGTGCCTTCGTCAGTGGATGTTCGTGGACGTCCGGTTCTCAGCCGGTCCCCAAAATTTCCGGTCTTTTTGAATTTGTTAACAGTGTTGTGTGTGATGCGCTCGCCACATTTCCTGTTAAAGTCAATCATAACTTTGCAACAGCTGGCCAATCCAGCCAACAGAACGATTTCAAAACGTTCTTTTGTAGTACTTTTCTATCTCCAAGTGGAAATTAAAGGCCGAAATATGAAAAAGATTTTAATAAATACATAAATAAATAAATAAATAGGATGGATAAAATATACTGAGCATGAAAAAATTGGAAGACTTTTATTAACAAGTGGTAATTTTCCCTTTTGTATGGAGACTTTTGGGTCCCCTCCATTTTGGGTTTTAAGCAACAAGGTTTATAGAAGCAAGCTTCTAAACTGAGCCATAAGGCCTAATCTAAACCAAAGTACAGAGACGTAGTGCTGAAGAAATGTGTTCTTGGACACTTGGACCAACATACAGAGTTGGATGCGATGCACAAAATTTGATCCAGAATTTAATTTCTCAATGCTTCACAGTTCTCATCACCGACGCAGTGAAATGAGTGAATCTAATACTACTGAGACTGTGTGCCTTCACATGTGACCGAAATACTTGAGTCAGAAACAATGATTCATCCTGGCCGTGTTGGGTAGAACGGGCATCACCACTTCAGGTTTTACAGAAAGACAAATTTCATAAGTCACATCTGTGCGTGTAATCTTCACAGGGTAGAATAATTACATCCCTTTATTGTTATAATCCACTGATCAAGTTAAATAATTCATGCTGGTTTACTTTTGCTGGTCTTGGATCAATAGTTCAGGTGAAGGCTTTCTAATAACATGTACACAAAAATCCTCAGCATATCCGAGTCATAATCACTCTTCTGTAAACGCTTTCTTTCCTTCATATACTCAGTCCTCTAAGTGGAGGTCTTTTACACCAAAACGTCAGACTGCTGTTTTCTGGTGGAGCAGAGGACCATATCCCAAAAAACGGGCTCAAAAACAACTTTCACAGTCGACTAAACGTGACAAATGAATTTGGGTTCGAAAAAAATAAAAAATAAAAGTGTGAAAACCACCACCCATCATTCTTTATTTTGAAGACAGCTAATTACAAAGTAAAACAATTACATAATGCTGCCAATGCTTGGGGTATGCATCATGTGTTTGTCTGTCCTGCTAATCCTGAGAACCGGTGATTTCCTGCCATGTCGTTGACTACACAGCATTAAATCAGGTCTTTAGATGAAAAGTGTGAGCTGTTCTCCATAGAGCTGCTCTGGAATGAATGGTCCTGCAGCTCCCCTGCTAAGCCATGAGATCACCATTTGGAGGAAGTCCACCACTTCTACTACAAATGACCAGATTTTCTCTCTTTTTTTTGTTACCCCACACATACACACTTTCCTTTTTTAGCTCCAGTCCAATCTCCCACATCCATTCTTCATCTTTCTCACTCCCTCAGTCTGTCTGGGTGGCTTTCTAATCCGGCCCGTGTAATTGCTTGAGCTCTAGCTGTAAGCCTTCAGCAATGTGGGCTGAGAGCTAATAGAGAAGTGACAGATGTGTGTTCATGAACGCTGGCTAAAGTAGTACTGTATTGGGCTCTGTGTGTAAACGAATGAACAAAATGGTTCCTTCTATGCTATTAAAAAAAAGGTACAGTCAGCAATTTAAGTGGAAGTAAGCAGAGACTAAATACAGCCCCTAGTTTAGTGTTCCCTCTGAAGTCACACCCCCAAAATACCTAAATCATAGCACAAGAGCTTTCTGAAATGATAGGAGAAAAGTAAATATAGAGCAAATGGTGATCTCTGGGTATAATGCACCACTCAATGCACTACGTGCTTGGCCCCCTCATAAGGAAAACTCTTGATTTGTGTTTGGACCCCCAAATTAACAGTATATTCAGAGACAGCGAGCAAGAAAATAGGTGTACAAAGACGTGTCAAATCTAACATCTTGCAAGCAGATGGAAACAGTTCACGCTTTCAACGAGTGACATTAGACAAGCGATTTGTAATCAGTGATCATGCCTAGTATCAAGTGGTGGTCTAATGCCCAAGGACCTCTCCAGTAAGGATTGGATACACTACATAGCAACAGACTCAATAGGAAGAATATCCAGAAGCAAAGTCCCTGATAGCACAGATACTGTGCCTGTCGGGGTTTTTTGGTCCAGTTTTTATTCCAGAGTATCCTGAATTTTGGGGCAGGAAATTTAAATTTTGGTGCATGTGACAAAAATACAGAAAGAAAGAAAACAGCTGACCTGTAGACTGTCATCTTCTTTGACCAGCTCTTTCTGGGGGAACAGGTCCTTGGCCTGGATGTACTCCAAACTGGGAGGCCCCTCCTCACCCTGCAACACAACAGTAATCACACACTGTGTTACAGAATGTATGTTACACATGCACACAAAATGGTACTATTCAGCATAATTGTGCCTAAAGACATATACAGAAGTAAAACCCTGTAATATGCAAATGAACAACATTTGTGTTCTGGTCAAACTCATGGAGAAATATTTAAAGGACTCATTCAGCTAAAAAATAAATAAATAAATAAATAAATAAAAATAATTATATACACACCTTTTTGCAAATCTATCTGATCAGGCAAGATGCGTTTACTGTTGGATAATATCTTAAATTTTTTCCTCAGAGCTATGAACCTAAAGTCAAGTCATTTTTGGGTGAACCAGCATTCCCATTACTTGCTGAGCACATTAGCCTTGTAACTCCTGTGTAGTATTAAGAAGCAGACATGAGAAACCAACTTGATCAGCTACATTTGCAAGAAGTGCAAAATTACAAAAGTTTATAATTATGATTGTGCAAAAGCACTATTCTTGTCCATATCAAGCACATTTAAACTAAAGCTTCAGTAGTTACTAGGCAATCTCTCTACTGTTCTGAAGATTAACACAAGTGCTAACATGAGAGAATTAGTTACCATGCCAAGCAAAGTGTTCGGAAGCGGGTTACGTGCTTGTACAGGCACATACACTTAAACTCCTGATTCATTTATTTATTTATTTTTACCAATACAGATTCCTAGAAAGTTTCTTTCTGGTCTAATGTAAAACGGCATTTCAAGTCAAAATCTGTGACTGCAACCAACAAGGTCCCAACAAACACGTAGCAGATTAAACATTGACTGAGAAGGACCATGAGCAATCACAGGGTGAGGTGAAAGCCCTGAGCTTGCCATTGGAAATGACTAAACTTTAAAGCACTGTCTGGGTTTATAGCAAAGAGCTACACCTTTAGAACAGTGGTCACCAACCCTGTTCCTGAAGACACCCTTCCTGAAGACACCAACCATAATCGTGCCCACCTGACCAGCTCAATCTCTACTGTGAGAAGTTTTTGATCAACTCAAACAAGTTGGAACAAGTTTTTTTGTTGGAAATGAAACCGGATGGAAGGTTGATCTCAAGAAGAGGGTTGATGACCACTGCACTAAAACAACAAGTGGCGGGCTTGTTTAAAGAACTGGTATAAAAAGTGAAATGGGCCAGGTGCCGAGTCCTGTGTTCTCTGCACTTAGGAGCAGCTGAAAGACATGCCAGAGGTCTTGGATGATAAACCCATGTATGCATATACATTCCACCGTTTCAACTTTACAGATGCACAAAACTTCTTTGGTTTCATGATCTCATTCTAAATAAATAAACAAATATAGTTAGATGCTGTTAAACACTTTTGTACTAGTACTTGTTTTGTATTAGTTTGCTACGTGCAAGTATGCAAGAAATCCCACGCAACTTGTCGATCCATCAGTTCTAAGTATAAAATGGAACGTAAGCCAAAAGCTGATGAAGTATCTCCACATTACAAAATGTAACCTAATGAGGCAGCCAGACACAAACATAACACCAATCTGGACTCACTGGTGAGACATGGCCAGAATTTACCCTTGGTCCAAGTCCACCTCACACTCAGGTATGCCAGCTTAAAAAGTTAAAGGTCAGACTGAACATTAGCAGATGCTTTGATGTGAATATGCAGGAACAAATCATACATGGGTCATTTTGGGGACAGAAATGCAGACACACTCAACCAGGGACAAAAGGGACAGGAAATTTTTTCTGTATGTAAAGCAGTTAGTTGTTGAACAGCTTAAGCAGACTTAACTTTCCAAATCTCAGAATCACTGATCTGCTTACACTAAAAGACTGGCAATCCCTTGCAATCAGTTCTTTGCAGAACAGACCAACCTTGCTGCCTGCATCAAAGAGAACCGGAGGTACAGTGCAAAATTTATACTGTGGACCAACCAGAACCAGGCCATGTTTGTTTTATTTAATTATAAATAATTTCTTATAAATGCAATATCCTTGCAGTTATATTTTGCCCTCATCCTGCCATAGAGATAGATCGAACTGGATTCAGGGATCTGCTGCGCGTGACCACAGATGAATCTGACCTCCTCTCTGATGCTCACTGGCTATTGCTCATGACTGTTCTGGCAACTAGCCTCAGAGGAGGAGCTCACACTATATGACTTATTGCTATGAATATCAAACTTGCCTGAAAATATTGACACTCAATAAGCGGTTGCCGTAGCCAGTAGTCGCTGAGCTTGGGGGTAGCCAGCAAGCCTTAAAATTAATCTATGACTTGGAAACCTCTGTCAGTTGACTGCAGCACAGGATTTTATTTAGTGCAAACTATAAGACTTTGTACTGTCAGTAAGTACAAATGGCTATTATATAATAATTTCTAAAGCCTGGCTTACTGACTGAGCCAGCTTGTGCATTTGCCTTCATTAGTGCAAGGAAAGAGGAGACAAATCAAGAAGACTTCCCAAAAACATCCTGTGATTCAATTCACTTCACATCTGACAGGGAATGAACCATCCAACATAGAAACCCTCTTTAAAAGACACACACAGCTAGAATAATTCACATCCTTCCTTACCAAGCTCACCCAAACAACAGATGCGAGAGAGAGACAGACAGCAATCCAGATGGCAGGACAGAGGACATACTGAAGAGAGGAGATCGTGACCTTTCAAAGGCCTCAGAGAACCGCTGTAACTTCAACTCTAAACCCAGTCACTACAGAGCTATAGTTATTCTCCTAGTCAGTCTAGTCATTTCATTAAGCTACGGTGCAAATGAGGTCATCAAGATTAAACAAAATTAAACTGCTTTTCATAAGTTCTCTGTTTTAGCGGGTAATACCGCAGAATGGCCAAGAGGCAACTCTGCCACTAAAAATGAGGACAAACAATGACTCAACATTTCCTGCATTACCCAACACGGGTCCTCGCCTTATCAAAACACTGGCCTGAGTTAACCTAGAGGCCAGAGATGTGAAAAGAATACTGTAATAAACGTGTGGCAGCTGGAGAAGCCCTTCACATGGTCAAATTCTGACCGCATCTATAAAAATAGGTTTGCTTTGTTATTTATGTTGATATATACATAAGAGCCACCTTTAATGTAATATATAAGCACTCACAATTAAACAAAAAACTGCAGCAAGCCGTTTGAATTCTTCTGTAAGATCAGCATTGTACTTAACCAGTAGAAAATGTTTCTGCTTCTAGACCTGCTATGATTGGCTATGAACAGAATCACCTTTCCAGAAATAATACTGATATTGTCCAACTAGTGCAAGTTAACCCACTTGCAGAAATGTCTCCTTCACCTACTCCCCTGCAAAACTCATCCTACATTAGCACGGTCTCCAAGGCGGGTACAGAACTCCCATCATCCATCAGTGCCAGTACGCCGACAGCCTGGAGACGGCATGGCAACACCCAGCCCTCTGTTTAGCCAGACGTGCCAGACATTACCTGCTGAGCTCATGGTAGTGTTAGACAGATATTACTTGTGAGAGCCACAGATTGTGCAATGGTTGGACTATAAGTCAAGAGCAATACTGACCTTTCAGCACAATACAAATACGAAAATCAATAAAATCTTAACAGATACAGCTGACCAAACACATAAGTAGAAATATTTGAGTGATTTTCCACAGGTGATCAGTGCTACACTGTGATTCAATAGGGAAAGAAAAAAAAAAGAAAAACAACCGCATCATCCATGTGAAAAAAAATTAAAAATAACCTGATTCAGAAAAACATCAGAAATAAATAAAAACACTTCATAGTCTCCAAGATTAGTGGGAGGATCTTATCTGTACATGAAATGCATTGATTTCGTCCAAACTACTGTTATCCATCCCATCAGAAAGTGCAGACTCCAATGGTACAAGAAGCCTGTTTATTTATTTATTTTTTACAGCATAAATCAGGTTCTAACCCATGACACCAAAGAACTTCTCTCTGAAAATTTGACATGCATGTCTTTGCTAAACAAACAGAGTGACAAGCAGGGATGAAGTCAAGACCAGAAAAGCTGCCAGGCTTCTATAAAGCACGCTGAATTAGATGCTGGTTTTCGATTTTAGCTATGAAAAGGTATCCATCAAGCCATCCATTCCATTTTCTGTACCGTAACACAGAGGTGTAGGGAGACAAACCTATCCCAGAGGACTTGGGGCACAAGGCAGGGGACATCCTGGATTAGGTGCCAACCCATCACAGGGCACAAATCACACACACCTATTTAGACAATTTAGAGATGCCAACCTACAATGCATGTTTTTGGACTGGGGGAGGAAATCAGAGTACCCGGAGGAAACCCTGAAGCACGGGGAGGGAATTAAACCCCCAACCCTGGAAGTGTGAGGCTGGAGGGGCAGTCTATCTAGACTAGACTGACGAATCCATCTCAGCATTGGATAAGAAGGATGGCACTTTATGAAAGTAAATTAGCTCACAGATAGGGATAAGAAAATAAGAAGCCAAAATGACCAAGACAATAAAGCCAAGCTTCAGTTTTGATTCAAACCACACGACACCACTGATGCCATGTAAGAGCATCAATAAACACTCCAAGTTAGCATGTGTAGCTAATGTGATTTGCAACTACATACAAGCCCATTGGTATGTTAATTCTACACTATAAATCCTTATTAGTCTGGTGCTTGAAAGAAGACTCCAAAGAGACAAAGTGTTAAATGGAGAAAAAATGGCTGTGTCAAGTACGTTTGGCAGGTCTAACAAACCGGAAAGAACTCGGAAAAATGACAGGACATGCCAAATCGCCCAGGACCAACTCCCTGAGATTGGGCCAATACCGCTGTTGGATGTTCATTCCCCTAAAAGCCAAACTGGCTTGGTTAATCAGACGACACCTCAGGGACAATGATTGGTCACTCCTCCTGCTGTAAAGCCATTTGGGAGACAGTCTCCATTTCTTGCATTACTAACATATCTTGTGCTCTCTCTCTCTCCATTTCTTCCCTTTTCTCTTTCTGATAAACATCCCACCTCTTTCACAAGGATCCATTAAACTGATGAATGGAATTCCAATCTTTCCATTTACACTTGGCATGAGGCCACGAGGGCAGATGTGGCAGAAGTTCAAGCGTTCGATTAGCAAAATGGACCGTTTCAAGAGCGTATGGAAAAATTTATTTTGAAGCAGCGTACTCCCCTCAAAAGCCTGATCAGCTTGCAGTCGTGTTAAACGAATACAGGAGCAGTCTCAAGATTATCACTCGTTACACCGAACAAGATGATCCAAATAAACTATTGGCTGAAGTTGATTACAGACTATCATAGCGTGTCCTCCATGTCAAATTATACAAGGACAATCCATAAATGCAAGACCTTTGATTAAACAAATTTACGTTCTACTTAAGTCATCATTTAGGACGATCTGGAAATGAGGACCATTAAAGAGAAACGCTTTAAAGTAATGAAGATATTTTTCTGACTGTTAGTAGCATGTGTCCTTTACATTTCACCACCGTCAAAAACATTTGCAGCTGTACTGAGAGTCTTGCATAATTCTATGCAGTCCTTTTGGCTTTTAGACGGAATTTTAAACAAACTTTTCCAACATTGCCAGAACTTTGATGTCAGCAGTCTTTAAATCAGCCACCACATTATGCATCCGAAGACCACCGATCTCAACTTGCAACCAAACAATTATTTTACGATGTAGGATTTGTGTCTATGACCAACAATTCATTATTATACGCATTTAAAACAATTCTGCATAAAATATATATGGACAATTCAGCATCTACTTTTAGACTTCCTTGTAATCAAGAAAGTAGCAATTTTGTTTTACATTTTCTTCCCAGTACAGTTAAAAAAAAAATAAACAAAAAAGTATATATATATATATATATATAAAAAAAATTCATGCATGTAGTAATTGCACACAAGCTACACATGCAGCAGATAGAAGATTAGGTTGAAGTCCAAAAGACGCAAATTAAAAATCCATTTATGTGCTCCGAGACACCAGATTCACTCAATTTATTAGGAGTGTTACAAAAACACAAATCTGTAAAGGCCAATCTGCAGGACAGGCATTGAGTAGCCTTGTATTAAGCGGTCCAGGATTTCGCTTCAAAACTTCAAATAATTTTTTTTTAAATATCAGCATTTTTAGTCATAAAAACCATAAAAAGATTTACTTAAAAAACTAAAAAACAAGACGACTCTCCGAACGCCTGTACAGATTGATTAAGCTGTTAAACTGCATTTAAAATGGTCATGTACAGCACTGCAGGGTTTCAAACACACAGTCCACAGGATCTCAAGCTTCCAATCCATCACACCAAATGAATGCAGAATCTGTGTGTTGAAAATTAAAACTGCCATGTAGACCATAGCTGAAATGAAAGATTTGATAAAGCGCTGGGTTGTTATTCTACTAGGCAGCAAAACAGAGCCATCAACTCGGCTGCAGGCGAAACCGAATATCCAAATGATATTAGCAAAAGATTTAATGTACAATCCCAATTAAATTCAGGTCAGCTCCACAAGTTTAAAACAGGGGCTTAAACTGCAGTCTGTTCATCTGTTTTATAGGTGATACATGTTCAGTTTATTTGGACTCCGAATATACTTTTCAGATCAAATAAGAAGAGTCATTGATAGGTTATTGGTCTACTGAATAGATTTTGTCGGTCTGGCCCACTTGACATTGGACTCCGTGGAACGTGGCTCATGAGTCTGACCTGCAGGACTTGTAGATACAAATGAGCGTGTTTACGTCAAGAGCATTGCTCAAATGCACAAAGGATGCTCAAAGGTGAAAGGTTTATCTGGCACGAGCACCAAATTACATAACAGCAAACAAACAAGCAGTAAGGCTAGAGGAATAATCAACTGCAACAAATTACATTAAATTAGGAAATGGAGCAATCTTAATATGAAAAGCGTTTAACAAATTATTTGCTGTTCACGAGACACCATTTGTGCTGGCGTCATAGTGGAAAGTAGTGCGTTTCTACTTATTCATCAAGTGAATAAAGGAAAAGACAAAAAAAAAAGAAAAAAAAAAAAGAGATGGATGCTAGAACACCTGCAGTGCTCATCTGGTATTCTGGGAGACTGTCTTGCTCCAGACAGAAGCAATACATTACCAAAAAGAGTCTGTGAGGTTTAATACCAGCCTCTCGGAAGTCCATCATGGATATTCAGCATGTTACTCCATAAAATGAGCTATCCATGACCATCTTTCTCCTCCTGCTATGTATACATCTTTCCTCCTTTACAGGTTCTCTGTGGACCAATGACGTGGCAAGTCATGCTGTGTTTCGGGAAAGCGCAAGTGTCGTATTACTGAAGTCTGGTTTATAACCACTCCTCGTGGGTGTGTGATTATGCATGAGCTCCAAGAGGGGCTGTGAGAGCAAAACGAGAGGAGATTATTCAATTCAAACAAGAAAAGACCAAATTACACCCAGGGAGAAATAGAGAGTATTAAAGTTGACAACTCATCCAGACACACTTTCTTACACGGTCATAGATATAGACCGATGAAAGAAGGGGGGAATAAATAAAATTATTTGAGGAAGATTCAGAGACATGCATGACATAAATCGAGGAAAATGTGTGAGAAATAGAAAAAAAATTAAAAGGTAATAAGGTGTGTGCGCGCGCGTTTATACGGAAATATAAGATTGAACCACATCAGTGAGAGTCATTAATAAATATTAAGGTTTTCTCTAAACACTACATTGTACAGCTACATCTTATTAAATATTTAATTCAAACGCCTTTCATCGACATTCTGACAACGCTTTCCTACATGACACAATGTCGTCCAAGTACCTGCTGATAACGGTGCCAGTTGAATTTAACATTTGCTTCATCTCTACCTACAGATAGTGATGCAGCAGCGCTTTAGTCCTTCAGGCTGTCCAGCTCTTTTGCCTCCTAATTTGTACACTCTGCACAAACAGATCAGCTTCCAAAGCTACAACTTTCACTGTGATTCCATCAATAACATAGTGCTCATCATCGTGTGAGTCACTAACTAGACGTGTCACGTCTCTGCGCAACCCAGTATCATACAGCAGCATTGAATTCTGCAACTTTGGAGCTCAGGCTTTGCAGTCTCCACCATTTCTACATTGGATTGCTGATTAAATGTGACACCACTGGAAAATGGGGAGTGAGAAAAGAAGTTCGCTCCTAAAACCCCCCCAACAAAAAACCCCAAAACAAAAAACAAGTTGTTGGCACAGTTACTGTGGTGTTCAAACAATGACCCTCGGTGACGTCACCATACTTTCTCACAGGAATACCGAATATACAGCAGCAACCACCAGAACCCCTAAGGGTATCACAAATATTCCAATATAAACATATCTAATGCGTTTCAGTATGGCATTTTCCTTTAAGAATCTTTATTCCCACCCCCGCTATAATCAGCTCAGGACTGTGATGCCCTTCTAGAACCTACTTGATGGTAGACTCAAAGTACACACGATGTGGAGGAGACTTGCCTCTGAATACAGAGTGTAATGAATAGTCACTTCCACACTACAAGCATAATCTCACAGCTGTACTGAAAGTGCTGAATCAGTGGTCATGATCAGATTTAAACTACACTGATTAATTCATTATTTCACAGACAGGAAGCACTCAAACCTGCATCCAAATTAACTATTTACTGAACCGAGATTCCTGAATTCCAATGGCACATACCCCCATAAATGTCGATTGCTTGTGTGAAGTAGAGAGAACAACCAGAAACCAAAAGTGTTTCTACTTGTTTGCACCATAAACGTCTTGTTTTGTTACATGGAGGCTGACCCATGAGGTCACCAGTCACCACATCGAGTCCCAGGTCAATCCAGAACACACAGAGTACTGCATTTGTGGTTCTGATTTCTTTTGACTGCATGAACGAAGCACAAACACTGCTAGTTTGGACTGAACTTGGCTTTAACGGGATTTTCTGCCACATAAACATAGCCGAGACAGAAATAGGACACGTGTTCATTTTCTTATTATACTTCACAGGCTGTTTTTTCCCACATGCTGAACGTTTAACAGGTTTTCCTCTGTCGAACGTGTAAAAGAAAGTGTGTGTGTGTGTGTGTTAAAACAGGCTGCAAACTTGGAAGGACACCTTATTTTAACAGTGTACTGCACTGGATTTAAACAACGTTCTGATTAGATTTGTTTAGTTGCCTAATGTTCACTTTTTTGTTAATTAAAATAAAATCAGTATGATTCATCAAATCCTCTTAAAACGGTCAGTTTTTACTAGAGAGAGACATGAATGAGCACTTAATAGCTTTAGCCAGAAGCCAAACTCCCCACTGTTTAATCAGCACTTATCAACTACCAGAAATGAAGGGTTCTACACTTCAGAGACACAGAAATATTTCTCCTCCTTAAGTCTCTCTGCATACAGTTTCACTCTCCTCTCCTCTATTTTTTCCATCCGCTCCCGAGGAGATGCTGGTCTGACGACACAAAGATGGAGGACACACAGTTTTGCACAGTCACTCTCCTACTCTCCATCCTCCCTTTGCTGTTCCTGAAAGAGCTGTTCCCTCGGGTAGGTCCTATCTTCAAGAAAGTACCTACTACTCGGTGTGCTTTACTGCCAGATGGTACAGAAACACATGGTTCTTTTACTTTGCTGCCGTACATCAATGGAAAATAGTCTCGGTCTCCATCCCTGAATGCCACTGAAACTTGGCCAAGTCTAACAAAACTTTCATTTTCAACACTGTATACATGACGAAGAGCTGAAGCTCAAATGCTGTTCTACTGGGCATATAGTGCACTTCAGTGTGGTGCACCACAGGCATACAGTATAGCAGACCACAGGCACACAGTGCACTGCAGTATGCACGATTTTTTTTGCATACTTTACATGGCCCTTGAGTGAATATATAAAACTGAGCTTGCAACAAGAAAACTACGGGTTTAATTCATTGAAACCCAAAACACCTCATTAAAAATCATCCAACAAAAGAGACAATGTCCACTATCACATATTAGTATTTAGAGAGGGAGAGAGAGAGAGAGAGAGAGAGAGAGAGAGAGAGAAAAAGAAAGAGCAAGAGTGACCAAGAAAGAAACCAACAGTGGTGACAGAGATGGAGAGAGGAAGCAACAAAAGAGAGAAAGTGACAGATACAGAAGTGACACAGACAGAAAGCAAGCGAAAGAGAGATTAAAATAAAGAAAATGAATGAGCGAGGTGATAAAGGATGAATAAATGAAATGTAATGAGTGTTCAGAACACCAGACATGCACGCACACACGTCTTGTTTCCATGGCAACAACATGGCCCATGTTTTCCTGGACCCTCTCTCCTTCTAAACTGGAATTCACACTCGTCTCGATCTCCTCACACATCCTCCAGTCTGATGTCGCTTCCTTCTCTATAAACAAAGCTCTGCCACGTGGACCTGCCTGAGGAACCTAATCTGATCAGGGGCTTTGCTGTGGATTAGATTACCTTTTATGGATTAGGACATCACTCTCAGCCCATTTCTCTCCCTCTCACACAGAAACATAAAGTGATATTGTACAATACCACACTACATTATCTTGCCGCATCATAGTCCAGATGCTCTGTATTTAGGACCAGGACCCAAAAAAAAAAAAATAAATAAAAAAAAAAAAAAAAAAAAAATCATAATTACTCATCAATTATCATGATTAGCACGACAATACCTAGACACTCAGACTAGAATAACAGTCAGATATCTGGACACCACTGCAACAAAATGAGCAACCAGAAATCTACATTCATAACTGCAGATCATGTTCATCCACATGTTTGAGTTTTCCAGGGAAAAGCCCTTTTAAATCAGAGCAGTGAGAAGAAACTGATGTGTGAGAGAGAAAGAACAGAGACATAACCATCATAGCAAACTGGGGTTTATTCACGCCTCGTCATCTCTCCTTTACTTTGAGTGCTAATTAATTTCACAGAGCAGATCTTTAAGAACGGAGACATGGATGAGAGCGCACCAACATCCTGCCTGAACTGGAGAAGGAACAAACACGCCAGATCGCTGGCCTTGTAAAAGACGCCGTGTTCCTGAGGACTGTCACAGATTTATTGATCTGTTCTAATCAACTCGCAATGCCCTTCAAAGTGTTCGGGTCAACCACAGCATTGCTTGTCACATTTCTAGATTCATTCCTACCATGACCAAACAGGCAACCCCGGTCTTCACAGGTTTGTGCTGTGGTTCTGCACTGCTCCATGTTAAACTTCCATTAATCTTTGAATGAGAAACGACGAGAGTGTACTCTTCTTAGAGGATCGTCAGAAGGCATCAGCTTGGCTTCTGACCCAAATATGATCATGCAGAGGTTATTGATCACGCACAAGGATACAATGGCACCTTTGTTTTAAAGGATAGAGACTAGTGTTAAAGTAGACTGCAGTGCAAATGCACTTAAAGACCTTTACCTCAACAGCCAGACAGTGAAATGCGGCCACTGCTAGATTGAAGAGACACACACAGATTTTTATGTAAAGCAAAATGAATAAATAAAATAAATTACACAGACCGATAAATGGGTGTTCACATGTAATTGGTTTACATGTACACAGCTGGGAAGTTACACAATATCAACACCAATTTTACGAGAAATTAATTAAAATCAACTCAATCTTGAAAGCACTCGAACACCGATAACCTGACATCATAAATACGACTTCCCAACTCGTAAATACGAACTTCCCAGGAAGACTTGGACACACAGTAACATACTCGAAAGAAAGTGCTATCCACCGCCTTGGATAATCATGAGCCCACAGACGGCCATGATTGGCTAGTGCTGCAGTGATCAACAGGGCAGGGAAAGTAACACCATCCCTCCCACAAAGACAACAGAGCCAATTTTGTGGTCTTGGACTCCTGGCTAGGTCACAGTCAGGATTGGTATTGGTCATCTCCAGGCGCTTTTCTGTCACGCCACTCAGGACTGCAAAGCACATTTTTATACAAAACACAATCTTCAGGGGTGCAAAAAGAATATAGTGTCCGCCTGATCATTTGGACAGTGATGACAACTTTTGGGTTGTTCAGTCTGTAAAATTTGGAAATCAGTCAATATGCTTATACTTTACAATAAATAAATAAATAAAATAAAAATGATGCCACAGCCTTCTGTGGCAGGACCCAAGGAAGCAAAATCGAACACGACCGGGATGATTTCTCTCTCCAATGTCAATCACAGTGACACTAACCAATCATGGGCATCTGTGAGGTCATGTATGAGGAAGAGGGTACACAGCATTTTCTCGGAGTGCGTTACCAGGCCCTGTGAACAGCAGACGCAATAATCTGGTAACTTGAATAAACAAGTAAAGCAGGGGGTCTGGGTCAATGTAAAACTACCTCTAGAAAGTACCAGAAAACTGGAACTGTAGTACTTGACATGTGGCACAGCAGCCAGTGGAAATGGTTAACAAAAGGCTCCAGGTTCCTGCTGAAGATTGAATGACCGGGGCTAGAAGCAATGCTTCTTGTTGAAACATGCTAAACCACACACAAAATATATATATATATATATATATATATATATATATATATATATATATATATATATATATATATATATATATATATATATATGTATATGAGAGAATGAGAGAGAGAGCACTTAAGATCTCAGGCAGTGTGTCGTGTTGCCACCTTAAAGCTCCAGGGTCCTGGATTTGATCTGGAGCTCAGGTTACTGCCTGTGCAGAGCTTCACATGTTCTCTCAGAGCCTGTGTGGGTTTCCACCAGGTTCTCAAACACAAACAGGCAGATAGGCGATTTGATGACACGCAAGCACTTTGTAGAACTGCTAAGGTTAAAGGCACTATACAAGTGCAGACCATTTACCCTTTAAATTTCCTCTTGGTGTGAATGTGTGTCGAGGGACCAGAGTGAATTCTGGTATTTCTGATTTGGGCTGGATTTTAAATAAACAGGGATAAAAACCAAACAAACAAAAACAACTTTATTGTCGCCTTGCAACATTGGCACTGGACACTGTGCCAACTCATATGAGCCGCCATAGGAGTACACACACACGCACGCATGTGGAAGAAAGCAGATACTTGATAAGGAAGCCACAAACACAGCTTGTGTTGCTGGTCTGATTTGTTTAGCTGAACAGTGTAAGAGCATCAGAGATGGAAAAAGAGCCATTTAGTGCTCCCTCCGAGTCAAACACTCATTACTGGTCATCTAAAAACAGCAACACATCTCCATCTCAGCAACCTAGAGCTACAGAGACAACACAGGGGCCAAGGCCTGCACCCGCCATGCTTACTCCATGTATGACGATTAGATGGTTATACTGCATTAGTGGCAGTTTTTTTTTTTGGGGGGTTCATTTTTATTGAACATTTCTGCTGAATACTGGGCCGAGGTTTAACACGGACGTTAAAGGAATAGTGCAGAAATAAAATCAATACGTTCCGAGTGTCTTAACACATGACGAGACAAGAAAGCCAGATTGGGGGGAGAGTAAGACAGAAAAGCACAAATCACAAAGAATCACAGAGAAAAACAGAGCAACACAAACTTTATCTCACAGCTCCAGTGAATAACTCAGGAAGCAAACATCTCACTTCATTACATAAATGCATGCGTTGTGTGTGTGTGTGTGTGTGTGTATATATAAACTAAGTAAGTAAATAGTGTGTGAAAGAGAAAGCTTGTTTTGATTTTTGCACTTCAAGGTTATACTTTTGTTTTTTCCCCGTTCATGAAACCTGATTGCTGTTCTGATCTAGATCGTGTTCAAATGCACTTCAGAAATCGATAATAAACCATCCACAGACACAAATTGGATTAAAATACTGCGCATGCATGAATCGAAATGCGGCTGTCTCATCCAAGTCTCCAAAGAGATAGCAATAAACACAAGCGCACACACATCTCGCTCTACAAAACTTCTAGGTGTCTCAGAGTTCTAACCGACCGCTCACAGATTTCAGGCATGTTTCCAAAAGTCAGCCGTAACTCATTCTCTACATTTATTTAAATCTTTTTACCGACATGGCAACGTTTCCAAGTATCTTCCAAGTATTAATCATTTCATTCAGATCGCATCAATTTAAAATCAACACACATCAAGTTCAAATCTTCCTCAATTCATCCTGCTCTCGCTCGCGACGTCTGCGGTTTTACTCTCATTTCCGCTCACCTTCACTTCTCAACCCTCCTTCCAAACCCTCGAGACCCATCAACCAATCAGAGGGAGTTGATCTCTGGACACCGCTCCATGGCCTGTACGAAGGTCACTTGGAGATGCTGAATTGAGCCACTGCATGGATCTGACAGCTGCTTTCTCCTCCAGCTAACAGCCCCAACTCATCATTTCATCCTCCAGAAACACATGAGCACGGGTTATGAGGTTTAGAGACACGGACAGGGACAGCAGGAGTGATACGCAGACATGATTGAGGCCTGAACTAGACGGGTAACCAAAAAAAAAAAATGATCTTGGTAGATCGAGTGACCAGACAGAAACCAAGAATTGGATGAGGTACTGGAACAGGGCTGAGGGCCAATGGGGGAGGAGGGGGAAGAGATGAAAAGAGTAAGACTAAAAGGAGATAGAAATCAGTCAATGCACCAAAGAAAGAAAGAAAAACAAGAAAATAGAGACAGAGAAAAGAAAAACAGAAACAGACAGAAAAGTAGAAACAGAAAGAGATATAAATAAAGACAGGGAAAGAGATGGAGAGAGAAAGGAAGAGACTGAGAAAGAAAGAAATTGAGAAAGAAACAGAAAGACTGTAAATACTGTAAGCACAGTCATCTCCTTAAAACTTAGGGAAATGAATTAAATGACAGAAAAACAGAGACAAAGAAAAAGGCAAAGAAAGAAAGAACAAAACAAAAAGAGCGAATGAAGGAAAGAAAGAATGACAGAGTTGGCCTATTTTGGCAGGATTTAGAGGATGGAATATAATGGAGAATTTTGTGCCCATTTACTAAAAGGACAAAAAAAGAAATCTCAGAACTTTCCTCCTTCTGTAACTTCACATTAATGTTTGTAGACTAAAGCACAGAGCATGTCCCTCAGACAACACCGCTCACTGCTGCTTACACACACAGTACACACTGATTGTTTAGATTTGATTATTGTTTAGATCGAGTGTGCGTGTTTCTGTCCCTCTCGGCACAGGATGCTCAGTTACTCCAGTCAGTACGGTGAGCTCACATGGCACGCCATCTTTACTAGTGTTCACCACGCACACACACCACCACCATATCAACATTTGCTCACTTCTCAGGTCACACACACACACATACACACACAACTTACGAAGCAGTTGAGCATAGAGCAGGAAACACGGCTGACCCGGCTCATGGCGAAAGGGTGCAGAGCTCGGTCGCCCCAGAGACACACACTCGCAGGAGCAGCGCTATCGGCAAAACCATCCTTCCTCCTCCGGCTGCTCTGGAGCCTTTCTCCTCGCTCTCTCATACATACGCGGTGCAGACACACCCCAGCCGCCCTTTGCCTTCTCTACATACACACACACTGCTGGTCAGAAGCAGAGCAGAAAGAAAAAAGCAAGCAAAAAAAGAGAGAAAAAAAAAAAAATGCATGCAGACGTCTTAATCCTGTTGACCCCGATGCTCGAAAATATCACAATGCACAATTTCTGTGGCAAAAGATGACAGTAGGATGAGCGAAAGAGGAGAGAACCGGCGGCAGGTGGACTGAAGATGGAGAGAGACAGAGAGGCAGCAAGCGAAAGGAAACAGGGTATTGCCTCATGCTAAGCGCCGCCCCCAACTCATCCTCTTCACTCACGTGCATCTCTCCTGCTCCTCCCCCCGAGATTTCATCTGCTCTAGTCTGCTACCTCAGCAACAGCAGGCAGCACACACACACACACCTTATCTTGAGGACAATCCTTATCTGAACTGAAATGTGTGATGCTCACTTTCAACAATGACCACTAATCGTCCTGTTTCATAATTACCCGTTACACGCACATAGTAGTGGGGGAGATACACACGCTCCTTCGTGCTGCATGGCTAAAGGAGGAGGAAGGGCAATGCATCAGCATACAGTCACGACGATCGAGGGAGGTAGAGAAACAAAGGGAAAGCAGGACGAGAGAGAGCGGAAGTGAAAGAGGGCGCCAGTGAGCATGTAAAGTGCACCAATGACACAGCAATCTCCAAAAGGCCCCCCCTATTTAATTCGCTCTCTCACGCACAAGTAGTCTGCAGCGTTTACGGCACTAGAATGCGCTGTTACTCACGTTCCTCTCGGAGGACATGCTGTACCAGCCGAATGCCTAAGCATCTGTCCGTGCTGATTGTGACCTGGTGTACATTACCTGTGTCGCAGCGGTCATCCTCTGCAATGACGTAATACTCACTCACACACAGAGCTGTGTATCTTTGTCAAATCAGCTGGGGTCTCCATCTCAGATAACTAAAGTCACGATTCACCATATCCGTGAGTCACGATTCAGTGAGATCTTGATCGAGTGCCAGTTACAAACTGATCCATATGCATACTCTGCGCACCTTTGCTTCATCTAGAACTCGGTTAAAAGATCTTGTAGGGTAGCACTACTTGTATTGTTCACTGCTCGATACATCGCTTTGCTTGTATTACCTCATTTGTAAGTCGCTTTGGATAAAAGCGTCTGCTAAATGAATAAAGGCAAATGAGAACTGGATGAAAAAAAATAAAATAAACTTGAGGGGCAAATTTCACTGTTCGACTGCATTTTACCTCACAAGCAGAAGATCGGTTGGTGTTTAAATAATTTTTAAAATACATTTAGATATCAGTTTAGTTTTAGCACCAAAATGCCCATTTTCTTCTTATTGAATTCTAGCTCCTCCCTGACTGTTACAGAATGGGAGGTCCACACACACGACTGGCAATTTGCTGATTAGTTAGGGTTAGCATTAGGAACAGGTGTGTTACCACAAAAAAAAAAAAAAAAAAAAAGGTAGGGGGAAACAAGAGCTGCGTCCAAATATCCCTACTACCTCAGTATAAAGTAAGAGAAAAGCAGTACGCCAAATTAAGTAGTATGCCCCAATTCTCAGTATTAATAACCAAAGACGAGAGATACCTGGATGACCTACTGCTTCCCCAGTATGGAACCAATGGACACTGCACTATCCCATGAGACACCTGGACTGGAACGCAAGCGCAGATGGAATCAAAAATTGCGGAAGGTAGAGTGTCTTCTCTTTTTAAGTGTAAGTGCTATAGGTCTTAAATGTTGTTAAACAAGTATGGTTTAAACACAAGGAACAAGACCGGGGTTAACTGTTAACTTGAAGGTTTAAACAAGAAAAAAACAAAAACAAATAAAAACGGTCACATGACAATGTCAACATGGCGGGGTGGTGGTATGTTTAACACAAAAAATAAACAAAAAAAAAAAAACATTTAAACGATTCAAAAAGACTTCATTGATGACTGTTCTTCCTGTTGTTGAGGATGCTGCATTTCTGAGGCTAATAGCATACTGAGCTTCATTACAATGCGATTATAATGACATCACATTAAATCTTTTTTTTTTTTTCCCCAGCCCAGTGTGTCCTGAATTTTTTCCCAGTCAGGAATTTTCAGTTCAGTGCATCACTACTAATTCACGAATAGTGAATGATCGGGTGTGTGAGTGAGAACATTATGGTTCTTACACTCTCCCTCACACAGTCACTGAGCTACTCCTGATATGGTCCACTGTTTGTGTTGAGTGGAGTAGAATTCAGGGTGTCCTCCTTTCCTAAAATAACCACAAACATGTTTCTTCAAACGGCAGAAGACACGAGACAGCTAAATAACAACACCAGACACAAAACGCACTACAACTAGGGCTGCAAAAAACAAAGCAAACCAAAAAACACTTTTAATGGACAATGGATTAATCGCCTTATAAGACAGAACACCGGAATTTTTTTTTTTGGAATTTTCGTTTATCGTCTCAATAATTTAATACAAAACAATATTTTTGTTGCTTTACTGGTTCTCCTCTATGCATAATCGAATGTTTATATATTTCTTACACTATAGGGGCGGCTGTGGCGCAGTTGGTAGAGCGGGTTGTCCACTAAGCGCAGGGTTGGTGGTTCGATTCCCGGCCTGGGTGACTCCACATGCCGAAGTGTCCTTGGGCAAGACACTGAACCCCAAGTTGCTCCCGATGGCAAGCTAGCACCATGCATGGCAGCTCTGCTACCATTGGTGTGCGAGTGTGTGTGTGAATGGGTGAATGAGACAGTGTAAAGCGCTTTGGATAAAAGCGCTATTTAAGTGCACATTTACCATTTTATATGGAGAAACGTTTGTGGACAGCTAACCATCACACCATTGCATTTTTCCCCAGCAAATTGTACAGAATTCCCTTCACTGGAACCAAGAGGCCCAAACCTTTGAAACCTCAAATATGGTTGGGTTACTCCAGCACTGAAGACTGGGTGAGAAAAAACATCAGCTTAGGGCCAGAGTGTTCAGCTCATTCTTGAGCCGGTTTAACATTTCTTCATTCCTTGGTGCAAAACAACATCTTAATCAAGTAAGAATGTCAAGATTACAAATCAGAAACATGTTTGTAGCGGCGTCTGGAGCACAAACATTATAAAATAACAATAGGACAGCAACAAATGTTAAAAAAAAAAAACGAGATGACGTAATGGAGGGAGGGCTGCGTGCTCCTCTGCTGATTACATCATCATGCTGCTTTTCTTCAAAACACTTGCATTCATATTTTCTTTGCCCAAAGTTTAAAAAAAGTTTGCTTAAGATTTAGAAAATGTTTGGATGAAAACAAATCTAGGGGGGGGGGGGTCAAAAGAATCATACAGTATTAAAGCTTGAACACATATTATACAGGAAGGTATCCAGTCCAACTATCTGTAAAATTCAAGAATCCTCCAGTACAGCCACATACTTTTCCCATAACCCTGTGCACCATCTCCAGTCTGGAAAAATGGCACCAGAAAACACACGCTGTGCATAAAAACCATGACATGAAAATGTCTGAGAAGCCACAATTTAAATGCAATGAGCAGAATGCCATGGAAAGCCCCTTTGTAACCAAGATCAACATTTCACCCCCATTTCATTTTTTTTTACAATTTAGATAACTTTCATAGTTACTTGAATTCCATGAGGCTGCCAGTTAAAAAAGGTGCAAAAGTCGATTTTACTTTCTTACTTGTACAAATAAACTGATAGAGGTTTAGAAAATAATTTTAAGAATATATTGGTTTAAGCCATGACCTCAGCACAAGTGCACTAAATAGCTGAGAAAACCCCTCTAGGAAAACTAAATTTCAGTCCAGAGTGCTTATTTGTGATCACATGGGCCTTCTGTCAATCGGGCACACTATATCCAAGGTTCAGGGGCAGGAAAATTATTCAAAATGTCAAACTAAATCTATATAACGGTTAGAGACCTAATCTTGATTTCATTATTAAAATGTTACTAATCTTTCCAAATGCATCTCGCATTTCTAAGAGACAGTAATCAGACTTAACCTGGGGCAAAGACACAGTAAAGCAATTAATATGTGAATAAAATGAATGAAGATTATGGTTAAAGTCCTGCTCTTTCGGCACGCCGTACATCCACAGCTGCCCTCGCCAAGGCCTCGTCAGATCAGCATTCGCCATGCCAAGCCAACTAAATTATAACTTTTCTATTAGATCTTGGTAGTGATTTTTTTAACAGTAGCCCAACCTGTCAAAATATAACATAACTAAGATGAAGATGCAAATAAAGACTCAAAAGACTCTTTTATAATGAGAAAAGCCTAGCAATGTAATTAGGTTTTTTTTTAGTACTTAAAAAGGGAAACAAAGGAGTTTATAAATTATTACTTTGTTCTATGGTTTCTAATAATAGCACATTGTGTTTTATGAAACGTCACCAAGTTGTTCACTTACATTTTGGCCATGCTTTGTTTTTTTGTGCGATTACATTTACATACACATCAATATTCCGATATTAATTATTAATTGTAATTTGGTATTATTCTCATCAGTATTGGGTCATGTAAATGCTGCAATTTGATTGTCCGATTCAGATTAAGACGATATTTTGATATCGGAGATTTGTTGCATGTTAAGCTTCTTGAGAAAACCCACTGAAAGTAGATAAACGCACACTCAGTCTTCAAGGAATTGTGGGTACTTAAAGATGCTTAACTGTAAGCTAGATATTTATGGATGGAAACTCACGCGTACTTATGAGCACCATGTATACAGGAATATTCAGATGCCTGTACACATAAACATCATATTCGGAATATGGCTGCAACCCGAGTACAGACCTTAAATAGAATTTGGCGTGCATATAAATATACTCACAGAAAATAATACTCAGTCTGGCTCACTTTTTGTGTCAGGTTCGACCTTGCCATGACTGTGTAGTAGCTGAACAGATATATGGCGGCTTTGTGCCAGACTTTATTTCACTTGTTTTCCATCAGTGCTTCCATATACCGGATTCTGAACAGATCGTCCATCGACTGGGTGTATTAATTAAAAGATTTCCCCCCCCCTCCATTGGTTAAGCTTAATTACCAACTAGATAACTATAAACTATGGTCTCAGGTGACCGAGGTACTCGTTGGTCCACCTCTGTTACATTATAAAATACTATGCTCATCTGAAGTTTATATCAGGTGAAGGTTGCTGCACTAATCAAGCCTGGACTAAAGTCTAGTCAACCTATCTCAACTTCCACTCATAGCAAAAGAAGGCCTCATATGATACTTGTACCATGGTATCGACTTAATTTTAGATCGGAGCTTAGAACTAAAGCAGTAACTGCTGATCTGCAGGAGAGCTGCAGTGGCTGCTTTGTTTATTGAATGTGCCAAGTGTTTAATGATCGTTCTGGCGGCTCACTCAGCTTTATAAACAACAAAGTAATTAGTCATACAAGTGTAAAATAAAACCCCTGGCCAGCAGCTGCTCTGGTACTGAGGTACTACACTTAGGTCCACACACTTCTTTCTAAGTGTGTGTGTACTCCGTCAAAAGTAATCTACCATCAACTGTTTATTTAATCAGTTCATCAAAAGAAAGAAAAAAAAGATAATCTAAATGATACTTACACAATTAAAAAAATAAATAAAATAAAAAAAGATTGCAATTTAGGCAGTAAAATGAAAGATTTTTCTGAAGACCACAAGAGGGCATCAAACTGTGCACAGATTCAGTGTTATAGGTAAAGTCCATGAATTACAGAACTATAATGGCTTGTGATTTGGTAACAGCTTTGTAAACAGCTGTACTGTATAGAAAAGGGATTATAATTAATTGTTTGGGGACTTTAAAACAACTACAAGGTTAATACTGATGAAAATGTCAACTGTTCCATCTGACCTGTTCATACTTGTACATTAAATATTTTAAGGTTCAATTAAAGCACTATAAAAAAAATAATCTAAAGTACAATTAAAATATAACTACCTACAGAAGATAAATAAGATACACTAAAGAAATTTTTAAAGTAAGCTATTTTCCCTTGAGGACCAAACTGACTTCTCCACCCCCCACTTCCTCCTGTTGAGGTTGCAGCGCCATGTCATATTACACACAAAATCACTCAAGAACAAAGACATAGACGTAATCAGTTTCAAACCACCAAAGAACTTGAAACGTTAGTAAACACTATTAAAGATGATAAAATGTCTTATGCATTTTAGTTAAGTATAAATCACATTTATTACGAATCATGCAAGTGAAAATGAAAGTACAGAGTGTTATCTGAATTTTTCACACTGGTGGGGAGGAAGAGGGGGATGTTGCTTGATGGCCTTTCCTCTCATTGTACACACATGGACTTCCTAAAACTTCCTAAACATCTTCTACCTACCCTATGGCTGATTTTATGAGCCCCTTGCATCCATCCAAAAGAAAAAGAACAATAAGAATCATGACAGCTGACTGGAAGTAAAGCCGGGTCAAATTGCACCTTGTAATCCTAATCATAATCATAAAACCTGTGTAAAAACACAAGGATGTACATAATAAATGCACAGTTAAAACAGTGCACAGTCCTTATAGCCAGAGGTGTTTGGGCGGTTTACTTGTAATACTCAAAATATCACTTCCTGTCTTCATGAAGTTCTGCATTCGAAATCTGGGTTCCTAATCCTTCCTAATCCATACGTGTAAACATGATGTAAACAGACTGTCTTAGTTCAAGCACATGGTAGGAAGGAAGAAGTCAATATACGGAGTGTCCCCATTACGTGCCATCTCACATGATCTCCGAGACGCTGCAGTTTCACTTGCGCTTTGACCAGAAAACAGTGGGCAGAGATCTCTGAACACAAAACATTACAGGCTTGTTTGCTTGCAATTCAAGTGAGAAAAACTAATCCCAGGTCACATGATACACCAAGCATTCAAATCTGTATTCTCTTTATACAGATACTCTACGAGTAAGTAAAGGTCTGTTTCGGGGGCTATGTGCAAGCCTAAAACCACAAATCAAGACAGATAAACAAACATGCTTTACTCCAAAACTAACACACATACCTGCTCAGGCTAAAGTTTTCTTTAAACCAAAGCAGGACTCCTTGTGCAATACACTCAAACAGGTAAGGGACACATCTTGGTTTATACCATGATAATAAGCAAGTGTCCATATGCACCCTATGCAAAAAGTGCCTTAATACACACACGTCAGCCGTAATTACAACCCATTTCACTTAAAAATACATTACTCGAAAAAAGCGAGAGAATAAATAGTGTATGCATTTCCATGGATATCTATAGCTTTCAGCCCTTTTGCACATAAGTAGGACTTTATTTAGTTACAATTTGACGCCATGTCAGCAGCAATGGCTATATTCATGACTAAATTGAAATGCATTGTTTAAAATATAATTTTTTTTGTCTTTTTAAGACAATTATTGTATATATATATATATATAAATAATACATATATACATACATACATACACACACACACACACTTTCATTAAGAAAATGTTAATCCATTTTGTACTGACCAGTCATACATTTTATTTACATTTGTAGCTCAGTTACGTTCATACGTTTTTTGCCTTTATAACAAATACACATATCGCCATCTAGGCTACAGAATACATTAGACCCCATGACACTTACAATACAGTTCATATTAATGCTAAAGAGTTACTGAAAGTATACTTCCTTGGGGCACAATTGAATCTTGTACATGCAATATAGCACGTTTCTCACTCAAACACGAAAAAGTCTACTGGATATAAAATTGAAAATAAAGATGGGTCCTTGTCCTTCCAACCTCAAGTCTATGTGAATTCAAGCCAAAGTATCGTGTTAGATCAGAGTCGATCGCAGCATACACATTCCTCAAATACCAGGCTCTCGTTCTCCCAAGACATGGGTTGCAAGTTATGGCGAAGTCACCCCGTTTGCCACCTCTTATGATCAGCAAGGTGGTGCTAGAGACCTGTTCCACCCCAGGGCCCCACCGGGGCACACAAGTAGGAAAGAAACTAGACAAAAACCCCCAAACTGCATTTTAGACAAGGTCACATTTTCCAGAGGTTAAGACAGAAGTGTGAAGTCAGTATGACTTGATTTGATGTTAGCGATAATCTGCCTCCAACACACCACGTGTTTTACTACAAAACGTACGTTCTACTCATGTGCCCGAGTGCACGCACAAGAACATGTTCGTACAGGGACACTCTCGTAACAAACCCAAACAATAACCAACCATCGCCCTCAGCACATATTCGCCATGGACATGAGATACTGGTTTTGGGTCTTCCTGGAACACCCCCACACAAAGCACACGTAAACATAAACACACTCCTACCATGTTTTCGACAGATGTGTTAAGCAAGTCTCGACTCTGGCTCCTCCAGCGCTCCTGCTTTCTCTTCCTGTGGTTCTATGTGGGCTCCTGTTGAAACAGCAAACACAAGTCAGTCACAGCCAATACACACACACACACACACACACACACACACACCACACGCAGAGTTTTTTTTCATGATGATTTTGCTCGCATAAAACAGTAAAAATAAACGTGACTAAAACAAAAGCCCTTTAGTGTGATTTACAGACTACTGTTTCTTCAAGTCCAAGGTTGGGATGAATAAATCCAGATGACCTGGCGACAGACACCCAAACATCTCCAAGCCATGAACAAACGAATGGGGGGGTATAAAAAGGTCATGAATCCAACTGTAATGTTCATTAAGCTCTAAATCCTGGGACACTGAAACCGTCCTAGTCTAGAAATACTGCACTAGACCAGTGGTTCTCAAACTGGGGATCGTGACCCCTGAGGGAAGGGAGTGTTTAAGGGGTTGCGAAATGGTTTGAAAAATACAGTTTCAGTATTTTCTCATTACAATAAATATAATTTCCAAAAATTAAAAGTTAAGATTACCAATAAATATATTCTGATTTCTAAAGACAGAAGTGATTAGAGTTTAAAAAAAATAAAATAAAATTCCATGCCCATGTGGCAACTGCTCGCAACTGCACGTGGAAAACAGAACTGCAGATAAATCAATCATTCTCAAGTCTAAAAACGTTGAGAAAACGGTGGACAACCTGCACGATTCGCCTGAACCATGTACCTCTACTAAACACAACAACAAGACCCAGTGTGATCCAGAGTAGCAATGGATGTACTGCTTCCACTTGGATCTGCATATTTGTGCGAGTAGACTCCCCCCCCCCATGCTGTTACATACATGAAAAATAAATACAGATCACGTCTTAATGTTGAGGATGATCTGCGTTATCCACCATCAGGCCACAGATTAAAGCTTTTGTGTTCCGAAAAATGCCGAAGTGGCCCCACCCAACTGAAAAGTAAACCTAAATTGATCTTATATACAGTAAACACAATGGAAGTGGATGCAACATGGTTAAAATGTTCTGAAGGACTTTAAAAACACCTTGTTTCCCTTCCCAGTTTGTTTACTGTTCGTCTACACGGTGGTCGCGAGTTCTCAATCTTAGTTAAGGGCTCGCTGGCTTTAAAGTTTGATAACCACAGCTCTAGACAGAGGTTAGATTTCTTTGACTTGGCTATAAGATGGCTTTGAAGCCCCACCACTCTCGTGCACGTCAATCTGGATCTCGTCTGTTTCGGAGATTAACTTGCTTGTTAAAAACAGAGAAGGAATTGGGACTTACCAGGTCACAAAACGACCCATTGGTCTAAATGATGCACACCACTCACACCTGACTAGGTGTAGAAGGGTGAAGTTGTGCAATTATCTCTAATGTATGATCTATTCTGAGCATGCTGGCTGCTCCTCGG
Source organism: Ameiurus melas (assembly GCA_012411365.1). Taxonomy (NCBI): domain Eukaryota; kingdom Metazoa; phylum Chordata; class Actinopteri; order Siluriformes; family Ictaluridae; genus Ameiurus; species Ameiurus melas. The sequence continues at coordinate 7,071,155 of CM022775.1, read as the reverse complement.
TGTGTTTGAGTGGGTCATGAGATAAAGACATGCACTTGGCAATACCTGGTGCTCCACACCGCCAACTCCACCTAGATCAAAACATCTTTAACGAGGAGCTCTGACTTACAAGAAAGGGAAACTGAAAACTCCACAAGAGCCCAAGCCTCATGAAGCACCTACAAAGAACATCGCACAATTACACGCCTTGTTAAGAGCTCCACTGTTTCGGTTTTTCTGATCGGAGGCCAGCTGCGCTCTACTACATGGTGATTTAAGCTAGAAGAAACTGATTTGGAGTCAGTTCAAGACTCCATTACAGACTAGAGGAAGACCAAAACATTGCACAGAAATGTGGAGGACTTCCCCTCATAGACGCTCTCTTCCTCAAAAACACACAGCACCTTCCAATGAAGGGATTTAAAAAAAAAATAAAATAATAATAAATAATAATAATAAACACGTCAAGTCTTCAGAAGAAAACATTGTCATTTGGCTTATTTTTTTTTAAGAAGTCTTTTTTTTAAACTTTACATGAGCGTTACTTAAACCCCTGTTAAACAGCTAACAAATACTTACAAGAGTATACACTTACACAGGTTGGTCATGCTTAGTTAATGAATACCCCCAAAAACAAAAAAGTATAAACGTATTAAAGAAAATTTAAACGAATACCTGTTTCCAGAAACATCGACAAAACCCGCTCGAGCTTTCACTCAGCGCGCGACGCGCTGTGAGAGCGTATAGACGTGTATACACCGAGCACGTGCGCTCGTCTGCTATGGAAAGCCAAATGGGTCCACACGCATTGTAGAAAAATATACCAGCCTGGCTAAATATGCGTTAAACGCCCAGCCGTATCGTCAACACATCGTCAGAGGAGTGTTCAGAGAGTGTGAATGATTTCCTCCACATAGACGCTCAGTGAAAGCCGAACACTACGTCAGATTTTTGGCTTTCCAGAAGCGGGGGGTTGGGCTGCGTGGACTACGTGACGGTCCCACGCACGCGCTGTGCCGCTTCAGGCTGAATCTGGATCCTCATACCACAAGCACAAACTCACATTCCTGCACAAACTCATTCCCGCACCAGCTCCCATCAGATTAGTTTCCAGGCTCAGCACTTCACCAAGCTGCAGTTAGGACAGGGGAGACACGGTGCTCACTGATTAGCTCATTCATGACCAAGTAGATTAATTCAGGTGCCAGTCAATAGATTCACCAGGGCAGATGTTTGCACTGGAATAAAATTACATTTAATGAAAAAAAGGGGAACTTTTCAGCAACTGTGGCAACGCTAACAGAATTTTAAAGAATGCCAAAGGAAATGAAAACCCATTTCCTGTCCATAGCAGTATCCCTAACCTTATACACAAAAATGCAACAAATTCCCTTCTTTACAAAAGGTCTCAATGATGAGCAACTAACAGCTGAATGGTGAGAACAATTACCTTTAATCCTTCATGTTAATACTTTTTACTAGCGCCAGAGTCTGAACAGATTTCCATTTTTATTATGAATTTATTTATTTATTTTTAAACAAAGCATGCCTCCACCACCAAGTCTAATCCTTCTTGCTACTAACCGTTTCCAGTACTGTATATCTCAAAAAGCCTTAAAAGATGCTTCAGACTAAAAGGAGGCTGTTGAAGAAAACCCAGTTCAAATATTTGACCTTGCTGTGACTAACACTTTTCTAACCAGTTCAACTGCTGGTTACAATGATAATTCCATATTAATTCTACAAACAAAAACAGACATTCAACCAGTTGCTCTTGTGATAATCGTGCTAATGTTACAGTACAAAGTAATAAAGTCCCAGTCTTTAAAAAATTTGACATATGAAAGCTCTTGTCATTCGTTTTATTTGTCTTGCATTGCAGATCCCTTGGGTAGATAAATATCTGTAACCAAACATCCTTTACCACAATCAAACTCAAAAAGGCAAGTGGTAAAAACTATTTGAGCACACATTTACACAGGCCTGACAGGGTCAAACGCTAAAATCATATATTAAATACGCAATAATAAACTGTAGAGGGAGCCTAGTTGTACAAGTGTTATTTTCTTGGCTTCTGCAGTAGAGACACACGCGCACCCCCCCACTGACACACCCCCTCCAAACAAACTCAAGACTTCTACTCTTGTTGAAAATCCGTTTCACATTTTACGCACACACTCATTTCAACCAGCAAACAAAAATGCAAACAATTTCAGTACCTTCTTTGAGAGTAATTTCCTACCTGGGCAAAAAGTCACTGGTCAGACATGTAGTTATACTTCAACAGAAGAGTTTACCAAAGGAAAAGTTTGAGCAAACTTTACACACTTGCTCTAGTACTCAGCTTCCAAAGAGCCAGTGAGTGCACTCCTCCCCTGTCCACTCCCACAGATCTCTCTCTCTCTCTCTCTCTTGTGTTTATTTCTTTTTCCACCCTCGGCTTCTCACCACCAGCCTCTCACCATGTCTGCACTGCTCTCACTACTGTTTGACAGAAATATGGAACATGTTTCAAATGCTTTAAACAAGTCTAGACATTTTCAAGGTTATGATAGACAGTGCCCCTATAGACACACAAAATGTAAAATGTTGAGGGAAGGGTTCATACTCATAAGGTATAAAAATAATTTTTAATACAATTATTAAAATGAGGGGGAGAGGGAAGAAGGGAAAAAAAGACCCCACAAACAATCTTTGGGGTCCAAGCACTAATTCAGAAGTAGACTTAATACTGAATTACTGCCACAGCACCACCTATTGATGTGTGTTCACCAGTCTCAGCAGACAACTCTTTCAACCTCACAAAACAAGCTTAAATTTTGGTCAACATGAACTCACCTGCATGAAGTCATACAAAATCAAAATGCCAGACCTCCTCCAGAACCAAAAAAAAAAAAAAAAAAAATCATAGGTCTTTTCTGCTGAACAATTTATGAAAATATGTTAAAAGCCTTCCATGGCCTATGGTAGCCATGCTCCCCCCCCCCTTCAAAATAAAACCACAAGACCAGGAATGCAGAAATCTTTAAATCATTACCAATCAGGCAAGAAAGTGTCTTAGCACCTTCACCAAAAAAAAGTTAGCAAGTCATTAGCCAGTGTTTGGCTACAAGCTGTGAAGGTTTCTTTCAAATCACACATACAAGAGTCTGGTTAGCATCATTATTTTTTTCTGCAAGGTTGTGCTAGCATGGGCACTATACGACAGCTCAGTGCTACACTTTATATTGCTCAGCTTTGTGAGTTTATCCAACATACCTGCATGGTCCTGATTCTCAAAAGGCCACATGTTATTCACACCAGCATATTGATACATGTAGTAAAAAGTTTGGAGTGTCCATTTAATCAGAAGAAACAGTTATTGGGATTCTATAGCACTCCACTGTGAAATATTTACATGCAATTGGGTGCAACCATTTAAAATGGTCCAATGATTAAGTGTACCAATTTTTAACAGATTTGTACATGGTTTCTACAAGATACGTCCAATTGAGTCGGTTACCATGAGAGACATCATTCCAGGCAAATGGTGCAGGAATTCTGCTTAATTTATTATGAAAAATATTTAATTCTTCTGAAAGCTCTACAAAATTGACAAAAATCAAAGTGGGTGGAGCTAAAAATTTCATGACCTTTGTCTCGATTGAGCCAAGGGATTTGCAGAATCCCAGACCACTACCATTGTGGTACAGACCATTTACTATATGCTTACGGTGCATACAGGTTGGACTCTTATGAAAAGTTTTCTATAGGTGGTGTTCTCTTTTCATGTCAGTTCAGGTTCACATTCCCACAGTCAAACTCTCTACAGTACAAAGCAGGTTTGTGCAGGCACGTCCTCACCTGACTGCACCCTGTATTGTACTGACAATAAATTGACCACATGCACTCCTGACACAAACTCTTGCTGAGGCTTAATTTACTCCACCTGTTAGTCATTCGAGAGCACAATTCAACAAGGGCATAACAATGGTATGGACAATGGGGGGGTCCAAGCCTCCCCCCCCACCCCCATCCAAAATTTTATTTAGAAGATAGTTTTAGGATTACAGTTACCGTTTGAATTCACGTGATTTCTGAGTGATTGAAGCTCCCACAGCATGGGGAAATTGTAAGGTGCTGTGGTCGTCCTGTCTCCATTTCTTACAGACTGAGCTGCTAAAATACATCAACGAACTTGCATCGAGTATGGGTGCAACCAAGTGTGCAATTGTGGGGGGGCACACCTATTTTCCTTAACAAACGGAAATATATTAAAAAGGAATAGAGATAAATAAATAGAATAGATGAAAAGACATCTGTTGGCAGGGTTCATCAAGGGGGGGGGCATATAGAAAATATTTTGTACTGTATATTGGTGGGGGGCACATTGGTATTTCCTCAACATGGGGGTGAAGGAGGGGGACACACGACCCCCCAAAGAATGCATGGTTACGCCCATGCAATTCAAGTTACACACACACCTCAAAAGGAAAGTAGCGTTTTCTAACTCAAGCTCCTACAAATGGAAAAAGCACATTACATTTTCTTATTTGCCCTTATCAAAACTTCAGGAGCTAACTAACGAACATAAAATGGTACTCCGATCTCTAATGGTATTCCAAAAAAAAAAAAAAAAAAAAAAACCTTAGCTACAAGTAACCAAAACACGAACTGAAACATCCCTCTAAATTTGATCGTCTGAATCTCGATAAAAAGTATAAAAATAGTTTGTTAATTTAGAAACTAAAAGAAACAAAACCTTTGTACAAATTTATACATTATAAAAATTCAACAGTACAAAACTGACATCAAATCAGCCGCTTAGAGTTTGTAATGATTTTTTTTTTCTTTTTAATGAATTGAGGGGGGCGGGCTGGGGAAAGAGACGCTGCAATACTGACAATTTCTCAGAAAAGAGTACAATGACAATTTGTCACGATAGTCATACGGCCCCACCCTAATCAGCATATACATGCCCACCGTGTCAATACAGTAGTGTTATATTAACTATATTCACAGAAAAGTAACTAAAACTATTACATCCTATAGTCTTGTAAATTAGTGAGTAAATCTGATTTGTTTGTTTAAAGTATACACACCGTCTATTTAACAACTAAATCAGATCAGACCTGGATCTAGTTCGTGTGCCAAATACAAGATCCAGCTGTTTCACCACTAGCACACAGCTACACGTGTTTGTATTTAGCTTAAACAGAAACAGCTTAAACCTTTTCCCACATGCTCCTCATTAAATGATCTCTAAACTGTAGGTCTATATTATATTATGAACATGAACTTTAGGAACTGCAGAAACGGATGAAGAAAAGCGAACATAGTGACTGGGTCACTTCTTTCACTTCCCCATGCTAGATAGAAAGATAAATAAATAAATAAATACAAAGAACAAGTTTCGATTCGGATCCCTTCAAACTATTCGATGAAGTTAAATAGTTAACTTTATTACTGAACCTTTTACCAGCCCTGGATCATCTTTTGCATAGCGCAGGTTAGGTTTCAAAGTTCGAGCCACAACAAAATGCCAAAGTGCATCTATTAAATAAGCAGTAGTGTGGCTCATCATGCGAGAGATATGCAGGAGGAGACCTCCTCACAGTCTAAACACATTTATGCCAGTGCACTGGACTGAAGTATTTAAACTATGCAGAACAAACAGTTACAAAACAACTGCCACCACCCATGGCTGAGAGTTTGAAAACAAAATTAAGGTTTCATTTGCAGAAGGCGTGACTGCATTTGACTGGATGCTGCATGCATTACATTTGCACATTCATGCAGGATTACAGCTTTCTAGAGTTTTGACATCAGTTGTTAAAAGTTGGCATGCACTTTGTGTTAGGTGAGCGCTTCGTGTTCATGCATGTGTGTTAGGGGCTGCACAATTAATCGAACTTCGATCTCGATTTTGACTGCCCACGATTACACGAACAAACACTAAGTCGATTACATCGACTGCAATATTGACATTTAAAGTTCATCCTCCGCTCATAGAAAACTCCGTTGCAGATCAAATCAAGCGGTTCTAAAACTTACAGCCAGTCACCATAGAGTGGCGCAGGGATGACGTCATCTTATACGCCAAAACCTAGAAACGAGTTAGCATTTAGAGAAGAGAGAGAGAGAGCGAGAGAGGAAGTTGGGGGGAATATTTATTCAAAAGGGAATTAATAGAACTTTTTAAGGAGGAAGAATTAAAGAAGGGAGAAAAAAAATTGATTGATCGATCTTCGATAAATAGTTTCAAAAAGTTTCCAAACACTGAAGTCTCTCTTTTGCAGGTATCGCAAGTAAATTTCTAGCATTTTAAAGTCTAGTTAACCTCAAAATGTGGGGAAAAAACCCTGCATTTAAAGATTTAGTTCTGACCACGACAGAAGCATCGCAGACCTTTCGATAACCAGTATCCGATTACAAACAGAACTGATTCAGAACTGATTCGGCTTATGTCCATTTCGCACGTAGCGATCCAACAACCTGATCAAAGCATGACGTCCACCGTATGAACATATCACACTCAGCTAGCAAGGTTAATATCCAAGCATAACATTTTTATATAGACTGACTGTTTTTAACCACCGTGTGTCAATCTCGCTCCTTACACAACATGATGTTTGCAGGAAGATGGCCTAAGCAAGCTTAAAATGATCAATAAAATCATTTGTCCATCATTTGGGTGAAAAATATTCATGGTTTCGCATAGTACAGAACTAATTTAGAATCTTAAAACAAACAAAAATTGCTGAGGATTGTTACTCAAGCTATTTCATCGACTGCTTACTGCATGTAAGCTCACCACAACCCATACTGCACGTCACATTATTCAGGAGTTTGAGATTTCACCATCACAGAAATGAACACAAAAGCAAAGAAACTCTGCATTATTTACAAGAGCATGCAATTTTTAAAAACTACAGCAAAACAATTTCACAGATTTCGGCCAAACGAGTACTTTGACATCGCCAAAATTCACATCCGGTCGAAGTGCTCTTCAATTCACATGCGTCGAACAGGAGTACAGCTAAAAAGTTCTCATTTACCACAAACATCACTTTGCAAAACAATTTCATACAAATGCAAGTTTGACAATTCAAGTATTTTTCTGTCCCAAAAAAAAGAAATAACTTTTAAAAAGCATGAATTTCTACAGCGAAATCAGACATTTTTTTTTTTATTTTTTTTTTAGAAATAATACACGGACAGAATAACGATGAGTGTTCCGCCCCGGTAAAGGAGTCGAAAATATTTGCCCATGTTAAAAAAATTTAAATTCCAAACACCTCCACCACTAAGCATATCTATTACACGTTCTTATAAAATGGTAGACACTTGGACTGTTACGTCGCTACACCGTTTCCCTTGAAGATGGGCACGACTGATGATAGAGCTCCACTCAAAATCACTTCATTCACACGATCGTTCAGGATAGTATGGGATACACAAATGATAATCTCTGGATTTTAGAAGGTCTCAAATAACGCTGTGTGTGTGTGTTTCACTGTCGGAAGGACAACGCAGATAACGCAACCTAATAAGCAAAATAAGTTCCGCTTTAACTCTCAAACATAACTGCATATGCTGGCAACTTTTGGAAAACACGCCTCCCACTTTATGACACCTTTCTCCTCCGAGTGCAGACACACTACAGGTCCCATTAAAGCTGCTTAGGAAACTAATGGGTTTCTACTGCGTTTCATAAACCAGACAGTGTCTTAACTTTGTTGCCTCACAAGCAGTTTATTCTTTTCAACAGAGTGCTAAGAGCAGCAAACCAAAGCCTCTAACAACAGGTCACTTCTGATCCAAGCCCCATAACCATCAGTCAGACATGGAGGACGAGAACAGCCACACGCAGCTATGCTATTACTATGGAGAGATACAAACATACCCTCAGAGCATGCAGGCCCAAATTCAGAGCAAGTCATGTGGCTATTTAAAGTGGAGCCCTGACCTGTAACATGATCGTGGCACATCAATTAGGTATTTCAGCACAGGCAGCGGAGCTTGGCGGGTTCTGGTGCTTTGGCAGAGTAAATGGGGGAATGAAATGGGTTCAAGAAGAAAAAAAGAAAAAAAAAGTAACAAATACAACCAGCAACAGTGTACCAAAAGGTCCAAATTTAAATGTATAGTATTAACAAATGGAAGACACATTTTCTGCACAATGTAGATACCAAATTTGGCAAAACAACTACTTTGACGACATGGTTTGTTCTCTTACAGCTCAATGTCAAGTCTCAAACTTAATCTTATTCGGTGGTTGATTGGAAGGTTATAATTAATAACTAAACCAAATCAACAAACCATATAAAAGTAAACAAAATGCAAGAAAATCTTTCCCATGAAACCCCAAACCTTTCAATTAAAGGGAGAGTCAAGTCTAATGCCAAAAGGAATAGCTAATCAAGTTAGCTTTTTCACCATATTCCTCAGATTTCAGACCTTCTATATTTCATTAAGAGTCTAAATTGGGATTTCTCAGAAACTTCTTCCGTTAAAAGCTCTGTACAATTTAATCGAAACATGCTTTCATTCATTTATCATCATCAGTAAGCGCCTTATCTTGGGTAGGAAGCAGGACACAAGCCCATCGCCAGCAAACCATGCTCACATCCACATGTTTAGGTAGGCCTGAGCGACATGACCAAAGGATCATTTCGTGATATTTGAGGATATTTCTACGATACACATCACGACATATAATTTAGCGAACAAATTGTCTGCAAAACAGCAGTAAATTAAACAAACAAACAAAAAAAACTTAAACTGAATTTAAGCTTACAAAGACAAAGAAGATTAAAGTTTTTTTTTTTAATGACATCAAATGGCACACATTCATGTACCATTTAATTTTTATTATTAAAAGCATCACCAGATCAATGATCTCCCAGCAAGTATAACCTGAGCGCAGGATTGAACCAGGGAACCTGAAGCTGTGAGGCAACAAGACTACCTGCTGTACCACCGTGCTGCCCTTAACTGAAACAGAAGTTTAAATGAAATCCTCATTACTTCATTGAGAAGTTCAAAAGCAAAAGTATTCTCTTCGTCACTACCAGACTGGAACATGTTTCTATTTCACTCATCAGCTCTGCTGTTAAAGTCCCTGTGAAGTACCTTTAAATGCGCACGTTATTCAATGTGTTCATATAACTTCAACTGAACGGGAAGTCAGGGTGGGACAGAGTGGGACCCCCCTTTTAAATATCCAATAGCATTAACTCACAGCCTGGGCTAACCTATACTTAACAAAAATGTTACAATCAATCAATCAATCAATAAATAGCAAATAAGCAAACAAAAAAAATCATGCCATTTCATTCTTAACCAGTTGGAAAACTGAATAAAATGCACATGTTCGAAGACGCGTTTACAACCCGTACTTGTGGATATGATTTCTTTTGCTCAATGACGTGATTTTTATAAAGTCAGGGGCGGGACATGTCAGATTCTAGAGAGCATTTGATTAGACAGAAAACCTGATGAGAAGCTGAAGTGCAGAATGAGGTCATCAAAATGGTTAACTCATACTGGCAGTAGAGAGAGACTGTACATATTGAAATATTATATATACTGCATTGGCTTTGTAGATTTTAATATTCAAGTAGTTGTAAATACCTACAACAACACTACGATATGGATTTAAAGCATGATCTATGAGAGACTACAGTAACACTATAGTAATAATAAGAGACCTTTCAGTTGTGTGAACAGGTCAGAGCTCAGAGGCGAGTTGGGGTAAGAAGGGTGGCAGCTGCCCGCCTGTGGCCACGCCCCTGGACACAATCGAGCTTCGTATCGTGATGCAGTGACCAGATCAGACTCACTACACTTGTCTGATAAACACAAGCCCGGTTCATGTGATGAAAGATAAACTTCAGTCACCGGAGATCCACGGCTACTCGAACATGCAAGCTACACTCGGGCTACCCCGAGAACAACACTCTGATTATACAGTATTGTCTTTCCAGTACGCTATGATAGCATGCGAGTTTTTTTGGGGGGGGTTTGACACAGCCGTCAGATTCACACACAAACGAACACTCGGGGAAACCGGAAACAGAAATACTCTAGACAAAGTTCAACCCAAGAAGAAGACCATTCGACATAAACATGCGCTAAAAGGCTACGCGTGCAACGTGCATTAAAAAAGAATAAGATTTAATCGAGACGAGTTACTCACTCAGAAAGAAATCAGCTGACCCAACGGTGACTCAGTACGGCCCACACGACTTCCGCATTCACTCGTGATGACCTCATGCGCCAGCCAATCCCGACTGACTTAACGTTATCGCTCGACCAATGGCGAGACAAAACTTAATCACATGACGCAATCCGTTCGATTCGCATAACTAATCAGCTTTTACGACTAGGGGCGAAACGGTCGCCTTGATGCCGGAGCTCGAGGCGCGAACACACCCACACATCCGCCAATCCCGGCAAAGCGCCTGGGAACAAAACCGACCAATAGAAAATCACAGCGCGGCACTTTCGGGTCACGTGTCCCGGCGCGTGTTTATTTAAAGGGATGGCACGGAGCTTCTGTTATAGACAGACAGACAGACAGACAGACAGACAGACAGACAGACAGATAGATAGATAGATAGATAGATAGATAGATAGATAGATAGATAGATAGATAGATAGATAGATAGATAGATAGATATGGAAAAACAGTGAGAAAGAAAGATAGAAAGGAAGATGGAAAATAGGAAGATAGATAGATAGATAGATAGATAGAATTAATGAATTCATTGCTGCTATGTTATACATAGACAGACAGACAAACATACAGAAGGGCGGATATACAGACAGATAACCAGACAGACAAACAGATAGATAGATAGATAAACTTGTTGCGTAAGTGTACACACCCATTTATAATGGTGCATGTGACTGTGTTCAGAATTAACCAATAAAATTCAATCGCATATTCAAAAGTAATTTTCATACACACACACACACACACACACACACACACACACACACACACATATATATATATATATATATATATATATATATATATATATATATATACACACCCACATATATGTATATATATATATACACACACATATATGTATATATATATATATACATATATATATATGTGTGTGTGTGTTATGAAAATTACTTTATATATATATATATACACACACACACACACATATATATATATATATATATATATATATATATATATATATATATATATATATATATATATATATATATGTGTGTGTGTGTGTATGAAAATTACTTTTGAATATGCGATTGAATTTGATTGGTTAATTCTGAACACAGTCACATGCACCATTATAAAAGGGTGTGTACACTTACGCAACAAGTTTATCAAGTTTACAAGTTTTATTAATGAAAATTACTTTTGAATATGTGAGGGGTGTACTTACTTTTGTGAGATACTGTATTTTATACAGTATCTCACAAAAGTAAGTACACCCCTCACATTTTTGTAAATATTTGATTATATCTTTTCATGTGACAACACGGAAGAAATGACACTTTGCTACAATGTAAAGTAGTGAGTGTACAACTTGTGTAACAGTGTAAATTTGCTGTCCCCTCAAAATAACTCAACACACAGCCGTTAATGTCTAAACCACTGGCAACAAAAGTGAGTACACCCCTAAGTGAAAATGATTAAATTGGGCCCAAAGTGTCAATATTTTGTATGGTCACCATTATTTTCCAGCACTGCCTTAACCCTCTTGGGCATGGAGTTCACCAGAGCTTCACAGGTTGCCACTGGAGTCCTCTTCCACTCCTCCATGACGACATCACGGAGCTGGTGGATGTTAGAGACCTTGTGCTCCTCCAGCTTCCGTTTGAGGATGCCCCATAGATGCTCAATAGGGTTTAGCAAGGCAGTGGTCATCTTGGAGGTGTGTTTGGGGTCATTATCATGCTGGAATACTGCATACTGATCATGCTCTGCTTCAGTATGTCACAGTATTTATTGGCATTCATGGTTCCCTCAATGAACTGTAGCTCCCTAGTGCTGGCAGCAGTCATGCAGCCCCAGACCATGACACTCCCACCACCATGCTTGACTGTGGAGAAGACACACTTGTCTTTGTACTCCTCACCTGGTTGCCACCACACACGCTTGACACCATCTGAACCAAATAAGTTTATCTTGGTCTCATCAGACCACAGGACATGGTTCCAGTAATCCATGTCCTTAGTCTGCTTGTCTTCAGCAAACTGTTTGCTTGTGCATCATTTTTAGAAGAGGCTTCCTTCTGGGACGACAGCCATGCAGACCAATTTAATGCAGTGTGCGGCGTATGGTCTGAGCACTGACAGGCTGACCCCCCACCCCTTCAACCTCTGCAGCAATGCTGGCAGCACTCATACATCTATTTCCCAAAGACAACCTCTGGATATGACGCTCAGCACTGTATGGTCTTGGCCACCGTGCTACAGCTGAGTGTCAGGGTTTTGGCAATCTTCTTATAGCCTAGGCCATCTTTATGTAGAGCAACAATTCTTTTTTTCAGATCCTCAGAGAGTTCTTTGCCATGAGGTACCATGTTGAACTTCCAGTGACTAATATGAGGGAGTGTGAGAGCAATGACACCACATTTAACACACCTGCTCCCCATTCACACCTGAGACCTTGTAACACTAACAAGTCACATGACACCGGGGAGGGAAAATGGCTAATTGGGCCCAATTTGGACATTTTCACTTAGGGGTGTACTCACTTTTGTTGTCAGTGGTTCAGACATTAATGGCTGTGTGTTATTTTGAGGGGACAGCAAATTTACACTGTTACACAAGCTGTACACTCACTACTTTACATTGTAGCAAAGTGTCATTTCTTCAGTGTTGTCACTTGAATAGATATAATGAAATATTTACAAAAATGTGAGGGGTGTACTCACTTTTGTGAGATACTATATATATATATATACATATTTATATCTACTGTAGATAGAAACACAAGTGGAGAAACATCATCAATAAAAACATTCACTAGAATCTTCACATTCAGTGTGTGTGGGATGTGAGATGTGAGCTTTAGTGTGAGGTATTCAGACGTGTGCAAAAACATTTGTGGAAAATAAGAAAATAATCACTGGATGAATAATTTAAAAGCCCACTAGAAAAAAACAAGATCATGGTTTTATTGTGATTATTTATTGTCATGAAAAGTGCCACTTCCTCTTTTTTAGTGCCAGTGATAAGAAAAGAATGAATTTGCATACTACTGATATAGTAACTTCCTTATAAATCAGAACAGTACTCATTTAAATTGTCACGACTTGTGACGTGAGGAAGTTCAGATGGATGCAAGGATAACAGTTTTATTCAAGAGAGAGACAGGCAGACAAATCGAAAAAGTGATCCAACACGTAATCCAAAAACAGGCAAAGGTCAGACGATCGGCAAACAGGCTTACACAGGGCTAGGCAGGAATCAAGGTCGAGATACAAAACAAGAAACCTGAACTATGACAGGGAACTGGGAGCAGATAACCCAGCGTGAACTAAATCTAATTACTATGACTATCTATATTTACTCTAATCTAACTCAACCAGGAGGCGTGCGGTATATATGATCAGCAGCTAGCAGCTGAGGCCAATACAGACACACGTGAAATCCCAGCCAATGACAGAACAGGGAGAAGACATGACAGAAACAGAAACAAACACACGTGTCTAAATGTCACTATTGTCAACAATGGAAAAGTAGGTGCTCGCGCATTCGTGCTTAGAGAACGCTGCTTCAAGGGGAAATCGTGACATGAATGGTTTGAATTTATATGTAATAGTCATCATTTAAATGAGTTTACTTATTTAAAATCTCTAGAAGGAGCATATTTAATTCTATATTAATGACTTACCTTATCTCACATCAACATAAATCAGCTACAAAGTGTACCAATAACTAAAAACCTGCTTACATTTACAGGAAGTGGTATTCCATCCATCCATCCATCCATCCATCCTCTACCGCTTATTCCTTCTTCAGGGTCGCAGGGAACCTGGAGCCTATCCCAGGAAGCATCAGGCACAAGGCGGGATACACCATGGACAGGGTGCCAGGAAGTAGTATTCCGCTTGCATATATTTTGTGAGATTTGGGATTCTGTCTGCTAACATTAAACTTTTGAAAGCTTTGGCCAAATCCTGTCTAGCTGATTGCCTCCATTTACCTGTATTACAAAGGCTTGATTAGATTGGTTATTACATTTATACTGTGGATGAAGCATTAGTGTACACAATATTTCATTTTCATAATAATTAAGCAATAACAATTACATTCAAAAACATTCAGGACAAATAGAAAAAAATATATAAAAAAACAAAAAACAGAGACACATCATTTTCCCACCTAAGGTTACCTCATAGCTTTTGACAAACCAATTATCTTATCTATTGGTAAGTCAATGATAGAAAAATTGTTTATTTATCTTTGTGAATTATCAGGCTACAAGGTCATGTAGATCAAGCACAAAGTTTAAAAATATATATTTACAACCACATACAAGTAGGAAGAATATGAATACTCTGCATGTGACAACAATCGCTCATATTTTTCACATGTCTGGCATATGGGGTAGTGGACTATAGACAGAATCCCTTTCTCAAAAAAAATCAAGCCGGCCTAAATCAGCCCAAAGTATAACCCAAACTAAAATACATAAGATATGTTTGGTGCAAAAACAAGACTATCTTGCAAAGAACACCATACCCACAGTGAAGCATGGTCGTGGCAGCATCATGCTATGGAGCTACTGCTTATTAGCTGAGGCTGGGGCTCTAGTCAAGATAAAGGGAATCATTGACATCTTCAAATACACAAAATTACATTTTCATAATAATTAAGCAATAAAATGTGATACACAGGACAAATAGAAAATAAGCTTTGTCAGTAATAATTACTTCAACATAATTGCAACCTAAAGGTTAAAAAATAAACAGAAATTTTTAACAAATGGATCCTTTCGTAAGTTCATCAACCAGACAAGATCCAATTTTACCTCATAGCTTTTGACAAACTGATTATCTCATGGAAAGTGCCACTTCCTCTTTCCTAATCTTTATAATGCCAGTGATAGAAAAATTATTTATTTGTACACAAAGATAGTGATGTTCTTTGTGATTTAGTTAGCTACAAGGTCATACAGATTATTCACATAGTTTAAAAACATATTTACAACCTCCATTAGGAAGACAAATGTCAAACTTCAACCCAAAGGTTTCTTAAATATTAAGCTAATATTAGAGCAGAAATATCAAACCATTCATGATTTTGTACTTTAGGGACAAGGTCAAGGATAAACTCATCACTTGTAATTAATTTAGCCACCTTTTATATAACAGTCTTTTTTCTAATCTTTTCAATGATAGGAAATGTAAGCTTGTGAACACTTAATATCCACCATGACTCAGCATGGTCCTGGGGCATTTATATTAATTTATCCACTCCTGGTCCACATGCATTCTATTAATTCATAAAGCAGCTAATTCCTCATCTTGCATCAACAATCAACACTTCAATAGCCTGTCCATTCAAAGCATTATAAGGCTCATTATCAGGTAATCTGCATTGTATTGTCCTTCTTTAGAGCAAAAGAGCAGCCATGGAATATTTAATCATTTTATTGTACATGTCGGACTGTACCATGTTACACTGAACCATGTAACATGGTTGCCACACAACTCTATCCAAGGCAGTTATTAAAGGAAAAGAAACAGAAACAGTCTTAAAGAGAGAGGTTATTAAGTGGTGAGTATGTGTTGTAAGTGGGTGTTGGCTCCACGTAGGAGATTACTACACTTACTATATCTCACTCGCACACATTTTCATGCAAAGTCTGTTTGGTGTTGAAAGATTGTTGCTCATATTTTAATATTAACCAGTGTGTCGACACAACAGACAAAACATTTAGTGGTGTTTTTGCCTTCTGGCCTTCATCTTTAATTGCAGCCACTCACATACCCAATGGAGGTAATGTACACACACACACACACACACACACACACACACACACACACACACACACACACGCACGCACGCACATTATTGTATTTATACATGCACTGAAAGATTGAACAGATAGCAGACAAAACAAAACAAATAAGACAAAACAGTTAACAGCACACCCCAAAATGTTTTAATCCTTTTTATACCACAGCAATTTGCCAACAATTACATTGTTTTATTAATTAAAGAACAACAACATGTTTTTTAATCAGTTTATAGTTAAGCTGAATGTGGTGGAAAGTCCAACAAACCTGTTAGTTACTGTTATCACTTACATTACAGCAGCTATATGACTCTATTAAAGTCATTCCCTCACCAACATAGTCTCATCCACTTCAGAAGTCTTCTATGTAAATTGTTACTATAGAAAAATGTATGCACTAGAGCACATTAATATAAACCTGCGATTTTTAACTACATGTAGCACTGCTGTTAGAACTGCTTTTATGGAAAATCTGACACTATGGTACACTTACAATATAATACATTATATTATGTATCACATGGTGACTAACATACAGGGGTGAAAAAAATGTGAAATAAGAGAAATTACACTTAAGTATAGGGTATAATATCAAAATCTTACATGATTAAACGTGGAAAGATGTCACACTTATACTGAATTGAAAGTTACAACATGCCCAAAATGAATCATACTGAATATTTAATATTTAAAATTAATCATACAAAAAAAAAATTCATGACCGTTTATTTTTTGTGAGAGAGAATTTATATGAAAGTGCCATATTAAGTAATAGATCACTTTTCAGATAAAATATAATAAAGGCTGTTTTGGCATTTTACTTACAGAAAACGAAAGTCTGTAAAAAGTTCTTCAGGATGCCTGGAACAACCTACTGTTCAATTTCTTTATTAAAACTGTACAATAGTGTACTGGAATATTAAGTTAGCTAATTATGAGCAAAGACCACACCAAATATTGATTGAATTTACTTTTTACTATTTATTACCCATTATTATGGAGATGATTCTGTGCCAGAGCAAAAAGCAATTACACCAGTTGGGGGAAATAACTTATGTAATACAATATGTAAACTGCACTTAATTTTTCCTTGGTGACATGCTGAAAATGTACTATTCTGAAAAGCAAAGCCATTACCTTGCTCTTGTGTAGCTTGATCAATCAACAACGGATTGCTTTTAAAGAATGAAATTCTTACTTCATGAAGAAATATAAAGTACATATATCATAATTCTTTTAGCGTTTCTCTCTTAATGCCTTTTTTCATCACATCAAATGAAGGAGATTTTTCTTGCCATTATCACCCTCAGCCTGTTGATTTGGGTTTAGACCAGGATTTTTTTTTATTATAAATGCTACATTCTGCCAGTATGTCTATTGTGAGCTCTAAAATGTAATAAAAAAAAAGATTGCCATTGATATGTCAAAGATATCTTTTGTCATACAGTAAAAAAGTACTTAATGTGGTTTGTTTAATTTAAGAATATAATCGCTTCATCACTTAAGCAATTTAGTGTCAGGTGTGGCTTTCTTTGTCACCTGGTTCGGGTGTCCATGCATGCAATTCGCTCTCTACAACCACATGAGCTCATAACAGGACTTATGTTCAAATCTTTCTTTAAGCACAGGTGTATTACTATGTGGGACCTCTTGACATTGCTCTAAGCTAATCCTCCAACTGAACCTGTTTCTCTTTTTAAAGCTCTGGCCACACCAAGCTTTAATATGGCTCAGTGAGGAGAGAGAGAGAGAGAGAGAGAGAGAGAGGGAGAAGCCTCTAGAAACATGGCACTGCTGTACTAAATGCACACTAGTAACATTGCTCCCTCTGTTGTTCAAGTAGCATAAGACACTGTGCCTTGCTCTTGCTGTCTGGACTGAAAATGTACTATTCTGAAAAGCAAAGCCATTGCCTTGCTCTTGTAGCATAAGACACTGTGCCTTGCTCTTGGACCCCACTGTAATTCCTAATAATGTCTGGACTACTGTGTGATGGACTACTAGTTTATTAGGAATTACAGTGGGGTCCAAAAGTCGGAGACCACAATTTTTTTATCTATTTTGCTTTCTTTTCTAATTGACTACAACAATTGTTATTACGAAGTATATTTCTGACAATAACTTGAGTGAAAAGTAGAATCTTTGAAATATATACAGGTGCATCTAAAAAATAGAATATCATAATTTTTTTAAATTTTATTCTGTAATTTTATTCTGTAATTTAATTCAAAAAGTGAAACTTTTATATATTCTACATTCATTACACATAAAGTGAAATATTCCAAGGCTTTTTTTTGCTTTAATTTTGATTATGGCTTATAGCTCATGGAAATAAAAAATCCAGTATCTCAAAATATTAATTTCCCCTCATATGATTCATTTGTTTTCACATGCAGGTCATATAGTTTCATTTTTCAGAAATGCTTTTTTTCTTTCTTTCCCACATTCAGTCACATTGTACAAATAATGCCATTTGTTTACTTAAGTTCACATTAGCATTTCAGAATGTTTTTCCACACATGATCTCGCACCAATTTGACCTCCAAATTGACATGAATGACTGAAAACCTTCACAGGTATATTCTTTTGTAATTTTCCCCTCAGTAACTGATTAAAGTAAACTTTTAATTAGTCTGAATAATCAGGAGGCTTTCAAGAGACAAACAGCCGAGTGAAGACAGAGGATCAATATGCACTTGGAAAGTGGATAGCACATGGCAAACAGTACAAGAGAAAATATTCAACCCTTGAGCTTGTTTAGGATAACAGTTCGAGTGGCCCTGAGACCAGTGCTGCTTTCTGTTGGTTTCAGCGATTAAAAATTTGGATTTAAGTGAAAAGACCTGATCCCAGGTCAGCATAAATGATTACCATGACTGGAGAGAGGGGAGGGTGCAGGAGTGTTGAACTGAAGGCCAATCACCGTGACATCTGAGGCAAGTATTTATCTGTAGATGAAATCGTGCAATGATTGCTTTTAATTGTCTGTCCTGGTGAGCAGTGCCCAGCTAGAGCAGCAACATGGTGAGTGTGAAGTCAAATCCACAGATCATCTGATGATATAGACAGAAATTCTTTCATTTTTCATTATGGACAGATGCAAAATGTCCAGTTTAGTCAAAATGAAATGAGAAAAACACATCATCAGACTTGTGACACATTGTATTGTTGAGACGCCTGAAAACTGACAAAGAATGAAATATGAAGAAAAGCATTCTGATGTGTTAACTTAAAATATCAGATCACGCTCTCATTGTGTTTTTGTATCTAGACGAGCTACACTGACAAAGGGGAAAAGGTAACACACTCAGTTTTACTGTCACATTCTATTCCTTTATTAAATATACGCTTTGGATTAAAACATCATCGAAGAAGGACACTGAAGTAGCTGTGAAAAGACAATGAAACAGTAACAATGAAAAGACTGAAACTTGTGTTGTACAAAATATTATCAAGAATGTCTAGATGTTTTTTTTGTGTTACAGCCAGAAAAAGGCAAATATGTGCGGTTCCACCATTTGACGTTCTGGGTGGGCAATGCTAAACAGGTAGGCCTAAGTCTACATTAAGACAACATTTTGACACATAAGAATTATCGATCTAACTATGCTACATTTTTGCACTATTTCTACATATTCTACTATCTATAATTTAAAAAAGAGCATACTTCATAGCCATAAACATATATCCAGTATCTTAATTAAAAGCATTAGTCAAAAATTGACAAATCGATGTCTAAGTGCGCTGACCACAGTAAGCTGAATATAACCTTAGGTGTATTTTTCCTTTCTGTTAAAAAGTAACAAGGATTTACAGCAAATGGGCAACAATATATATATATATATATATAAAAGCTCAGTTGCTCTGCTGTATTGTTTTATTTAGGTCAAACTTACAATATGCAATTTTGTCATATTAGATTATGAAACAAATGTTCATGGCATGAAATAATCATTGTAATTGTACAGTTGCTCTGTGACGAGTGAGACAGGTTTTGACCTGCTTATGCACATTTTACACATGAAATTTTAGTTTTCTAAAAATGTTAAAAAAAATTTTTTTACAGTAGGGTAAATATTTAGCAGATAGTATTTAAAGTAAACACACAGTAATTATGAGTAATATCTGGTGAATTACATGTATGTTGAGTGTTCAGGCACATAGTAACTGGTGAAAACTATTGGTTTGAACAGAAGTACATAGTGCTGCAGAGTAATGATTATTTACCTCTTAAATAATTACCTCTTCTAAGTAGTACTAGGAATATAATTTGCTAATTGTTATGATACATAATTGTATACCATGTATATATCTGTACTTGATGTTAAGCAATAATGTAACTGCTGAATTTAGATTTATACATGACGTTAGCAACAACCATTTACTTAAAGATGAATGTTGAGTAATTATTTAATATTACTGCCTAATATTGCTTGTATTTACTGTCGTTATTTTGTTGCGCATTTGCACACGTTTACAACATGAAATTATGTACCAGGTTTTACATCTCAGTACTACATTATGTAAGAAATAAAACACAATGGGGTGTGCTGTTATAGGAAAATAATCATTGATGGATTGTTTACAGAGGGTCGTTACTACCTTGAAGTAGTATTTACCTTGTTATTTTCCAATAACAGCACATCTGAAATTGCTTTATTTCCTCTTACACCACAGCAATGTGGTATAACGTAAATAAAAACAGTAACTAACATGTTTCATGGATGTTTATAATTGCGTTTAATTTTGTGGAACATCTGCAAAAGTTAGTTCCTGTCAGCTTACATTTAATGTACAACTTATATTAGCAGCTATAAACAGATATTCTATCACCAGTCTCATAAAGTTAATAAGACTGACTCTTAAAAAATGTATGCCAAATAAAGCAGTACAGAAATTACTTGTAATTACAACATAGCATGTACTGACCATGTCAAATTTTCTGTATATTGCCTGGTCATTTTAATAAAAATGTATATATATATATATATATATATATATATATATATATATATATATATATATATATATATATATATATTACATCGCTGCTGAGATGGTCACTGTGGTTATATTCTTTAATAAGGTGTAACCATGAATTAATAATATTAAAGCTGATAATTAATTGATATGGCCAATTAAATATATTAAGAAATATATTAAGGAAAAGTTTGTCGAGATCTATTTGGCCATGAAATACTAACCTCATGTCTTGTATTTTAAATAAATAAATAAAAATCAACCCAATTAGACTATAATGGCCACAGGAACATAAGCATGGAGATAACAAATACTTTTACATGTAGAATATAATATTCTAGAATATAATCTTAGAAGACCTAAAGACATAGCGGAGTCATGGGTGTTGATAACTGGATATAACATCAGCCCATAGCACCTTCATTCAATTCTCAAAGGGAAAAAACACTTTTTCCACAAATAATTAACAAGTACAACTTTCAACAGCACATTCAATTGTTGCCTCAAGTTACACAGTTCATGGCCATCTTTTTTACCCACAGCACAATCACCTGTGGCCATGAAATACTTCGTTTGTGGCCTTGAACTATTAAATTCATCAGTATTTTAATTCATGGCCATGCCTGATTAAAAAAAATAACCATTTCACATCAGAAACATCATATCATATAAATATCATATGTCACATCATAGAACAGAAAACGAATTATAAAAATGACAACAGCAGAAACATCCAGTTTTTACCTGTGTGCTCCTCTAGGCGGCAGTCTTCTACTGTGATAAGATGGGCTTTGAGCCTTTGGCCTATAAAGGCTTGGAGACGGGCAGCAGAGAGATGGTGTCCCATGTCATCAAACAGGACAAGGTCTGTGTATGGACAGAGATACAACACCATTCACATAAATTCACTCAGTATAAGAACAGAGGAGAAATTTTCCTTATCCTTATTTCACTTCATAGCATCAGCCACTATCAAAATACTCAAACTATAACTAACAAGAGAAGCTGTAGAAAATATATGAATAATTCAATATCAAATGCATATTTACTAGTAACCTTTTCCACAGATTCTATTTGAATTTGTGTCTCCTCTAAATCCTGGAAATCAAGGTACACCGTCTCATTCTTGGTTTTCATATATCTTCTATTAAATCTCCGTGCTTCTGTAATATATGTAATCATTACTATGCATAATTAATGAACTTGTTCGGAAGTTCTGAAATTTTCCTTTGTCTTCACAGAGATGGGGGAGCACTTCATCAAACATGGGGATGCTGTTAAGGACATCGCCTTCCAAGTAGAAGACTGTGACTTTTTAGTCCAGGTAAATCCATCCATAAATCCAGGCCACATCAGTGTTGATGACAGGACAGCTCGAAAATCTTAGGCTTAGTGTTAGCACGTTCGCCTCACACCTCCAGGGTCCGGGGTTCGATTCCCACTGGGGCCATGTGTGTGGAGTTTCCACGTGGGGGTTTCCTCCGGGTATGATTAGCTGATTGGTGTGTCTAAAGTATCCGTAGTGTATGAATGGGTGTGTGATTGTGCCCCGCCTTGTGCCCGATGCTCCCTGGGACAGGCTCCACGTTCCCCCGCGACCCTGAAAAGGAGTAAGTGATAGAAGATGGATGGATTGAACGGAATTTCACTGTGAGCCTTATTTAGAGCTGGTGACGTAAGTCCAAAAGTGACTTCAGTACTTATGTGGTGAAAGTTCCTTGTATTCAGAGTCAGTTTATGCAGGTAATTAAGCAACCTATTCAGTTTATCATAATTACCTGCATGTAGTTCACATCAGGTAGTTCTTGAAAACCTTAAAATAAATAAATACATTTAAAAAGGACCACTGCCCTTAAACACATTCCACCACCCCATCCTACAAAAACCTCAAAAACCAAAATTGAGGATAGAAAATGTGGACTAAAGGTCTTGTTTGTTTATTCTATGACAAATGTAATATGATGAAACATGAAAGCAAGAGAATTTTACAATGAAATAGAACAATATAATGATATATAATTGAGAAGACAGCAAGCCTCCGTTCCATGGACGTTAAAGGAATGCTACTATTAATTAAATCTGGAGTATCATGTTTATGTGATTTAATATTTGCCTTGAAAGCCTATTTGCCTTGAATGCCATCAGCATGAAATATCGTGGTTGCTACAAACTGTCAGGCAGGGGCACTGGACTTAATATTGATCTTCATTGAAGACGATATCACCCCAAGAAAAACGTGCTTAAGTCCAAGGCCAGAATCGTATGTAACCGAGATACTGGATAAAAGATGAGCTTGACCGAACATGAGTGTTTTATGTGCTAACAGAAAGCCAGAGTGAGAGGAGCAGTGATTGTTAAAGAACCGTGGGTAGAACAGGACAGCTACGGCAAAGTAAAATACGCCGTGATGAAAACGGTAAGCCACAAACACAAACCCAGGTACAGGTTATGTTTTATTTTTTCTAAGATCTCTGACACTAAGATCTTTTTTTTCTCAGTATGGAGATACCACCCACACGCTTGTGGAGTACCTGACTCCGTATAAAGGCCTGTTTCTTCCTGGCTATCATAAACCTCTCTTTAAGGACCCAATGCTCCCTAAATTGTAAGTGTAAACGTAGATCAAGAGCATACTGAGTGACATTTTTTATATACCAACAAGACTGTCATATAAAGTGTTCAAACACAGAGATGTATCATCATACTGATATTTATGTATTTATTTATATTATTATTAATTTCACTTTTAGGCCCTCAGGCTGCCTGAGCTTCATCGACCACATTGTTGGAAACCAGCCAGATGATGAAATGGAGTCAATAACAGACTGGTGCGAGCCTGCACGCAGCTCACGTACTGCTGGCAAAACCCCAAAATAAGCAATCAATAAAAACTGTTTCATATAAATTACCTGCCAGCAAAGGCAACGTCACTTTCAAGCGAAGGCAAAGTTCTCTCAGGTTGCACATGAAATCAGACCAGCCCACAAACAGGATTTTCAACTCTATAATTATAACCTTGTATAATTCCAACCTTTCTCACTTTCTGCAGTACGTGATGACATGATGACTGTATGGTGTATGAAGCAATCTCGCATTTGCAGTTTATTAAAACTATTCTGTTTCTGTCATATTTGTGCCTCTTTTTCTCTCTCTCAGGTACCAGAAGTGTCTGATGTTCCACCGGTTCTGGTCCATAGATGATAAACAGATCCACACACAGTACAGCTCTCTCAGGTCTATCGTGGTCACCAACTATGAGGAGACCATCAAAATGCCCATAAATGAGCCGGCACCTGGGAAAAAGAAATCACAGATCCAGGTTCGACGATGGAAACATTATGTGAAAATTCAACCAACATGCCTGTTTATTGGCTTACATTTGCACTCTGCACAGAAAGATGGGCAGATAGACAGTCAGACAGACAGACTGACAGAAAATGAGACAGACAGAAATACAGATGGAGGATATGCAGACAGATATACAGACAGGTAACCAGACATACAGACAGGCAGGCAGGTAAAGAGAGAGACAGATAAATATGCAGACAGACAGAGAAACAGATAGACAGACAGAAGGACACATGGACAGACAAACAGGCAAATAGACAGATATACACACAGTTAAACAGACAGAAAGACAGATACGCAGACACACAGGCAGATAGAAAACCAGACAGAGACAGACAGACAAACTGGCAGGTAGAGAGACAAACAGACAAATATGCCAACAGACAAACAGGCAGATAGATAGTTAGATTGATAGATGGATAGATAGATAGATAGATGTACGCAGGCAGAGAGATAGACAGATATAAATACAAACAATCAGACAGACAGACAGGATAGAAAACAAACAAATAGAGAGACAGAGACACACAGACAGATACCTTAATGATCCGATACAAGGAAATTTCCACTAACACATCACACTAATAAAGATGGGGTTTGTTCTTTCTCTCTGTGTGTGTGTGTATGTGTGTGTGTGTGTGTGTGTACTCAGGAGTATGTTGACTACAATGGAGGAGCTGGAGTTCAGCATATCGCCCTGAATACGTCAAACATCATCCAAGCAGTGAGTTTTCTTGAGATTTTTTTAAAAGAATTTTTTGTTAAATTTGCTGTTTCTAAGAAAACATTGTATCCAACATATGCACAAATACAATAACAATCAAATCAAATCAAAAGAATTTCCAAACACTAACAGGGCTGTTTTGCAGCGACTCCTGTAATAGTGTAAATAATATTTCATTATAAACAGTTAGCTGTTCATAGCCTGAACTTATATGGCCTTTTGTGATATCAAAGAATGACTGTAGCCACATTATGTCATTCATTCATGAAAAATGTGGTCTCTATTTTCACTCGAAATCAGATAGTGAACCTGAAAGCCAGGGGCATGGAGTTCCTGTCCACTCCAGACACCTATTATGACAGCCTGCGTGAGAATCTCAAGACAGCCAAGATCAACGTGAAGGAGGACCTGAAGATCCTGCAGGTGAGACTACAGAGATACATGTCACATCTAGTTGGGATAGTTTAGTCCTGGATCTGGTCTAGATACATGAAAGAGACTTGACAATTGTATAATATGGAGAAAATATGCCATAATAAAAACAACATCCTCATTATATTTTAATCATAATTTAAACATTCATGGTGGAAATATTGTAAAAAAATATATATATAAAGAAATACCTAAAAGCTTTTTAGCT
This sequence comes from Ameiurus melas, assembly GCA_012411365.1. Classification (NCBI taxonomy): domain Eukaryota; kingdom Metazoa; phylum Chordata; class Actinopteri; order Siluriformes; family Ictaluridae; genus Ameiurus; species Ameiurus melas. The sequence goes on along the minus strand of CM022775.1, from coordinate 7,045,484 downwards.
TGAATTGCTCCAGAGAACCTCTATTGGTACCCTTTCAACAGATTGTAGGTTAAAACCTATGAACCTATGGCTGCAAGACACATATTCAATAATAAGTACTAGCATGGTAGATGTTCCACACTGACATGATGACAGTTTCTGTGAGGAGACGTTTATTTAGCATTTTAGAAGAATTCTCCAGTGTAAGCACTTTGTAACAGGTATATCTCTCATTGTAAATGACACGGGTTTCTCCTTTATTTTCTATTTTCTCAGTATTTTCCCATTGTTTTACAGTGAGTTTGATTATTCATTTTTCTTTTTCTCTTCTCTTTTGGTCCTTGTATAGGAGCTTAAAATTTTAGTAGATTTTGACGATAAGGGCTACCTGCTCCAGATCTTCACCAAACCTGTGCAGGACAGACCCACTCTGTTCCTAGAAGTCATCCAGAGGCACAACCACTTTGTGAGTACTTGTATAAACAAACATGTTTACATGTTTGCATGTGTGTGTGTGTGTGTGTGTGTGTGTGCATGCCAAAAATGGTCTTTCTAGTGTCATGTAGAACCATTTTTACAAGGTTCTTTAAAGAACTACATACAACCGTTATTCTATAGAACCGTTGTGAAAAATGTTCTCAATTTTACTTGGTGCAAAGAAATATTTTGTTTTTCTTGTTTACATCATATTCATTACTTGTGTGATGACTCGAACCTTTTACTAGCTTTTGCAATAAGCAAACATTAAACAACAAACAAACAAACAATAAAACATAAGAAAATTTAAGTGAATGGCATGCATAAAAACATAACAACTATATCGATTTAAGAAAAATGTTTCTTTTTACAATTGTATGCAAAGAGTTGGGTACCCTTGGCCAAATTACATATTTTCTTCACGTTTATGATCGAGTCATTTTCCTTTCGTTTCCTCTTCCGTGCAGATCTTTCCTTGACTTACACAGTTCCCCTTAACTGCCATTTCTAAATGAAAATGGCACAGTGTTTGGTCAATGTAAATTGTGAGCAGGAAGTGCTTTGATATCTTTTTTTTTATAGCCTTTCCCTGCTAACTGTAGGCAATTAATCAATTAGCTTCATTCACAGATCCTCAGTCAGCTGCTTAGAGGAGCTTATGAAAATTGAGTGCTAACACAAGGTTTGAAGTGTCAAAGAATGTATTACCTCTGGAATTGTTATTTCTAATTATTTCCAATTCTTGACCTACCTAATGAGTCTGAATTAGTCAGATAAGACCTAGTGAGTTAAGTCCGTTCTGAGACTTTACAACTTGAGTGGTGTGCAAACTTTTGCACATGACTCTTACTATTTTTTTAATCATCTAAAAAGATAATTTTAAAAAATAATCTTTTTAGATTTTTAAGTTAATTAAATAGAAAATATTTGCAGAAAAATAGTTCTTGAAACACACACACACACATATATATATATATATATATATATACACCCACATTGTTTGGAAACGACTTAATAATTGCCCTAAGTGCACAATTAGCAATTTGTGCATCATATTTTACCTTTTAATTTCACTAAGCTGCAAGTTTCTCTGGAGAAAAATAATCAACAAGAAACATGAACTGATCAAATTATGAATATAATTTAAGAAATTATAAATATAAGAAAGTGGAGAAAGGCTGCTCTACTCAGCTGCTATAATATTTTACTACTGCTTACAAGCTATTTGATTTAAAAAGTAACAATTCGCCTGTCTCACTACTTCATATAATTAAACTGACATCTTCAATATTAGTAGTGATGATGTTGTTCCACATTGACAATGAGTTATAGAAATGTTGGAACAAAACTATTCAGAGCATGTAGGTCCTCAGGAATGGAATATATCGAGTAGATGGCTCTGTTTGGACAGGCCCGGTGATTAACTAGGGGCATTTTCAGTCGTATGAAGTAGAGGAAATGCCCGAAGACAGGACATTTCTGCCCAAACCACACTAAAGAGGTGCTGAGACTTAAAACAGTCTCTTTGACATTCAAAACATTCATTGCAATTCCTTTGAAGTGGAGAATTTCCAAAACAACCCCCAATGCCTAGACAGTTATTCCACTCAATTATCACATGCCATGTTCAGAAATGGAGAAATGATTCAATAATTCACTGAATCATTTGATCAATAACGTAAATACCAAGGCATGAATGGATATTTAGTAATTATGGCTGTGTTTTGTTTTGATTCAATGTTTTTCAGGGTTTTGGGGCTGGCAACTTCAAATCCCTGTTTGAGGCCATTGAGAAAGACCAGGATGCCAGAGGAAACCTCACTGTTATCACTCCTGATGGCAATCCCAAGTTGTTTAATTAAGAAATTCACACAGGTGTCTGCAACTGATGTAAATGAGTCATGTATAGATTAGCACATGACTAATATTTCAATAATAAACAAAAAAAAAACACTTTTGGTATCATTTATTGCATGGAATTTTACAGATGTACAGACCAAAGTTGTGTTCTTGAGACTCTTGGTTTTCTTTGAAACAGACATTCATTATTTGCTGATGTTCAGGAAGTGTACTTTCGCTAAAGAACTGCTAAAAGCCCAGTTTTGCACCAAATGTTTCAATATCAGTTTGAGAAACACTGTTACGAACAGGTTAATAAATCTACAGTAGACCTCTGGTAGTAACTTACAAAAAAAACAACATTATAGCTGGCTCTACTTTATGTTAAATATCCATAAGCATTAAATACAAAATTAATTACCTTTACTACTGTGCAGTTTTCATGTACATACAAACATGTATTCTATACAGAGTTTAATATATTATTCAAGAAATAATGTTTTGGCAAATTAAATTTACACCACAGCACTGATGAATTCTCAAATCTGATTGGTCAGAAGGAGTTGATTTCTTTTTTTTTTATACCAGTACAGCTTGGACAGTCGTTTGAATCCTAGCAAATCATAGGTTTATATTAAACATTATCGTTTCTATAGTAACAGCAAATTCACAGGACTCGTTAGATAGACACTTAAATCTTAAAACTGATAACAATGATTAAATATGATGATTAACAAATAAAAATCATTAATCTTCAGGATAGACAACTGGTTTCTCTTTAACAAGACAAGAGTTTGTTTTGTCTTATTAAAAAGGGAAAAAAGTGAGGCTGGTGGGGGAATTAGTTGTTTATAGCAGTTATAATGTAAGTGATAAAAGGAACTAACATTAAATGTACCAATAAATTGATATAAATGTGTTGTTCTTTAATAAATAAGAAATAAAACCTGCGTTGGCAAATTGCTGTAGTATGAAAGGAATAACACTTCTTTTACTGTTGCCAGAAAATAATTAACTTCAGGGTAGTAAGAGAAACTCCACTTCACACCAGGCTACATCACACCACTTCACCATTGTTTATTTTCCTGTAACAGCAAGCCCCATTGGGTTTTATTCCTCACTTAATGCAAGCACTTTTATTTATTGCATACAAAGTGTCATTTACATGAGTTTGTTATGAAAACCGATAAGGATTTTTTTCAGTTATCTTACAGTCAGAATTGTTTCAAAGGTGGCAGCAACAGTCAGATCCATAAGTATTTAAATAAATATTGCATAAGTGAAAATGTCGGGACTCAGCAAACAATGGCTGCAATTCCTAAACGGTTAATGCAATATTTTTGTTAAACCCCTTGTATTAAAGCGGCACTTTAATCGCACCTCGATTGCTTCATTTCAAAGCTATTGTGGTGTACAGAGGCAAAATGACTAAAATTGTGGCACTGTCCAAATACTTATGGACTGGACTGTGGTCATGCCCCTGGAGGTGACTACAGCGTTGGAATTTCCAACTGCTTTGCATTTAATCCTGTGCACTTAATAAAGTACTACATCAAAACGGACCAATTATAATGATAGCGTTCACAGCAGTACACTTATGTTCAATAGCTTGCCTTGTGTTGGTGTGAATGTGAGTTGTAAATTTGGGTAATTACATATGTTACATATTGTTCCATTAAATTCCATTAAATATTGAAGAAGTATATGGTACTTAAGGAGGGTGCACGGTGGCTTAGTGGTTAACACGTTCGCCTCACACCTCCGGGGTCCGATTCTCGCCATGTTTGTATGTTCTCCCCGTGCTGCGGGGGTTTCCTCTGAGTACTCTGGTTTCCTCCCCCAGTCCAAAGACATGCATGGTATGCATCCAAAGTGTCCGTAGTGTATGAATGGGTGTGTGTATGTGATTGTGCCCTGCGATGGACTGGCACCCTGTCCAGGGTATACCCCGCCTTGTGTCCGATGATCCCTGGGATAGGCTCCAGGTTCCCCCGCGACCCTGAAGAAGGAGTGAGCGATTGAAGATGGATGGATGGATGGTATTTAAGGACATTTAATACTGAGCCGTACCTTTTTATTTGAATCATTTCGAGCATGAACTCTGAAGGACTCTTTGTTTATGAATAAATGTTCTGAACCCTAACTTCTGCTTATGTGATTTTATGCTAATCAATTAAAGTACTTATGAACACAATAAAGCAGATCTTACAGGCAGACCAACATGCAGCAGCACAATTGCAGCATTAGTGTTATTGTAACACTGCTTACACTATATTTGTTTAAATCTTCCTTTTTTGGAGAAAAAAAGTTCTATCCTCAGTCGTTCAATTTCCCTCTTTAAGGAAAGGCTTACAGATTATATGTTAAAGTGCCTGGAACGGTGCTACATTTTTACTTTGTTATAACTTAGAACTGAAATAAGTTTAACTGGGATTATAGGTCATAATACCCCATGGTATTGAAGCAGGGAGGAAGACCAATATTGTTTGCAAAATAAATTAATAAAAACATGTAGAAGTTGTGATTGCATAAGTATTTACCGCTTTTGGGTTCAAAGTATTTACCCCCTTTTGGCCATAGAACAAAAAATCCAAAACTCCTTATTACCCTGAGAATACAATCTGCATGAAACATGGTGGAGGTAGAATCATGTTGACAGTTACCACTTGGGTCTTGGTTGCTTTTCTGACTAGTCCTCTCTTTACCCAGTGACTGACTATTAGTGAAAAATTTGGTTTAGGGATTTGATACAAGACAGTGATTTCTAAAATGAGAAATATATGTATATATGAAGTATCGTAAGCATTTCGTTACTAACAACTCAGTACAGCATACATTTGCCCAAGCACAAACATCTGAAAAAGAAATAATCAATAGCACTTGTTGCATCTTTTTATTTAAAAATAATTTATTTGCATATAATTGGAATGATGCTAAGTTGATACATCTATGATGGCAATCGTAAGTTTCATAAAGATAAAATTCCAAAAAAAAAAAAAAAAAAAAGGGAAAAAAAATGACATTTTTCATTTTCTTAAACCTGGACAAACTGGATAAATATATTAGTAAATAAATATATTAGTGACATTACCATATTGATTTTTTTTATTATATAAAAAAATGTCTATTATATATAAAATACAACACTTTATCTCATTAATGTTTTTTTCTTTCTCTTTTTTTTACACAAAATATTGAAAATATACTGGCATATCCCTTCCGTATTCTGGAGGGAGTTTGCTCTATTCATAAGGCAGTTTCAGCTCATTCGCCATCAGAAAAGAGAGCAAATAAATGAAAGTAAAAAAATAAACAAAGGAGATAAATTCACCCTTAGTGTTCATTGACATTTCGTTGATTTCTATGATGTTTCCCAGTACTGGAAGCTACATAATGCTTAGCTTGTTTTGCTTCAGGTTTCACTCTTAACATTTTTTAAACATTTTTAAAAGTGCTGCATGTGAAATTGTAAATTTAAGACAAAGCCTGTAATGAAAGAACGTTCAGGCCGACATTACATGAATATAAAGGCAACGCAGAAGTGCAAAGCAGGTCTTCTGTAAGGCAGTTTTATGGTAATTCAAGGCACAAACATAGATTTAAAACATGACTGCATGAGACAATCAAACGACTGTCTGACATTTGTAAAGACGGGTATCTTATATCCTTTTTTTTTATTTTCCATTTAATTATTAACTTTGGTTTAAGTAAGTCACTCTCTGAGCATCACCAGTTGAAATGTATAGGATCAATAGTGGTTTAATTTATTTAAAAAACAACAACAACAACAACAACAACAACCCTCAAAGTTTAATTCCATGGTTTATCTATATACAACATTTTGCTCTGATGACCTGATGTCTCCTTCTTTTTAAAGATTCATTTGTGGTTTTGTGTGGTGTTTACTACCTTTTTATAAAGGTGACCAACAATATGACACCCCCCCTTCTATTCAGCTTGACCTTGAAAGTGGAAATTAAAAACTTTGCATATGAAAATGTACAGGTACACAACTCCAGAGGCAACAAAAGTAAAGACATAATGTCATGCCAAATTAGAATCATAATAATAATTTTGGCTAAATTATGAGAGCAAATCCATATTATATCAATTGATTTTGTGGCAATTGTCGGAATTTTATTCTGTACTTATTAAAGGGCTGCTTTATTGGCTGTCTTTAGATAATAGACATTGCCTTCTCGCTACAAAAATGCATAATGACGGCAATGTGCTGTTTATATATATATTCTAAATAGAATATACTATAATATATTGCCATGGATTAAACATACCAACTTCTGAATGAACATTGAATACAGCGTTTTTAAGTAATGAAAACATTGAAAATCTTGCAGCAAGTCTTAAAAAAAAGAAAAGAAAACCTTTGGCAAGGTTGCAGGCTGGCGACCGTTTCTGAAATGATCCATATCCGTACGGATATATTGCGAGTCATACACGAGGTAAAGGGTCAGAGGTAAAAGCATGTACTCATGGGTAATTTAGTGCTTCCTCAGCCAGAGCTAAATGACGAGAAGATGAAAAAATGACCAGAAGTACGTTCTGAAATCCTTGCCAACTCTGTTTTCAGTCAGTTTGCTTCGTTTTAACCGAGAAAACAAAAAAAAAGGACACAAAAGACAAACAAAAAAACCGTGACACAAATGACAGCTGCCTTTCTCAAATTAACGAGCACAAGACCCGAAACCTAAATGACCTCCAAACAGTCAGTGAACCTTTTTTTCGAGGACAGATTATGTAAAGCGCCCTATCTCTCACTTATCAAGTAAACAGAGAGGGTGCCAGGCAAGAGCTTTACTTTTGAAGTACCGTGATGTGAACAGGACTTTTCTGATTGGTTATCTGAGGTAGGCTGGAGAAAGAAAGAGACAGAGAGAGAGAGACAGAGAGAGAGAGAGAGAGAGAGAGAGAGAGAGAGAGAGACAGGCAGGAAATGTATTTCATGTGCAGCACGAACACTGAATGACATCATCGCTTCGGATGATATCCTAACCGCAACCGTGATCGATGATATCATATGTTGGGGTGTGTTCAGTGTTCTGCAAAGATAAGATCAGATGAATAAAAGAGAGCCGCTGGGTCTAATTTGTAGTTCTAGTTGCAGACAGGATATTAAGTCATATGGGGGTTAAGAATATTATTTTACCAGTAATGGCTATACAAAATCAACATGGGTATTCTTTTTCTTCACTAACATGAAATACTTTCAGGACCAAAATGGATCACTACAGTGTATTGTGAAGCATGAATGCCCCAAAAGGGGAAATTTTGAAAATAAGGATAGGGGCCTGCTTCTGCTACCCCAGCTTGCAGTGATGCATGGAGGTAACTAAGGAATTCTGGGACTTGTTTTTTTTTTTCAATGAACATGGTTGAATAGTTTGCAAAAGGTACAAAAAAAAAAAAACAATGTGAGATAAAACACTTTCACCCTTTTGTAAAGGTCTAACCAATATCTCTCAGTTCACCAAGTGATGCATGGTAAACCTGCTTTAGAAGAAAACCCCCAGAAAATAATAGATTCAGAATCTTGGGTTACAAGTACGTAATACATCAATAGTACCATTAAGCATCAATTATTACCTGCTGGAACTGAGTTTGAACTGGTATATCTTTATACTCTTAGAAAAAAGTTCCATGTAGCACCCTAAAAGGCTTTTTTTGCTTTGCCTCTTGGAGAAACCTCTCTCTAAAGGTTACAATAAAAGAAAAAATTACAGAAAAAAAATCCCTTTCAAAACCTAAACCTTTAAACATCCAAAGAACCCATGAGGAACCCTTTTTTTCTAAGAGCGTCAGACTTTAGTTACAGAATAATTGTGGGAACTGAGCGACGATGAGAAATGATGCCTGTCTTGAGATGTGGAATTATTTGGAAGACTGTGAAAAAAGTGAGTGAGCAAGAGACAGAGAGAGGGAGAGACGGCCGATTTGTTTGTCCATTTCGGCTCTTGTGTAGCAGCGTGAGGTTTGGGGACGGAGAGAGTTCTCAAACACCAGACTCTTCCTCTGATCCTACACAAAGAAAAACAAGACACAAGTACATGTCTCAGAATACAATTTCTCACAGATGTGATATGTTTATACCTATATGATTCTACAGTGTTCCATGCAGTTTCAGACAACTGCTATATTTCCACTCGTTGTGCATAAAAATTTCCAAGGAATTCTGTGGACTTTGACATGAAAATTCTGGGATAGCCTCCAAAATTCAGTCCCAGTAAATTACTGCCATTGAAATTTCACTGAAAGTATGTCATGCTTTTCGGCATGAATGGAATTTCAGTATTTATTAACCAAAATACCCCACAACAACCATTTAATCACTGGAATTACTAGAAGTACTGGGAAATTTTAAACAAAAAAATGTGACATTTTCAGTGTTAACAAATATATATATATATATATATATATATATATATATATATATATATATATATATATATATATATATATATATATATATATATATACACACACACACACACACACACACGTGTGTGTATGTGTAGCCATTTAAGAGGATCCATCCATCCATCCATTTTTTATACTACGTATCCTTCAGGGTCATGGGGAACCTGCAGCCTATCCCAGCCTATCCCATTAAATCAATAAAACTTTTCTGGTGTATGACACACTGAACTCACCCTGATTATTGCGTACACTTTGGCAGTAGAGACAGATTTCTGTGTGCAGCTCATGCCCAGCACTGTGATGCCCTCTGCACAGAGGTGTGTCCAATAGAGTGCCTGTCCCCATTAGCTGTGGCTCAGAGTGAGCCTGTTGCACCTGCTTTTGCCACCCCCTTCGTGCCCCCCTGCAGCAGGGCCACTCTGCTAGCCCACCTGAGTCCAGGATTACAGGTACAGGCAGCAGTGTGGAGGCTGCACCCAGAGGAGGGGGGCAGCAGTAACCTGTGGGACTTTGCCCATAGTGGATGTGGATGCTGCAATCGTCCTGTAGATCCACTCTCTGATGGAAGTGCACAGCTGGCATGGGTGGGGCAGAAGCTTCCAGACTGCAGCTGGTGGGTTTTTGGCAGTGTGGGTGCCCTGGGTGGCAGCAGGCTGGTGCAGGTACCAGCACTGAGGTGCCAGGCAAGGAGGAAGTGGGGGATGGAGGAGCTGCATCCCGATCCTCCACTCCACCAGGAGGTCCACACCTGTCTATAGGGTCCGTTTTGGGGCAGTGGCAGGCAACATGTGCCCCCTGACACAAAGTTGAGTCCTTACTCATGGATGAATTGCCTGCTGCTACTCCTGAAGTCCCTTGCTCCTCATCAGAGCCTCTTCCTGGTCCTTGGTTCGGCTCGCCCTCTTCGTAATAGTGGTGTCTGTGTCTATGGTAGTGCACATGGCTGAATACAGCCTGTTGCTGCTGTGGTTCTTCAAACCCAAGTCCTCCACTAGTCTGATTAACTCCTGAATCTAGAGATCGGGGCCTGGTACTACCTGTCGGACCTTCAGCACCAGCATTGTGGTAGACAAATGGGTCATACTCACTGCTGAGCGAACTACGAAAGGTAGAGCAGCTGCCGTAGACACCTTGCAGGCTTACATCGGTGCAGTTGAGCACTGAGTCACTGGATGAGCCATGGCATGGGCCTGAGCTTGAGTCACTGCCAGGTCCATCAGGGAAGTAGCCACTGCGTTCCGTGCCATAGCTGGCCCCTGAGCAGCTGCCCTCATCCTGGCGCCCCTGAGAACCTCCATGGCGCTGGTTTTGGTGGTGATTCTGATGCCGCATCCGGTTGGCATGGAAGTGGTGGCATGGCCGACGCGACGATGTGTAGTGGTGCCCGACGTTCCGGCAGTTGTGGCGAGGTCGGGCACAGTGCCCATCAGGGGCAAGATGATAGCTGCAGCTGGTGCTCAATAAGCGAGTGTGGTAGGGAGGGGAGCCGCTATAGGCTCCCAGCTGGGGATAGGGTCCCGAGAGGGTATGGGGGTAATGGGGTCGTAGGGAGAAGGTAATGGGGTGCTGGGGAAAAGAGTGAGAAGCTGGGTAATGCTGTGAATGGGGTTGAAGAAAAGCCTGGCTGTGCTCTGGGGGTGGATGTCCACGAAGTCGCTGAGGCTGACGACCACTCGGCTCTGCACCTGCTGGAAACCAAGTATTGGATCAGGAAGAAAAGCAGTAGTATAGCAAAGTATGAAACTCTGTTCTCTCCCTGCTCGTCTAAATATGCTATGGTGCTCTAGTTTTGCGCTATTCCAAAGGATTGACAAATAAAAGATCTTAGAAAAAGTAAGCCGTAGGGCCACCACAGGACATCTTAAGTATACCATGGCACTGAATCTTCAAATATCTGCAAGTATACTGAAGGAATGAACACCATTTTTCCAAAAGATGTTCCCACAATTGGTGTTTTTACAATAGTGATGTAGAGTACTGTCTAATATGTTCCTCTAAAATCTCCCTCAAGTGTTCAATTTTGCTAAACTGTGAGAGAAATGGTAAAGAGAGCAAATGTGTCTAAATAATATTGGTATAACGCCCATCTATACTATTTGAAATTAGAATGGTAATTTGTCAGTCATTCATGGTAGCTAAATAAAACTTCGTATTCCTTTGTGGGCTACTCTAGTGCTATTTACCCATTATGTTGTGCATGCAGAGTGGACAGGTCCGGTGCTGAAGCAGCCAAGGGTCCACACACTCCTTATGGAACTCATGCGCACATGAGATGATCCTCAGATCCTTAGATGGAGGAGAAAAGAAACATCAGAAAGCCTGTCCATCCTGAACACAACAACATGGTTGCACATGTCTACTTATCAGAAATGGTTAACTGATTATTTTTCAAAATTGTATTTGCATTATGCTAACTAACTTCTCAGGGGTAGCATTCCATATTTCACATTCTGTGATAGGGAGAGTAGGCTTTCTCCTTTGCTATGTGTCTATATCCATTATTAATGTTCATCTCTCTTCTTCTTCCTCTCTTTCGTCATTTCTCCCCTCACCTGTCCATCCAGGAAGTCCTCAAGGCAGATGGCACACATAGGGCCAGAGCTGGAGATGCTGTTTGACCCTCGGCCACTATGTGGATGATGAGATCCTCCTGAGCAGCCCTGAGAGCTGTAGGTACGGGTCTCCAGCCTGCTAATGGCCCGCATGGTCTGCTGGTGGACAGAGTCCTGGAAACCAGGTGAGAAAGCAACAAGGTTTCGATCTGTGGTTTCATATTTACTTATATAATGACAAAATGGAACATGTAGTAAATGTTCTGTTTACTACATAACAAGAGATGTCACACTGATTCAGGCCATCTCTTTCGATATTACAGCAATGCATATGTGGAATAGATCTTGTTAATAATATACACGAATGCACTGAAATTGTTTAAAAAAAACACCTTGTGTTTGGGGACCCTCTGATTGGGAGGTATATGTGTACTAAATAATTTTACATCATGTTTACAAATAGGAGCTACTATAATTCTGACTATAATTACTATAATTCTTGTCAAAGGTTTTCAGACAGGTCATTAAAAATTGCAGCACTAGTGATATAATACTATACTTATTCTGTTCCATTGAAATCAGCAGTTAGTCACTTAAGCAAGATGCTTCTGACTCAAATTCTTAGTTATATGCTTAGATTGTAACCTGCCTTACTCCAAAGTGACTTAAAAAAAATCACAATCAGTGAGAAGCACTGGTCCAGTCAAAATACCAAAGGTTTTATGGTGCATGTCCACTTGCAAATTTTGTAGCCGCATGCTGCCGCTTCACCACTTTCAGCTTACCAATCTTTTGTTAAAGAAAATCACAAAAATACTCTGCTCTCATGGATATCAACAATTGCAAACACAACACAGGTTTATCAAAAATAATATTTTTGTTAAATATAGGTGTGCAACAATTATTGGCAATCCTATGAATTCATGTGAGAAAAGTATATGTGATGTTTATTCCCATTGATATTTAAAATGTTTCAGTACACATAGGAGACTAGGAACAGGAAATTGTTCAACCATGACTTCCTGTTTCACAGGGGTATAAATATGAGGTAACACATAGGCCAAATTCAAAGTCATTCAAAACAATGGGTAAGACCAAGGAATATAGCTGTGATGTGTGGCCAAAGGTTGTTGAGCTTCACAAAATGAGAAGTGGCTATAAGAAAATAGCACAAGCATTAAAAATGCCCATTTCCACCATCAGGGCAATAATTAAGAAGTTCCAGTCAACTGGAAATGTTATGAATCAACCTGGATTTGGACGTATGTCTATATCGTCTCAACGCACTGTGAAGAGGACGGTTTATGTGGCCAAAGAATCTCCAAGGATCACAGCTGGAGAATTGCAGAAGTTATTTGCGTCTTGGGGTCAGAAAGTCTCCAAAACTACAATCACCTACATCACCACAAGTTGTTTGGAAATGTTTCAATAAAATAGACTCTACTCTCATCCAAAAACAAACTCCATCATCTTTAGTTTCCCAGACACTACTGGAACTTCAAATGGGATCGGGTTCTATGGTCAGATGAAACCAAACTAGAGCTTTCTGGCAATAAACACCAGAGTTGGTTTTGGCACACAGAGAGGTAGCCATATGGAAAAGTACCTCATGCCCATGGTTAAACATGGTAGCACTTTAATGTTTTTGGGCTGTTTTTCTGCCAGAGGACCTGGACATTTTGTTAGGATACATGGCATCATGGACTATCAAATATCAAGAGCTATATGAAAACATGACTGCCTCTGCCAGAAAGCTGGGTCATGGTTGATCTTCCAGCAGGACAATAATCCAAAACATACATCAAAATCAACACAAAAATGGTTTACTGACCACAAAATCAAGGTCATGCCATGGCCATTCCAGTTCCCTGACTTGAAACCCAAAGAAAACCTGTGGGGTTAACTAAAGAAGAGAGTCCACCAGCGTGGACCTCGAAATTTGAAGGGTCTGGAGAGATTCTGTAATGAGGAATGGTCTCAGATCCATTGCCATGTATTCTCCAAACTCATTAGGCATTATAGGAGAAGACCCATAGCTGCAAAGTATTGACTAAAAGGGTGCCAATAATTGTTGCGCAACTATATTTAACAAAAATTATCTTTTGGACAAACCTAAGTTTCGTTTGCAATTGTTTGTTGTAATTTTTTTAAACAAAAGATCAGAAGGTTAAACCATAAAGAACATTTTTCACAGCCTACTTTGCTCATATTTACCAAGCGTGCCAATAATAGTGGAGGGCACCGTATCAGCCTGTCATCGCCAGCTGCCTAAACACAGTGGGGCAGATGGACCTGTTTGCATAAAGCTTCACCAAACAATGAAACCAGATTTCACTAAATCATGCACTTGCAAATATGGTAGAGCTCTGGTGAAGAGAACATAATGTGAACCTCAATTTTGGCACAATAGCATGTGCTAAGAAAACACAATAGGTTTTATTTTGCAACTTATCCAACTAGCAGGACTACATTAACCATAAATGAGACACTGCGCCCCTCCACGTACTTCAGAGAAGTGAAAAATATATGATCACAATAACAGCAGACACAACATAAATGGCCTTGCACTCAACTAAAATGCACCCAACACTGCAACATTCTCAGAAACCCTGTTCAGGTTTTATGGACTTGGATATGATTTTGGATTTGACTTGGTCTTTGTATAGGACTTGGATGTGACTTTAGAATTTACTTGGATTGTGGATTTAACTTAAATATGACTGGATTTGGCTTGGGTAAGACTTTGGATTTGACTTGGATATCACTCCAGCATTTACTTGGACTTTGGATTTGACTAGTTCTTTGGATTCAACTTGGATATCATTCCAGCATTTACTTGGACTTTGGATTTGACTTGGTTATGACTTTGGAATTGACTTGGTTATGACTTTGGAATTGACCTAAACATCGGATTTGACTTGGCCTTTGAATTTGACTTGGATATGACTTTAGAATTTACGAGGATTTTGGATCTGACCTGCATATGACTGGATTTAGCCTGGGTAAGACTTTGGATTTGATTTGGTTGTGACTTTGGAATTGACCTAAACATCGGATTTGACTTAGCCTTTGAATTTGACTTGGATATGACTTTAGAATTTACGAGGATTTTGGATCTGACACGCATATGACTGGATTTGGCCTGGGTAAGACTTTGGATTTGACCTATACATTGGATTTGACTTGGTCTTTGAATTTGACTTGGATATGACTTTAGAATTGACTGAAATTTTGGAGTTGACCTGCATATGTCTGGATCGAGCTTGGGTAAGACTGGTGTGTAGACAAATCATGTATGTAAAAGACTGAAATGTGACATGCTTACCCAAGTTCGGTTGGACCTGCAGCGAGAACGAAAGGCAAAGATCATAATGATTGCCAGCACAACCAACACGACTGTCAAGAGAATTCCCACTTCATAATGGGGCTAGAGTGGGAAAGAAAGCAAGTGTGTCAAAATGAATATTCTTTGTGTCAATTGTAGACATGTGTGTGTGTTTGTCTGTGTGTGTGTGTGTGCCCACCCATTTTGGTGTCTCCATCATGATGTTGATCTCAACATTGGCCTCCTCATTCTTATTGACCAGTCCCATCAGCTCCTCAGCATCCGCTGCCTTCACCATCACCACCGGCTTCTTCAGGAAGCCAGAATTCAACTGTGTGCGACAGAGTGTGCGGTTACAGCCTATTCATTCATTCTATCCATTCAATCTAGCTACACCGATGTCTGATTTAATCACACACACACACACACACACACACACACACACACACACACACACACACACACACACACACACACACACACACACAATTACCTCAATAGCAGCGTTAACATCATCAGTGATGTCAAAAATGACAGCCTGAGCTCCTCTGTTTAGAGCCAACCGGGCCTGAAAGAAAAACGAAGAGAGAGAAAATATCAGTTTAAAATGGAGTTGAAATTTCATACTTGCCACTAGATGGTAGTGTAACCCCACAACATCGCAGCACTGGTAAAGGCTGGTCATTACACAATCTCATACCCCTCTACCACAAGTGACCTTGTGTGTGAAGTATTGTGTGCATGTGTGTGTCTGTGTGTGCGCGTGTGTATGTGTATTGGTATGTGTATTGAAGCATTCAGCCTTGTTATACCGGATACCTTCACCCTCCACTCAAGAAAAAAAAAAGAGTTACACCCTCAAACAAAACATGAAAAGTGTGACATTTTGCATGTGTATCAAGGACTGGAGGAAAAATTGAGCCATTACAAACACACACCGGCTTTCAGGTCAATAGAAATGCAAAAACACAAACACGATGTAGGTGAAATGCTCACTCAGCGAATACATTATCAATGAACTTAATCAACTTAAAGGCCTCAGCCTATCTGAGGGAAAGAGAGAGAGAGAGAGAGAGAGAGAGAGAGAGAGAGAGAGACAGACAGAGACAGAGAGAGTGTGTTAATCTATGACTAACAAGCACAGTCACTCACTTGCTCCCATGGTAGGCACAAAATGTCACACCCCACATCCCACTCTCCCCATCCTGTCTACTTCTGTTCTGATTCATAGCTCTGATCTCTATCATAAACAACACAGCAATCTACCTGACTCAGGTGAGCAGATCTGAAAAAGTCTAAAAGGGTATTTCAGGGACACGTCTCACTCAGAAAATAGCCACTGGAGTTTAAATTGAAGGAATACAGAGCTGATTTCAAAAGTGGGAAGAAGATAAAGGAATTGAATCAATACCTAACAAATACTCCGCTGTCAGACAGTGTATTTTAGTTATTCTGAGTCGAGTTACATGCGTGTAGTGAGGATTTAAAGTTCTATCCAGACCTCAGATCTAACTATGGAGTTAAGCGCTACTCAGAAGTTAAGTATGAACTGTGTGCACATGGTGGAGTTCGTCGTTAGCTTTATGTTACATCGTATTATATTTGACAGCCAAAAAAACTGTCCATTTTCTGTTCCTAATTTAAAAGCAGGTGCTATTGTTTAAAGGCAGCAGTCTAGACACTATCGAAAAACCCTGTCTCAGACACTTCTACTCAAGAAAAATCTGGCAACCTCGGAAGTGATCTACGTGCAGGTGATCTGCATATCCTGAATAGAGCGCCCAGAAATTGAACCCCGTAAATTTCCCTGCATAACTATGCATGAAACGTCTGGAATTCTGAATATGGCCCTTAGATATTAATAGTGAAAACAATCCAAATTGATGTCAATTTGTGTTTCCTTCCCTAGGAGTGTGTTATAATTATCAGTCCCTTGAAGATTCTCTGATTATGTGATCGCAGAGAAAGTAATGCAAAATCAAGGAAACTCTTTTGGCGAAGCTTGCAATTTTTAAAAAATTACCACGGATTTTCTGCAGATTTGTGCCCAGACACATCACGTGACATCATCACAACACACATTCATATAAAATCCACTTCGATTCACGTGTGTCAGCTGAAAGGTCTCATTTACCAACAAACATCACTGAGAAAGACCGTGCAAAACTATTTTGTGCACTTGCAATTTCAGCAAAAAAAACAACCCAAAAAACAAAAAAACAACCAACCCCCAAAAAACCCACAGCAAAATAAAGCATTTTATGTTGCAAAAAAATAAAAAAATTCTGATAAATTGTAACTGGCTAACTTTAGCCTTTATAACTGCCTCTAAGGTCTACCAAGTTGACTACTATCAATATATTAATTCGTTCTATTCCCAAAAAATGAAAAATACAAGATTAAAAAAAAAAAAAATAAAAAAAGCAACAATAATACAATTGATTGTTGTTCGGGACTCGGACACAGTCTCAGTGTTTAAGTCTAGGCTTAAAACGTATTTGTTTACTCAAGCCTACCCTGGCTAGATTCTATTTTTACTACTTCGCAGTCATAATAATTTTTTTCTCCCTCTCTCCTTTTGCCGAGCCACACACAAATTTATGGAGATACTAGAGATCCAGATCATTTCAGCCTCTGGATGGAGCTCAAATCTCAAATCTTCTCCAATTCCAGACTACTGGGACTACGGCTGCTCTGAAGGCCATACAGACTTCATGTACATCCATACTGTACTATTTCAAACTGTCTGTTGTTACCCAGATGAGGATGGGTTCCCTTCTGAGTCGGGTCCCTCTCAAGGTTTCTTCCTTTAAACATCTTAGGGAGTTTTTCCTTGCCACCATCAGCACTCAGTGGCTTGCTCAGTTGGGATAAATTCACACATTTAATATCTGTATACCGTGTTGATATTTCTGTAAAGCTGCTTTGAGACAATGTCTGTTGTAAAAAGCGCTGTACAAATAAAACTGAATTGAATTGAACTACCAGGTAAATAATGATACTCAACAAGACCTTCTCTTTAGATTTTATATACATAAAGATGAATTGAGAACCACAGCAACTGGACACCATTTACAATGTTTATTGATTAATGAATGACACACCCTGAATTTTAACAGCTTATATGTAGATTTAATGTTAAGCAACATCTCCGAGACAAGTTTTAGTTATCTCTTACGTTATAGCAGTGTAACTGTTACCAAGCACTGGCACACAAGACTTCTTCAAGAAATGATAAATAGATGTTTTCCAACAAAAAACCTACAGAACATCAACAATTCGACATTTTTCTTTGTTCCACAACACTTTATAAAACAAAATCCATTTATTATTATTCTCAGATTATATGGAGTGTACTTCATAATCACAGTGCGCAGTCCTGGTCAGAATCTCATACGGTGTTCTTTCTCCATGTATTATGTTGATCTTAAGATGAGACCTCATTTCATATTTGGTCACGTTCTTTTGTGGTTTAACCATTTTGCAATTATCCGCCTTTATTTTGGCTCAGTTTGCTTTGTTCCAAATGAAATTTCTATTCTGAGCAACAAGGGGGTCGGCTAAATGGCCACAATGGCAGAATTGACTTGCTTTCTTCCTGTCATGGGAACATTTGAGCCCTGCAAAATGAGTAACAGTGACCACACACACACACACACAGAACAGGAGGAACGTTCAGCATTCCAACCACAGTTTTATGTTCTACTGATGGAGCAGCTAAAAACCATTTAAAGATCAAACCCAATGATACACCTCATTACTTGATGCTATTAATCAAACCCATTTCAGAGCTAGTCCTGACTCCAAGAAAAACTAACATTATCCTTACATGACATTACACATATTTTATTCATTGGCAAACACTTCTGTCTAAAGCAATCTGCAGGTGAAGCGGAATCCTGTCCATAATCCGGCTGAACTTTTGAGGGTTTAAGGACTTGCTCAAGGCGGTACTGGGATTTGAACTAGCGAAGAACCTTAACCACTGAGTCCATGCCACCCCCATTCCTGCTCACCACATAAACCCCACCAGTGCGCCAAAGTTTTCCCTCAAATACTGTTAAAATTACAGTAATGATAAATAATATTGACATTAAAGATGATGAATGCGGCAGGGGGACGAGTCTTTTGCTGGAACAGCATTCAGTTATTTCTATTAGTGTAACACAGAGACAATCTTGTATGCATTATGCATATGTATGAATTCTACCTGAGAGTAGTTTCTAATATTAGATCCCAGATGAAACCATTTATTATATCTAATTTAATGTCAAATTTAATTTTTAGCATACTTAAAAAAAGAAAAGAAGGAGGGTCACTGACAGGCCAGTGTAGGGGGAAACAAAACCCCAATTCAGGAATAAGGACAATTGTTATAGAATCAACCTCCCCCAATCAGGGCTTCTGATTACACACACACACACACACACAAACCCCTCACCGATCAAACAAATGTGGGAGCACTGAGGGTGTGGGTGATCGTTGAAGCTTAGAGGAATAACACTACTTTCACATACTTCATTTTATCTTTTACTAAAATATATAAAATATATAATTTATAATAGATGTATACGGGCAGTTGCTGAATTTTGCCAATAAATTAATTCTGTCAATAAATATGTGTCTGTGTAATGCAAATTCAATGGATGAGACAAAGCTGCTGGCTTTCATACACAATCACCCCGAGATGGACTACACCAGCTACAACACACAACCAAAAATTCTTCCCTCTGAAAAGGTACTTCCATCTCTGAAGATGAATTATACAGACTTAGAGCTTCATTTACAAATACCTTTGACTGAAGCATTCATGAAAGTGTTCTAGAGTTCACTTAGATCAAGGCTAGCTTAGCTTAGCACAGGTGTCCTTAAGACTCCCTTTATAAGGGGGTTAAATGTTCTTTTCTCAGTACAGGGAAACGTGTCGAAATTCTTGTCTGGAGCAATCACATAAACTCTACAATTATGGAGGATGAATATTACTTCAGGTATTTTTCAAAAGAGCAGATTGATATCATGCATACTGTATATATGCATGCTCATAGCTTTCTCTAAAGTAAACAGCCTTGAGATGCAAAATTTCTCTCTCTCTCTCCCTCTCTCTATCTATCTATAGATAGATAAATAGATAGATAGTTAGTTACGCTGGCACCCTGTCCAGGGTGTACCCCGCCTTGTGCCCGATGCTCCCTGGGATAGGCTCCAGGTTCCCCCGCAACCCTGAAGAAGGATTAAGCAGTAGAAGATGGATGGATGGATGGATAGTTAGTTACTAATACCACCCTGAAGGTTTCAACAGCAGCACATGCCAAAGTCTTTTATTCCACAGACAAAGAATGCTTTCTTTTATTAATAATTAAAAATAAAGCATAACCTCCTCGGCCTGCAGACTTTGCGCAATTCAGATAACTGTTGACACCCGAGAATTCTTCCATAGATATTCATGTTCATAAAAGCCTCCTAACAGAAACTTCAATATATGAACAATTACACCCTTTTTTTTTTGGTTTAAAAAAACCCACATTTTTAATATCCGTTTATTATTACCCTCAGATTACGTGGTGTCCACCATACAATAATTACATAATTTATTGTCTTGCACTCGTCTCACACTGTTGCGTATTTGCACTTTATGTAGTCTTGCGTAGCCTACTGTTCTGCGTCACACCATGTTCCTGAAGAAACGACATTTTATTCCAATGTACACGAGCTATATAGAGGAATGACAGTAAAAACCCACTTGACTTGATACAAGTCGGTCACATGAGAACGAGTACTTTAAACTAAACCAATAGAAACAATAGAAACATCACCGCTATATACACAAGTGGACATGTGTGCAAAAATAATAATTGCTTGACAATAAGACAATATGTAACAATACAATAAGGCACAATGTTGTTATTACACATTAATATGTGTTGAACAGTCTTATGGCATTGAGGTAGAAACTATTCCTGAATCGCATAGTGCGTATTCGAATAGTCCTGAGTCCTTGGTTTCCTTACCAGTATGGAGCAGCTACCATACCAGGATGCAATACACCCTGTCAGGACAGACTCCACCACACTTCTGTAAAAAGTGGTGAGGATTGTTGTGGACATCCTGGATTTCTTCAGATGCCTGAGGAAATAATGGTGATGATAGATGCTGTGTGCTCAGTCCAAGGTGACTCCTAGGAATCTGAAGCTGTTGACCCTCTGTACTTTGCCCCCTCTGCTGTAGATGGATGCGTGTACCTTATCTTGTTTCCTAAAGTTGATCACCAGCTCCTTAGTCTTACTGACATTAAGAACCTCACTTCCTCTCTGCAGGCCGTCTCGTCGTCGTTGTCGATCAGACCCACAATGGAGGCATCGTCAACAAACGTAATTATAGTGGTGGAGCTGTGAACGGCCGCACAATCATATGTAAACAAGGAATACAGCACCGGGCTCAGACCGCTTCCCTGTGGAATGCCAGTGTTGAGGGTCAGAGTGGAGGAGGTTTTACTGCCAATCCACACGTGCTGGGATCTGTTGGTGGGGAAATCCAGGATCCAGTCGTACAATGTGGCACTTAGTCCCAGATCTAGCAGCTTGTGGATGATCTTGGTTGGAATGACAGTATTAAACGTGGCGCTATAATCCACACATAATAGCCTCACGTAGCTATTTTTATTGTCCAGGTGGGTCAGAGCGGTATGAAGCATGTGTAATATTGCATAATCAGTGGATCAGGTTCAAGAATTTAACAGCACTCTGGTATAAAACATCTTGATAATGTTTAACAATATTTTAGTATAGTAAAAATAAATGTATTACTATAATAAAATGTTATTTCAGGTCTGAAAAGTGTGTGTGTGTGTGTGACTGTTTAAAAGGCTCTGGAATTTTCTGTGGCTTGTCCATAGTTATTTCTGGGCAATCTAAAACAAACTGCCCAGTTAAAATCTTTGCTGTGTGTAAAGGTCATGTCTAAATCCTTCACACGCTCACTCTCTCCTACCTAAACTAGAAGAATAATGTGTGAACTGGTGTGTATTTTCCTGCGTTCTACTCTCTCAGGGAGTGCACAGCATGGTTTTGGAGCCCGACCTCGAATTGGCTGGGACAGCAAGAGGGAGAAATGGATGGAGGGCGTGTTAAAGAGGCTAATAACAGTGCTGCTGGGCAAACTAGGCCCCTCCAGAAGCAGGAAACATTCCTACAGGCCTGTCATTTCCCTAATAGTCCCAGTGTGGTGGATCACACAGACATACACACACACACACACACACACACACATTATTAGACACTACTAGAGATTGTCCACTGGAAAAGAGATTTCAGCCAGCTTGGTTCCGTTGAGGCTACGGTGAAAACTGGGCAGTTGAAGATTGAACAAAAAAACAAAAACACAACCAGTTTTGTTGAGCTTGTGTTCACTCTCGTCTCAGATTCCTGTTCTTGACTGACAGAATTGTAACACAATGTGGTCTTCTGCTGTTGTAGCCCATCCACCTCAAGGTTTGACATATTGTCTGTTCTGAGTTGCTTTTCTAATCACCACGGTTGTAAAGAGTGCTTATTTGAGTTACTGTAGCCTTCCTGTCAGCTTGAACCTGACCACTCACTTCTGACCTCTCTTGTCAGCAAGCTGTTGTTCTCTACCCGCAGGTCACTAGATGTTTTTTTTGCACCATTCTGTGTAAACGCTTCATGAGTAAAAATCCCACTAGGTCACTAGTTTCTGAAATACTCGAAGCAGAAACCATGAAAGGGTCACATTTTTCCACATTCTGAAGATCATTGAAGCTCTTGACCTGTATCTACATGATTTTATGAATTGCGCTGCTGCCACATGATCGGCTGATTGGATAATTGTATGAGTAAGCAGGTGTTCCTAATAAAGTGGCCAGCATGTGTGTGTGTGTATACAGACATACCCGTACATACTGTACATGCACGCATAGACAGGAAAGACCAGTTTGTGTGTGTGCGTGTGTATGTGTGTGTGTGTGTGTGTGTTCAAGTGAGAGTTCGAATGACAGACATACAGACGAACCCTTTAATGTTCATAATTATGCCTTTCACTACTGTACACGCCTTTCTTTTCCTTTCTTTGCATCTCTCTCTCTCCTCTCTCTCTCCACACCTGTTCGTGCTCTCTTGGCCTCCACTCTGACACAGATTTGAAATGCAAAGTACAAGGCGACAGAAAAAGGCCACAGTCATCTGATAGGCTATCGGCGCTTTAGCAGACATCAAAGGGTTGCCGTTGGTGATGAGGCAGATAAAACCAGGGAGCACTGAGATCTTCCTCCCTCATACACACAGACACAAACACACACACACACACACACACACACACACACTACCGGTACTGTTCTACAGGTAACTTTTTAAACGGCAGAGAAGCTCACACATGCTACACCTACACACATTGAGACACACTACCATGTACTGAGATTTATAATGCACACTAGAAATTCTAGAAGTTTGCAGTTTGTATATCTTTGTGAAGCAGGACTGACCGAGGTGAGACCGGCAATGAGAAAAGCTGTGACTTAGCATAGCATAGCACGGCTATGGTGAATGATACTGTTGTGAAAATAACAAATAACATAAGTATTATTAAAGTCCTGTGAGACTGAGCCTTTTATTAGGCTTATACAGTGAGATCATTGTGTATACTGTCTAGAGAATTTCTTGTGTCTTATATCCTGGAGTGACTTAGACTTAGCGTTTAATCATGCATAAATGTATGCAATAAGGCTGCCATACATATGCTGTGTATTGTTCCCCATGTTGTTTGTGCATGTCCAGAACAAATTATATACAGTAGACCCAATGCTTGTGTATGGTGCAACGTTAATGTAAATAGTGAGGATAGTATAGCGTGATGTGACCCAACGACAGCAGGCCGAATGAACTATCCTTCCTTAAGTTTCACGTGACGTCACATTGTACACTTGCTGCCATTTTGTGGGCTGACTAGAAGATGACTACATCAATGATATTGTGTCTATGCTTCTTTTAGCAGTCCGTACAGGTATTTTTGTGATTGTTGCGGCTAAAAATGTTTTTTTTTTCTCTCAAAATTTGCGATGCAACTTGCTGAGTTTTTTTTGTGCTTCTCTTGTGGAAAACAACTCGAATTGGCAAAATTGCAGTTGCATGAAATAGTTTCTTTCACAGTGTTCTTTTAACTGTACTCATGCTCGACGCACATGAATCGAAGGGGGTTTTGGCTGTTGTGATGACATCACATGGCGCGTTGTGATGATGTCACACAATGCGTCTTAGCCCAAATGCAAACTTCTTCGAATATTACGGACTTTGCTTGATTTTGTGTTCATATTTGCGATCGCAAAATTGCAAAATACTGGAGGGACGAATTAATAAGATTTTTATTTATACTGATAATTGATTGCCCCAATACACTTCACTATATAACATACATCTGTAATAAGCAGCAACTTGGGCTTCAGTGTCTTGCCCAAGGACACTTTTGACATGTGGAGTCACGTGGGCCGAGAATCGAACCCCCAACCCTACGATTAATGGACAACCCGCTCTACCACCTGAGCCACAGCCGTCCAGGTTTGGAACAACTGAGACTATTATCTTAGTAGTATCTAAGTATTGCAAAATTAGCAAACATTAGTTAGCTGATATTAACTTCTGGTAGGGTTCAGTGCTCTTAAATGCCTTCAGCACTGAACATACAGATCATAAGGATCACAGTCTATTTGATCAACATTATTGATATTTTATCATCGTCTATTTGATAACATCGGTGATAAAATAGCTACATTCCCATTAGGCAGCAAAGCCAGGAATTTCAATCCCAAATGTGGCGACCGCAAAAACAAACAAAAAAAATCACATGACTGAAATAATAATGATAAAGCTCTGTTTCAAATCACATACGTATGTGCTATTCTGCTGAATGGTAAATAAATCTTTTTATTTGGGTTTTTCCAGGAATATTGAAAAGATTCTGCCACAGGCAGTCATGGCTAACAATGGTGTAAGTTAAAACAAGAAATGCCAAACCACTAGCAAACTCTAATCAGGACAAGGAAAAACAAAACCAAGTAACTTGGGAGGCCAACAGAGTCAGGATGTCCTGTGTAAATTCAGGCCTTGAGCAAAGTTAGCTGATATCATATTGTTATATACAGTACTGTAGAACAGTACTTCATATTGTTCTATACGTTGCATAGAACGATACAATATCAAGTGATTTGAGATCAGTAATAGAAGCACAACCACACTTACACTAAAAATGAAACATTTCTTAGACTAAAAATTCCTACTTATGATATTAAGAGCACTCAGTGGTTTAGCTCTGGTGTATCTTGATCTCCTGAAGCAGTATAGACAACCCCAAGCATTTCACTCAGAACACCACACACTTGGTCAGTCCAACTGGGTATTTAACAATCAATACTTTTCAAAGCCTTTAAAAGTAAAGTAATGCATGTAAAGTCAATTTAAGTTACTCAAGTAAATCATCTCTACAATAACAATACTGTATGGCTACTATAATATAGTTTCCAATACTTTTTCTACCACTGGCTGCTCGAGTACTCAATGCGAGTACTCTTCACTTTCATTTTCCCAAGTAGTAATTCTATGACTGTGGATATGTTGACTTGATGACATGAGTACAATTCAACAGCCACAGCTTTGCTCCTTCTAATTTTCTACAGCATCTCTCCAAAATCCCATTCTCACTCATCTACAGAAGAAAAAAAAATCCAGTTAGGAGCCTAGCCTAGACTTTAAGTGCTCATTAAGGTCTTGTCTCTTATCAACTTTTTAACGCACATGGCCTCTGAAGGACAGAGGCTCCTCGGCCCATTCTCCAGCCACTCAAGAAAACATATCACAGCAAAGCCACATACCACATCATGGCTTTCCACTTTCCACAGGTCACACTGCCTTTCTGTAGTGACAGGATCTCAGTTCTGGAAAAATGTTATCACAGAGAATACCGAAATGCACACATGGTTCTAAGTCTCCACACAAACCCATCCATTATCAACTAGAAATAACATGTGTTGACATGCATCATTCTGGTATAGTACAGAAAATGGCCTACTCATTGACCTACGTCTTGTTTGGGATTGTGAATATGATTCCGCATTGGTGGACCTAAATGCAACATTTGGAATGGAAACAGTAGCTTTAGGAAGTAAAAGTTCCTGTGAGGTGACAGACTTTGTTAGCCTCCTAGTGAGATTGAAAAAGGAGACCCATGTGATATCCCATGAGGTACTGCTCTAGGCACTTTCCTGTTCTCCCTTTATATTTCAGCCCATGTGTATGCCAAAGCTATTTCATTCTCAGACATAATGTCGGCTTTCACTTCTACACTGATGCTATACAATTATACATATCAGTTTGGCCAGGTTGAAGATTATAGCTATACAAAATGGAAGACCGTATTAAACACATAAAAGCATGGATGAATACCTTTCCAAAAATGCTGATACTGGACTACATATGAAATAAGGCTGCTGATTTTATCTTAGAGCAGGGGTGACCAATCTTATTCACAAAGAGCCGGTGTGGGTGCAGGTTTTCATTCCAACCAAGCAGGATTCCACCTATTTAATCAGTTGATCTTGGCTTTCAATAGACTCAGGTGTGGCTCCTGCTGGGTTGGAATGAAAACCTGCACCCACAGCGGCCCTTTCCGGATAAGATTTGACACCCCTGTCCTAGAGCTTGAAGAATCTTATTATTTGATGCTCATGTGAACGTCCCAAATGATGCTGAGGAAGCTTATACCTCACCTAGATTAGGACGGGTTCCCTTTTGATTCTGGTTACTCTCAAGGTTTCTTCCTCATGTCATCTCAGGGAGTTTTTCCTTGCCAGTGTCACCTCTGGCTTGCTCATTAAGGATAAATTTATAAACATTTATACGTGGAATTTATATATTTCTGTAAAGATGCTTTGTGACAATGTCCATTATTAAAAGTGCTATAGAAATAAAATTGAACTGAATTGAAATAATACTAGACTTGAAGAATATCATCCAAGGTATTTTTATTTTTACGTTTACAATGTCTACCTATTGAGTTCCATTTAAAAACCTCCTATTCATGACATTTAAAGCACGGAATGGTTTATCTTTGGTGTATCTTCGTGATCTCCTGAAGCATAATAGACCACCTCAAGCAATTTGCTCAGCTGAAGCACGTCTACTGTTATTTTATTTTCCCCTGCGGACCGCTCATAAACTGGAGTATTGTTCCAGAGAGCATCAGAAACTCAAGCAATATACAATCAGAAGAGGGTTTCCTCAAAGTTTCTCGAATAGCAACCACAGAAACGGTTCAATCTGTCTTTACTCAAGACTTTATAACCGGAAAAATATGACAAAGTTATGTAATCTCGCTGAGCTTCACCAGCAAAACTCAACCCTAAATGGGCACTGTCGAAATGAAATTGTAGTTTGGGATATCGAATCTTCAAATCATCTGTTGGTAAATGCTTATTTAGAATCATAAAGTTTTTTAGCATCATGTTGCCAGGGCTTTTAATGGTTCACCAGTGGGACAAACCAAAGAAACCTTCATGGTTCTAGACTTAATGATGTTCTTTTAAGAGCTGTTTTCTGAATCCAGATTAAAAATGCTATCTTTTCATATCTAATCTTAATCCTTAAATCTAAATGCTTTTTATACACATAAAGCACCTTCTAGCTCAAACTGAGTGATATAGAAATAAAGATTATTATTATTATTGGTGGTAGTAGTAGTAGTACACAGATGTGTATTCACACACACACACACACACACACATTCTTTCTCCCTGCTGTGGAAGTTAATTGGCTCGGCATCCTGGGCTTTACTGTAGTAGATAATGTCTGATTGGGCATCCTGTTTTTTTCTCCTGACATGCTGATCTCGCCCAAGTGTCCAAATTGCACCTCCTGACCTCGGCTTTAGCAGAAGCTCTCCTATGTTTCTAACTCTTACATGCTCCTCTGGTTCGTCATTCCATCTAAACCCAGGGTAACCCAGGTCAAACTCTACAGTAAGGAATGTAATAGATGCTTTTACTCTATTCTTAAATCTATAGGCATTATGCAAGGACGGCATTTACTCTCTATAGACCACCCTGCCTTTCTGCATTGACCTAGGATTACTTAAACCATGTGAGCCTAGTCCATGGCAATAACTCACACACACTGGTGGAGCTACTTCGGCACCACCACAAAGTGGTAGACTGAGGAAGTTTAAAGAAGGATTGTGGGAGAAGTTGTCTAGACTTGAAAGGGAGAACCAAGTCCTGGGAAGAGAAGAAGGAAAGGGGAAAATGTCTGTTTTATAGGGTTTGACTTAATCTCCTGTAAAAGCAGCCTAAACCTCCCTCTTTCTCAGTATGTGAGTATTTGTGTGTGTGTGTGTGTGGGAGCTCCACTTCAGAAACCATTCTGCTTGCCTCTGCTTGCTACCTCCAGAAGAAAAAGTAAACAAAATCAAAGACAAGAGAAGTCTGACTGTGTGGACTAATTTTACCCAAACCCTAATCCTAACCATAACAACAAAAACGGCAGAACTGGTCTCAGATCAGTGTTAAAGTGCTCTAAAAAAAAAGAACACGAAAAGACAAGACAACTTCATGACAGAGCTGCACCACTAGAGGTCAAAAAAGAGTCACATTTCTGTGTTTAATTAAATTCAGTGTCAAGCATAATATCGTGAATGGCCTGTATGGAATTATGTAAGCTGATTTATGGACTGTGCTTTTATTTATCCTTTTTCTTGTCATTCATCAACCTGCCAGGCATGACTGTATTATTAATATAGAAATAGGTATGTAATATTGTCACTGGTCAAGCACATTATAATTAAGAATCTATCCTGACAGGGCCTTGAAGAAAACATTGCCTAAAAGATTATCTCTCTCACACACTGGCAATGTACAGTGTCTCTTAATGGCACACATTCACCAGTTCTCTATCCATCATCTGTGCCCACACTCTTCTGTTCGTCTTCTTACCAGTTCATTATCTCTGTCTCCGTTTGAGAGCTTGCCTTCTGCATAGTTCAGATTGAGGACTTTGTGCTGTGTGTGTGTGTGTGTGTGAAATGGGGTAATAAGCAGCGTAGGAATGAAGAACAGGAATCGAATGCTTTGATGTGGCTGGAGCTCATCAAACACCGTTAACCAAATAATTTCACTCCAGCATTCTGAATGAGGCTCTGTGAGCATATTCGCCCCCCACCTTGTGTGAGTGAGTATACACTTTATAGGGAATCCAAACATGGCAGTCCTTGGCTATCCCGTCTTGCTTTGAACCACATTTTTACGATTTTAAACACACTTTTATTAATTCCCAGATTCACTAACAAGTAGTAAACAGCTGCAGCTTATGTCCGCACTTGTGTACGCGTATATTGTATACTCTACTGATCTTCCGGAAAAAGGAAATCTGTCCTTTAACCTCCTTTACCATCGAGCAAACATATAAAATGTTGTTTAATCCTTAAAACTTGAGAAACACACCGAATGTTCCCGAGGAACCAATTAATTTTTTTTAAAAAATAAAATAATGTAAAATCTCTAGGCATGTGACTCACTCGGGGTATTGCTAACGCTTACCGCAATTTCACTTTAGCACATCACTTTGTCAAACTTCCCTAAAGGAACAGTTTGACCCGAGATTAAATTTCCTCTTTAACACCAGTGTAGTCAATCCGCTAAGACATGTTTAGTGACCCAATTTCAGTTTTCCACTGGAGCTACAAGACTGAGAGTAATAAAGGAATATATACATATAAGCTTAGCATGACTGAAACACATCTACACCATCACACGCTCGCCTCAAAAGACATTTACATGTGCATAATCAGTTAGTGAAAAAAAGAATTTGTAATATATTATATAGTGTCATACGGTGCAAAAATAAACCCCACACAGTCAAGTAATTTGAGGTGTGTGATGTTTTAAATATACAGTTTGAACACTGAACATACTGGAATCCATAAGCATCCATTACTTGTTTGCTAAATTATCCACATACTGTAGCTCAAGTGCAAAACTAAAGACGCCATAGTTGATCTATTGAATTTTTAGCAACCGTGTACGCTTTATTTTCCACCAAACTGTCGCTCTATACTCTCTTAAAACTGTGTATTTGAGCTAGATACACAACACCCATTGCTACACTCTTAGAAAAAAGGAGATCCTTGAGGGTTAGGCTTATTTGTATGAATGGATTTAGCTTTCTAAATATCTACCTTTGTTTTGAAGGATTCCCTCAAAAGGAACATCCTGTGCTTCAGATAATATTAGAAACTCAACACGCTTAAGAGTTCCTCAAAGGGTTCTCTGAATACTTAAGCAAGGAATAAAACACGACAGAACATGCAGTTCTAGGAAAATAATTAATGACGGGGTGGTGTGATGCGGCCTGACATGTAGTGAAGTTACATGTTACTACTCAGACGTGAATTTTTCCTACAAAGAGAACAATCCCAAAAGGATTTTATTCTTCTTATAACAATAAGCAATTTGCCAATATGTACGTATTAATAAATAACATTATACTTTCATCTGTTTAGAGCAACATACATTTAATGTTATGGAAAGTCCACGAAACAAGCTATCACTTACGATATAGCAGTTGTAAACAGTCATACAGTGGCTTAGTGGTTAGCACGTTTGCCTTGCACCACTGGGGTTGGGAGTTGGAATCCCACCTCCGCCCTGTGGACGTGGAGCTTACATGTTCTCCCCATGGGGTTTCCTCCTGGTACTCGGGTTTCCCCCAGTCCTAAGACATGCATTGTAGACCGATTGCCATTTCCAAATGAATGTGTGTGAGTGTTGGCACTCCGACCAGTGTGTCCTCCACCTTGTGCCCAGAGTTCCCTGGGTTAGGCTCCAGTGTGGGATACAGTAAATGAATGCATGAATGTTCTAATTCGGACAATCGATAACCTGATCGAGTGTAAATCTACCACCAAACTATCCATTACTTTGAAATCTTAAAAAAAAAAAGGGTTAAATAAATGCCACATTGTGAGCTTTACACACACACACACACACACACACACAGTACATGCACCTCTCATTAAGTGGCCGCTCCCTCCACTTATCACTGTCATCATCAATCAGCTACTGTGCATTGTTTCACCAAATCTTCATCACTTTTTTTTTTTTTACCTGACTGATATTTTGCCTTTAGTGACGCTCTGTATTATAATTGTTTTTTGTTTCCCTTAGATGTGCGAAAGGTACCATATAAATAAAAATGTACCTCACTACCCGTTTCAACAACTAATCCAAAACTCTTTAACATTTTTCTGTCCGCTGCATTCAAACGTCTATAAACTGATGTGGAAATTTTCAAGACGTTCCCACACTAGGCCACTTAAGGATTATTTAATGGACATGGCACAACTTTCTCTTCAACAACACTTCAATTATTGAGTTATCTTGCAACCCCCCATCCCAAACCGCCCTCTACCCCCAAGCTCAAGCAAGCCCCGGGTTTTTCAAGCTAGCGCAGGCATTTTCAAGACCAACTAAAACGGCAGGCTGATCTTCAAACACGCCCTGCTACACGATCAAAGAGATAATAATTGCGATAGTAAAAGTTCTTGCTGAACGCTCCAGGGCTCAATATAAAGAGCTGAGCTAAAATATATTTTTACATCCTGTGCATATGTGTGTGTGTGTTTTTGTGTACATGCGTATGCATGTGTATGTCTGAAGAAATCCAGAGTTTCATCAATCAAAGGCATATGACGGAGACAGAAATCTCCATATAGTATGGAGTTTATTTCCTTTTGCACACCGAAAGGAATAGTGATTTATCGCATGCTTTCATATCCTAATATTACTATCAAGTATCAAGTGCGACTCATTATGCAAACATGAAACCAAACAAAGGAAATATATACTCCTCTCTTAACCCATTTCATTGAAAAAGAGCTCTTTACAATGAGAACAATGAGGCTCTGATCTATTAAGGTCCCAAATAACAGGTACTAATTTGCGTGTGCAGTCAAAAATTGTAAGCGCAGTTAGAGGATGTGTTGCAGTTGATTCACAAAGAATAATTGCTTGAATTACGTGACCTGCGGTCGGCGAACAAGGTTTTGAGCGCGCTAATTGCAAGTTCAGATATCAAAGAAACTCCCAGAAGAATGAAATTTAAAAAAAATTTGAAAGAAAGAAAGAAATAATAATAAAACACAAGGATGTGTTCTGTTCATAAGGTAAATGTCAATTAAAACCATTTTCATACTGTCACAAGTCGTGACGGTGTGGAAGAAGGAAGGAGGTAAGCGCACTTAAGAACGAGAGTAGTTTATTTACAAGAGGCAGAAAAATCCAAAACGTAATCCAAAGGCATAATCCAGAAAACAGGCGAAGGTCAGGCGAAGGTCAGGCGAACGGCAAACAGGCATAGACTTGGGGCAAGGCAGATATCAATAACGAGGCACGGAAAACAGGGTCGAGAAACAAACAAAAAGGCCGAGCGAAGTCCACAGCAGAGCAGGAAGGCCTAGCGGCGTCCTCAGCCGGACGTGGAGGCTGAGCGGCCTCCTCAGCAGAGCAGGGAGGCTGAGCAGCGTCCTCAGCAGAGCAGGGAGGCTGAGCGGCGTCCTCAGCAGAGCAGGGAGACTGAGCGGTGTCCTCAGCAGAGCAGGGAGGCTGAGCGGCGTCCTCAGCAGAGCAGGGAGGCTGAGCGGCGTCCCCAGCAGGACGTGGAGGCTGAGCGGCATCCCCAGCAGAGCAGGGAGGCTGAGCAGGCATCAAAAACGGGGAGGGAGGGTGGGAGCCGGTCTCAGCCCCGACCCCAGATTCCCCCTCCTGTCGACGTGACTCCTTTTTACGCTGAGCGATTATCAAGCTGTGACTGGGATGTCGTGAGCTTCAGACTGAGTCTGGACTTGGGCGTCGTGAGCTTGAGACTGAGTCTGGACTTGGGCGTCGTGAGCTTGAGACTGAGTCTGGACCTGGACGCTGTGAGCTTGAGACGGAGTCTGGACCTGGACGCTGTGAGCTTGAGACTGTGTCTGGACTTGGGCGTCGTGAGCTTGAGACTGAGTCTGGATTTGGTGAAGCTGGGTCTCTGCACTTTTTCTTTTATCCTTCTCCTCCTCCAGAAGCTGCTTTAGTTGATTTCGTTCGTCCTCTAGTTGACAGAGCCGAATGCTCAGAACCCATTTCCGGAGTGTTTCCTCTTGCAGCAAAACCTGTGTTTCCTGTAGTTTCAACTCCATAGATAGTAGCTTCGATGCATTTCTTCTCATTTCAGACAGGGTGCTGCTCAAACTCTCCAACTCCAACTGCATTCTGCTCATTTTTTCCACCATTTCCTTCTTACTCTGTATGATTACAACTGGAACCTGAGGCTTGGCTGTGACTGGAGCTTGAACTTGGAACTTGGCTGTGAGTAGAACTTTGTGAATTGGGTCGGCAGACTTGGAGATAAATGGATTCTGCTTAGCAGGATGCACGGTATCTTGGACTTGTGGCTTGGTCTGGACCGGGACATGGACCTGAGGCCTGGCAGGGGCTGGAGACTTAGCTTGGTCTGGAAACTTGGAGATGAGTCTTGGGTTCGGCGTCCTCACCATTCTCGTGCTACCTCCATGATTACGGCGGTTAATTCTGTCACAAGTCGTGACGGTGCGGAAGAAGGAAGGAGGTAAGCGCACTTAAGAACGAGTGTAGTTTATTTACAAGAGGCAGACAAATCCAAAACGTAATCCAAAGGCATAATCCAGAAAACAGGCGACGGTCAGGCGAAGGTCAGGCGAACGGCAAACAGGCATAGACTTGGGGAAGGCAGATATCAATAACGAGGCACGGAAATCAGGGTCGAGAAACAAACATAAACTTACATTTACATTTATTCACTTAGCAGACGCTTTTATCCAAAGCGACTTACAAATAAGCAAAGCGATATATCAAGCAGGGAACAATACGCCTCGCTGAGTGGGAACTACTAAACGTCGGTCGCTAGTCGATCGCAGATTGCGAGAGGGAACGTAGGCCTTCAGGAGAGAGTTGAGGTAGGAGGGTGCTGTTCCTGACAAGGTCTTGTAGGTGAGCATCAAGGCCTTGAACTTGATGCGAGCAGCTACAGGAAGCCAGTGGAGGGAGATGAAGAGGGGTGTGACATGAGTAGTCTTGGGCTGGTTGAAGACAAGGCGCGCTGCAGCATTCTGAATCATTTGAAGGGGTTTGATGGGGGTTTTCTCAGGGGTTTGAAACTTAAACATAAACCTAAACATGAACGTGAACTAAGACTAAGATCTGGGAGCGGATAACCCAGCGTGAACTATAACTAACAAGGGACTAAGTTTACTGCGTTTAGTATGTTTAATTAACCGGCATTTAGTAGTATATAAACCGGCATGAATGAACTTAAACAGAATTCAGGTGAAAGCAATACAGACAAACGTGGGGATACAACCTATGAGAGACACGGGGCAGGGTCATGACGAACATAAACAAAACACACGTGCCCTCCCAGCCATTGACAGAAACGAAAACAAAGAGCACATGTTCGAATGTCACAACACGCATGCGCAACCACGCGAGAGCATGCTGCTTCAAGGGGGAACCGTGACACATACATACTCTGTTTAAACACTTTTGGCATTTTAGTGTAAATGTGTTGAAAATCTCAAATATTATGAGACGCTTTTTTTTTTAGTAAATGGGACAGTTTTGTTCACAAATTTAATACCTGGCCTTTGGCTGTATTATTTTACACAGGGCTGTTAGTAAGTTAGTTACAGTTACATTTATACAGCGCTTTTCTAGACACTCAAAGCACTTTACATTGTATGAGGGAAATCTCCTCAACCACCACCAGTGTGTAGCGTCCACCTGGAGGATGCGACGGCAAAAATATTGCACCAGAACGCCCAGCACACACCAGCTATTAGTGGAGAGGAGAGAGTGATGTAGCCAATTCAGAGATGGAGATTATTAGGGCCATGATAGAGAAGGGCCCATCGGGGAATTTCACCATTTTGACCACAGAGAGTCAGTTTAACGTTTCATCCGAAAGACAGTGCTGTTTTTTTTGTGTAATGTCCCCGACACTATACAGGAGCATTAGACCCCACACAGACCACAGGGTGAGCACCCTCTGCTGGTCTCACTAATACCCCTTCTTGAGGTAAATCATACCGCAGATGCTACATTGTTTTTGTTTTGCATTGACATGACCCTGTCTTTCACACGGTTAGGTAGAAAAAGCCTTCATTATGGTTAACAAAACAGTTTTTTGGGCTGTGGCCAAAGATGCCTGATTTTGCTGCATCTTTTTTCAAAATTAGTTTTTTGTGCTTCTTTTGTGGAAAACTACTTGAATTGGCGAAGTTGCAATTGTACAAAAGTGTTTTGCTTTGTATTTCGCAGTGATGCTTGTTGGTAAATGAGAGCTTTTAGCTGTTCTCATGCTCGATACACACAGGGCTTTTGCTCAGTGTACGTTGTGTTGACACATGACACGTCTTGGCCCAAATCTGTGGAAAATCTGAGGTAATTTTGAAAAATCGCAAGCTCCTCCGAATATTGCAGCGTTTGCTTGATTTTGCATCAATTTCTGTGATATAAATCCTATGAAATAAATCCGACAACAAGTACTAATAAGATCCCTGTTAGTAAATCAGCTTGCACAGCTTGAATCTCCTCAAGCTAGTAGGACGGAACCTAAACTCATGCTTGAGTGGAAAGTAAACAGCTCTTTTGAAAGAAAACTGTGGTAATTGTTTAACTAAGAGAACATTAGCTTGCTACATTTTGTTCCCTAAACAAAACATTTAATATTTTAAGTGTTATTTAACTTCTATAAAACACCATTTATTTTCATTACCTAACAATTAGCATTCTAATCTTATTACCTAACTTTAGGCAATACTATTAGCTACCTCACCGATCTCTAATGTAATTAAATTAACCAATTATAAACTGATGATTCAGTTGATGCTAGTTAAGTAACTAACTATGAAAGAACCTAGCTAATATCTATCTAACTAATGTTAATCTCTAACTATCTTAGTTAGCTAGCATGACTTAGATAACTAACAGATTATACCTTATCTCACACAGCTTTGAGATTAGCAGCAAAGTTGCTGGTAAATGAACCGAGTCGATCTCCTGCTATTGTACTGCTACTTCTCTTATTTGGTGAATGACAGTATTTCAAACCAAGAATCTAAAGCTAGCTAACGAATACGGTTTTCCTGCTTAGCTAATGCTAGCTTGCTAACTAACCATAATTACTAACTAATGTAAGCAATTATGGGACTACAGCATAGCTTTTATTAAAGATTTGTGATTTATCTAATAGAATCAATTAAAGCTCATTGAAATGTTGACTATCATTAAATAATTTCCATACATTCCTATTTTTTCTGTGTTAAAACTTCACCTTTCTGGCATTCACTAACACAACCACAGGCCTCTGCCCAGTATGCCCATGGCTATTCCAAGCAGAAAGCTTTGTGTGCAGGGCTGCAGCTAGAGGTCAGTTCATACAGCCAAACCACCACAATCCCACAGACAGAGAAAATGAAAGAAGGTAAAAAAAATAAAAAACATGCTAATGAGAGCCACAAGGGAACAGAGAGAGAGAGAGAGAGAGAGAGAGAGAGAGAGAGAGAGAGAGTAAGTCTGAGTGAGTGAGTGGTTGGTTGGGGCACTGAGGTATTTTAATAGCAGTAATTTAACAGTTATTCAGTGGCAACATGTCACTCTGTCCCCACAGTGAGGCTATATTTAGAGTTACATTCCTCTCAGCTTGTCTTCTACAAACGCTCTCTCTCTCTCTCTCTCTCTCTCTCTTCGCTCTCTCTCTCACTCTCTCGCTCTCTTTCATGGCACCCTTTCCAGTGACATGTGAGAAATGTGGCATCTGGAATATGGATGCCTTTAGACGCAAACACTTTGCATTCTGGGATACCAGAAGTGCCCCAGCTCGGAACATTGACATTGAACACACACACACACACACACACACACACACACACACACACACACACACACACACACACACACACACACACACAATAATTTAAACTAATTCCATTGCACACTGCATGATTTGGGCAAGTCTTCCTTACAAAAAAGACACTTGAAGATCCCAACCAAGTTACAGCATCCAGGTACTGTAGGTAATCCCTGCTAAATTGTTGCCTTCTATTGGTGGTATGTTATGCCTAGTGGATACAATTAAGGACCAATAAAGGTAATAGTAATTGTTTTTAATAGTTAGCTGATATTTTGTAATAATACCATATTTTATTTAATACTGTACTTTATAAAGGGATAGCAGATAGCTAGATATTTAGCTATTGTGTGTGTACCTAAATAATAAGTGCTAGATGTATGTTAGCAAGATACATGTACACAAAACCTTATTTTTGGTGCTATTTGCTTGTTTTTTTGACCTTCAGTTTTTGTGACCCACATGTGAATGGCCTAGATCCCTTGTTTGTAGCTTTTTGATTTCTTTATTCCAATAAAATATCAATATTTTCTCTATTTGTTGCGAGCAGCATCAAATACTCTGTTCCACACCGAGTATTTGACCTTCATATATGCAGTTTAGTAATAAGTTTCTCTTTGTAACGTGTGACCCTGCGAGAACGAATGTGGCAATTTGAAATGAGAAAATCTGTCACGATAAAAGAGAGATAAATTCCTCCAAATTTCTACTGTCGCAGCTTTCAATCTTACCTGCTTGAATCTGACGTAACCCCGTTTTCCTTTTTACCCGTTTTATTACAATTTAAAAATGCACTTTAAACACAAGTACTACCGCTACTCTCCCAGATCAGAACTCAAGCTGCGTTCACACTGGTGTTGATGCGACGCAGCAAAACAGAAAAGACGTTTTTGACAAGAGCTGCATTGCCAGGAGGCGGAGTGCCAAGTCCGAAATGCCAAGTAGGCGTGGCGTGTGCCAAAAAAACAGTTCCGTTTTACGCAAATGAGAAGCAGGAGCTGCTATTGTGATCACACACGAAAACTCTGGCAGGACATCAGTCAGTTCATTTAATGAATATTTTCTATGCAATGTAATTATTTCACTTGCCAAGTGCTATATTTTATCCATAAGGTACTAAAAATTAACCCCCTTTAATACTTTGAAACTTTATCCATCTCCAGTAACAAAAAAGCTACTAAAACTCTGAATGTATGCTCAGATTTGGATGTTTTTGTATAATATTTTGTTTTGTTATTTATTTATATTTTGAGGGGAGGAGCGTTATATATACAGTGCCTTGCGAAAGTATTCGGCCCCCTTGAACTTTTCAACCTTTTGCCACATTTCAGGCTTCAAACATAAAGATATAAAATTTTAATTTTTTGTGAAGAATCACCAACAAGTGGGACACAATTGTGAAGTGGAACGAAATCTATTGGATATTTTAAACTTTTTTAGCAAATAAAAAACTGAAAAGTGGTGCGTACAAAATTATTCGGCCCCTTTACTTTCAGTGCAGCAAACTCACTCCAGAAGTTCAGCGAGGATCTCTGAATGATCCAATGTTGTCCTAAATGACTGATGGTGATAAATAGAATCCACCTGTGTGTAATCAAGTCTCTGTATAAATGCACCTGCTCTGTGATAGTCTCAGGGTTCTGTTGAAAGCGCAGAGAGCATCATGAAGACCAAGCAAGACACCAGGCAGGTCCGTAATACTGTTGTGGAGAAGTTTAAAGCCGGATTTGGATACAAAAAGATTTCCCAAGCTTTAAACATCCCAAGGAGCACTGTGCAAGCGATCATTTTGAAATGGAAGGAGTATCAGACCACTGCAAATCTACCAAGACATGGCCCTCCCTCTAAACTTTCAGCTCAGACAAGGAGAAGACTGATCAGAGATGCAGCCAAGAGGCCCATGATCACTCTGGATGAACTGCAGAGAACTACAGCTGAGGTGGGAGAGTCTGTCCATAGGACAACAATCAGTCGTACACTGCACAAATCTGGCCTTTATGGAAGAGTGGCAAGAAGAAAGCCATTTCTCAAAGATATCCATCAAAAGTCTCGTCTAAAGTTTGCCACAAGCCACCTGGGAGACACACCAGACATGTGGAAGAAGGTGCTCTGGTCAGATGAAACCAAAATCGAACTTTTTGCCCACAATGCAAAACGATATGTTTGGCGTAAAAGCAACACAGCTCATCTCCCTCAAAACACCATCCCCACTGTCAAACATGGTGGTGGCAGCATCCTGGTTTGGGCCTGCTTTTCTTCAGCAGGGACAGGGAAGATGGTTAAAATTGAGGGGAAGATGAATGCAGCCAAATACAGGACCATTCTGGATGAAAACCTGTTGGAGTCTGCAAAAGACCTGAAACTG
The DNA here is from genome assembly GCA_012411365.1 of Ameiurus melas. Classification (NCBI taxonomy): domain Eukaryota; kingdom Metazoa; phylum Chordata; class Actinopteri; order Siluriformes; family Ictaluridae; genus Ameiurus; species Ameiurus melas. The sequence continues at coordinate 7,006,547 of CM022775.1, read as the reverse complement.
GGACGGAGATTTATCTTCCAACAAGACAATGATCCCAAACATACAGCAAAATCTACAAAGGAATGGTTCACAAATAAACGTATCCAGGTGTTAGAATGGCCAAGTCAAAGTCCAGACCAGAATCCAATCGAGAATCTGTTCGAAGCCTGAAATGTGGCAAAAGGTTGAAAAGTTCAAGGGGGCCGAATACTTTCGCAAGGCACTGTAAGAGAATTACGTACCAATTTTCCTTCATTTCTTTCTGTGTTTTTTTTATTTTTATTTCTTTGGTTAAGTATGTTGCTTTGGCATTTTATATTATGTTTGGGGATTATCTCTTGGCATATGTTCTGTTTCTTGTAAGAAGCAAAAATGATGTAGCACCTACCAATGGGAGTAAGAGGTGGTTGTACGCCTCTTTTTCCCCATTGTTGTGAAATAATATCCATGTTTTTACTTCCAGATACTTATTCCTGAACCAGCCAGTGAGATACGCTGGGAGTGTTTGTTTTTACTCAAAATGGCTGTTTTCATGAAAAAATATTATGAAACTATAAACAACAATGTATACGCAAAAACAATGCCTCGTGAATATTTGATCGTGTAGTAGCGGGTATGTGTCTGATTTGTGATCAGATGGTTTGCTTTGTATATACTGTACACATGATACAGCTACGTCGACAAGACAACAGACAGGAAGCACTCGGAATTTTTATTCAAACTAACAAGGCAACTTTCTCTCTCATGCACACACAGTTACACACAGGCTGTGAGAGAAAGTCATTCACTGATTGCAAGCAACTTACTCTCTCCCTCTTGTATACACACACATACGCTGCTATTTCCGTCTGTGCGACACTGTAGACATAGTTGAGCTGTGTGGAAACACACCCAGCCGTGACCGGAGTTCCAGATTTGTCAGTGTGCTGCTCTAGGGTCAGCTTTCCTTGCTCACATGTGATTTAACACGCGCGGAAATGACTGATGCCAGGTCAGCTGCAAAGAGCAACTTATAAAGAAGATCCAGAGAAGAGTGGCAGTGCTGACAGGACAAATGATATGTTTGAGAGAGAGAGAGAGAGAGAGAGACAGACAGAGAGAGAGCGAGAAAGAGAGAGAGAGAGAAAAGAAAGAGTGGGGAAAAACCATGTAGAGAGAGAGATTGAAAACACACACACAGCTCTCACTTACAGTAAACTCACTAATGACAGTAGTATGCTGTAGTATGCTGTCAGATTTCTTGATAAACACATTTCATTTCACAGTTTCATTTACTTGAAAGCTTTTGCATTTGAACTCATTTGATTATTAATGTGTGTATAATGTTACATTGCCACAGACATGCTGTCCTCACAAAAAAATAAAAAGGGAACCATCTACACACTGTGGGGCTCCACTGGAATGGCACCCATTAGGGCACTTCATCATGTTTCCTCACACCCTAAAGGGCACTGCATTACATTTTCTCCACTGTAAGGACGGTTTTATTTGGGTTTAGATCAAATGCTTATAATACTCTATTTCTTATGTGACCTGGGATTCTTATACGACTGCATCAACTATTCACACAGAACTCATTTTTATTCAACACACAGCAAAGCCGAGCCCTAAATATTCCTATTATCTGTACTGTATATGCTCACTAGATATACACTCAGTTCCATACAGTATACTCTGATACATTGCCAGTGTAGATAGAATTCTCTCAAGATTGTATACATAGATTAAAATACTGGATGTAAAAATTAAGTAGAAGAAAGATGCGTTTAGGAAAATATAAATAAATCAAAATATAAATAAATCAATCTTGTATAATATAGACAAATATACTTAATAAATGATATCATTGAAATATATATGTGTGTATATATATATTTATATGAATACACACACACACACACACATATACATACATATATATATATATATATATACATACATATGTGTGTGTGTGGATGTATAAACACATTACGTTGTGGATTTTTGGCTTTGAACATGTACATATAAAGAATGGAACAGTATTCGAAAATTAATTACGTTCTGACGTGCCTGGTACACAGTAAGAAGAGAGCCCCGAGGAGAAAAGTTGTCACCATTCCATATTATTTACTGTCTAATGATTTCAAATTTACAGAGCTTGAAATTAAATTAAAGCATGCCGGCAGCTTACGCAGCAAAAAAAAAAAAAAGATTGATAAACAAGATAGAGTTTTCAATCAGTTCCAGGTATTCCAGTCACCTTTTTTGAAAACACATGTGTCTGCAATTTATCTGTGCTATCGTCAACATGATTTATTAAGAATAGTTACTACACACACACACACACACACACACACACACACACACACACACACACACACACGGTCAATCCTTAAAAGCATTCAATCGGCAAATGCTCAGAAAATAGCCGATCATATCAGATCAAGGCACAGACAGACACATTTACTATATGAACTATAGATGTAACGCAATACAGAATGAACACATACGGTGTTCTCAGCTGATACAAATGCAGATACATACGCATAGGTGGAATTGTTCACATCTGGTTGAGAATAGAAGTGTGCATAAAGACTGGGATCCTGCAGAAAGCAACAGAAAAATTTTAAATTTTTATGTGGAGGTATAAACACACTCGGATATGAAGATTGCGGCAAAAAGAAAGGCCATGCTGCTTGATCTCATGATCTCTCTTGGTTTCATGTTTTGTTTTATGTAGCTCCATGGTCCTGGAGGAATGTTATTGGGTTTCATTGTATATGGTTGAAGTGACAATAAAGCCACTTGATTTGATGCATTTACAGTGTTTATTTACAACCTGCTTACAGCCCTGGTATTTCTACCACTTTTTTTTCAAGGGCATAGTGGTAGGGTTCAGATTTAATATAAAAAAATAAAAAATAAATAAATAACATTTCAGATTTACTCTCCACCTAGTATCTTGTTTGAACACTGTCTGGGTATGTGAATGCAGTGCCTGCATGTTATCTTTGGTTCCCTGATTTCCCTTGAACACCAAGAATGACCAAAGTCATTATACTTAGCCATGATCTCTGAGCTGGAAGTCAAAGGTCATAAAGAAAAGCTGAACTCTTGGGAAAGGGGGGGTCAGACAAGCTGTAATTGGAAAGAGAAGCAAATGAGGACACTGAGGAGAGTCAGAGTTCAAGGGCACTGACACAGGGTCATAATTTTTTTAAATTCATTTTAAGTTAATGGTACATTGGGAACTTTAATTATAGATGAACCCCATCCGGGGTGTCCCCCAATTGTGGCCTGAGTTCTCCGGGATAGGCTCCAGGCTCCCCTGTGAACCTGTGTAGGATAAGTGGTATGGAAAATAGACGGCTGGATGGAATTAGAGACGATAAAGACATGCAGAAAAAAACCCCACTCATACAAAACACATCTTCTCGACTCTTTTTGTACCAACACTTCTGACCTTTTGCCTTCATTCCTATACTAATTCCTTCAATCACTCTTCGTTCACTCGATCACTCCTCACCTCAAGCCGAACATCTCAACGAACACATGCGCACACACAGGAAATATTTGCTTTTCTGATTTATCCTCAGAACCCGAAAGCGAGCGGGCTCAGACCACACCTGAGTGCCATGCTGCATACCAGCCTCTCCATTTTTGTAAGCAAGTGGGGCCACAAAGCCAGGAATGTAGAGTCCCCGTGGATAAAGGAACTTTGAAGCATGCGGCGTATTGTCCTCCAATCTGCAATGTTTAAAGCGGCCTTTATTCCTCCGAGAAAAGGACAAAGGAGCAGCTTGGAACACACAACGTGCCGCTAATGCTAAGTACACACTACACAACTTTCACAATCCCTCAAATCGCTGTACCGCTCACATTACACCACACTCTTTCTTCGTCTTGTTGTCGCAAGGGTGGGCGCACACAGCGTAATCAAGCACGGACAAGCTTCACGAAGAACAGCTTCTTCGTAAAAGCGTTTTCCTTTACAATGCAACTCAAACTGGCTAGGTATATTGGTAAAGCTATACTATACACTATTAGAAAGAAATCTATCACTTCTAGCAACCTTAATAGTTTGAGGGAACCCTAAAGATTTTATTGTATGTAGAACCCTATAACTATAAAATGGGTTTCTCCTTTCTGAAAGAGTCCCAAGTAGGATTTTTCCACAACTAGAAAGTCATTAGCAGAAACAGCACACTGTAAAACCGGATAAGTTCATTTAACTCCAAAAATGTGAGGAAACTAAATACCTCAAAAGTTTTACATTGATAAATCAATTTCCTTAAGCCAAACACACCAAAATATAACAAAAATGAACTTTAAATGACAAAGTTTGAGTAAATTTTTTGTTATATTTAAGTGTATTTGGCTTAAAGAAATCGATTTATCAACTTAAAAATGTTGAAGTAATTAGTTTCCTCAAATTTTTTTAGTTAAATGAACTATACGGTTTTACAGTGCACTACTCAGATTTCATTCAGGAATAAACCTGACTAGTTGAAGGAATACTCCAGCATTTTTCCAACCTAACATCTAAACACCAGATCTGTAGAGTATGTGTGATTGCCACATACATAAAACGTTTCCTATACTGAGGAAAATAAAACAGAAAACCAATTAACTCAAAACGCACTTAAAATGGAATACTTCAAAAAAAGACATTTTAACAAGTGAAAAATATGTTGAAAGTAGTCAAATTTATCTAATATTTCTTATTATGAGATTATATATGATTATTAAACCCATTTCTAGACATTTTCTAGAATAATTTATTTCTAGAATAATGTTAAAGTCCTTAGGAAGTGCTTTGAAACATGTAGCGTTATTCAATGTCTTGACGTAATTTCCACTGAAACCGGAAGTCAAGGCAGGAGATATCGAGTGGCTCCTCCCCCTTTTCCAATAGCGTTTAGCTTAGCTCACAGCCCGGGAAAATGCCTGTCACAAAGCTGTGAGCTGGCTGAATGAATTCAAGCCATTTTCTTCTTAACCAACTTAGAGCTGAATAAAACACACGCATTCAAACAACCATAAAGACACGTTTACTACCCAGGCTTGCGGATATGATTTCTCTCATTCAACAACGTCAACTTCTGCAAGGTGATTTTTGGGGGCAGGACACGTCAGATTCTAGAGAGCATTCGATTGGACAGAAAATCTGATGAGAAGCTGAAGTGCAGAATGATGTCATCAAAACTGTTTATCTGTATCGGTGGTAGAAAGACACACTGACTTATAGATAACCTTAAGGCTGACGCATTCATACCAAAAGCCACAAAACTTCAATTTTGATTTCATGGGGACTTTAAGCTTGAAATGTGTAAAAGCATCTCAAATCAGGCTGAATAATATAATCATTGATTTCTAATAATCTCATAATATGTAAGGAATAATTGACGATGGGCCGTTGAATTATTAGTAAATAATAATAATACGCCGAGGTGGTAAGGCCTCAGGTGTTCATTATTTTCTAATAATTCAATGGATCAGGGTCAATTATTCTGCTTATACCTCCGTTACTACACCTCAAGACATTTGTCAGATTTTTTGTCCTTAAAACACTTGTGTGTGTGTAACTAATTTATTACACAGCCCATCTCAAGCCATCTTAATTCCAAAACGTCATTTTAAAACTAGTAACGATCAAAGGCTTGGGCCATTGATATGCAGTTATTGGAGTTGGAGAGAGAGAGAGAGAGAGAGAGAGAGAGAGAGGCAGAGAGAGAGAGGCAGAGAGCATTTCTGCTGATCAGCAGAAATGTTCAATAAAAATGAAACTGGAAAGAGAAAGAGAGAGTTCGAGAGAGAGTTCGAGAGAGTTCATTTTTTTAATTTCATGTTGATAATATAAAAATAGAACAAATAAATAAATTACAATAAGACTACTTGTTCACAGGGTTTTTATTTGTTATAACTGCATAAAATACAATGAATAAATAAATAAGTATTGATTCTTGTTCACAGGATTATCACATGTGCTCTCTCACGCTCTTTTTCTTTTTTCTTGCTCTCGCTCCAATAACTGCATTTCAATGGCTCAAGCCTCCGCTTCGCTTCGTGACCACATTACCACCTCGGGTGTGCATTCTTTTTTTTTAATAAACCGGCTTGTCGTCAATTATCCCATATTTCTGGAAAATCGTAGTTTTCGGTCATTTTGTTTGTTGTTAGATCTGTGCGCTGTGGTGGACGGTAGCTTAACCTTTCTATTATTCAGTTCGCTTGGCAAAGTGATATGGAACTGTAATCCGGTCAAGGCCTGAATGGAACTACTACTTGCTGTGCATTTACTGAAAAATAATTGCACACCTCAGAACATCTGTCAGCCAATCAGAATTGAGAATTCAACAGCACTGTGGTATAAGAAATTGATAAACTTGCACATATTCATGATATTTTCACTTGCTAAGATCTTTTTTTTTCAGTAAAGCTTCATGGCAGTTGTTGGGCCAGACTATAAAATATTATGTAGAAACACTTTACATTATTGTCTATAAAGCAGTATTTAAATAATAATAAAAAAAATAACAAGTTCTTCAAAAATTGCGTGATGTACAAGTTATGTCTTTGGAGATAAGACACAACCCCCACCCCCCACCCCCACCCCCCAAGAGAGCACTATTGAGCAACTTTACAGCTGCGAGGTAAAGACTGTTCCTTCAGAATAAAGGAAGTCGTTTCATAATTTGGACAAATCTGAAGCGCATTTCTTTCATGGGAAGGGCATTCCCATTATACTGCTCTCTTAAAAGCTTGAAAAACATGATTGTTAACTGTAAATTACTCAAACCAGTTGCTTGTTTAATCATGTTACAATTTTAAATGCAATACTATACAAATATCATAAAACGTGCTCAAACTCTAAGCAATTATTGTAATGTTAAAAGAAATTGCATTCTGGCATATGCTGATCTTAAACACAGGCAGTTGTATGACCGGTCAGTGAACCCGGAAAGGGAGACACCCGCGGGTCGTGTTACACCCTTTTGCGCGGCGCGTTCTTGTTCGCTAATGAAAAAGGCTGGGTGAGAGTGTGGGCGTGTTGGTTACACAAGGAGCAGAAGGAAAAGGTGGCAGGAATCACTGCTGAGAGGCTAAATAGAACGAGAATTGAGAATATGCAGCGTGTTGGCTTTTTTTTATGGATTACATTTTTTTTTTTAGGATCAGCTTTTTCTAATGTGCTAATGAAGATAAAAATTGGTAAAAGGTCAGCAAAATCTTTCCTGAAGGTCATCATGATACTGAAAAACATACAGTAGGGTCCTCACTGAATATAACGTATTGCAACGCTCGATATGTGAAACAATGCGTTCAACTGACTGCATAATAGAGGAGGTTATTTGTCATGAAATAATTCTTAGATTACATGAGGTGTAATAACCATCTAAGGGCATGCAAGTTTGATTCCTGTCTCCGTCCTGTGTGTGCAGAGCTTGCATGTTCTCCCAGTGCCTCAGAGGTTTCCTCCAGGTATTCCGTTTTCCTCCCGCAGTCCAAAGACATGTGTAGAAGGCTGATTGATTGATGCAATGCCAAATTGTCCATAGTGTGTGATGGGTTGGCACCCCGTCCAGGGTGTTCCCCGCCTTGTTCCCTGGGATAGGCTTCAGGGTCCCCGTGACCCTGTGTAGGATAATCATATAGAAGGTGGATGGATGGATGGATGGATGGAAACTCCTCCCAAATCTGGTCTGCATTTGGGCTATTTTTAAGCCCTCTTCCATGACACATCCATATCATGTCATCAGCAGTGTATATGAAATGAAATACAATAATGAATATGAACGAGGCGGATTACGTACTCGATCATCTGCTTTTCAAGACTGGATGTCATTAGACTAAGCTCATATTGTCCAAAGTACAAATTGCAGAGTAAGAGAAATGAGAACTGTACATTTAGTGGTTTTTGCTTCGAATGAAAGCCCTGGCCAACGGCAAAAGTTGCCAAGAATCAACCCCTACCATGGGGACAGCAACGCACTATAGTCTTGAAACATTTAAAAAATTAGGGAGCTGTCAATCTGTCAGTAAATGGGTGCATTTTATATGCATGCATACTGTAATAGTTTGCAACCATATCATTGTAACTGTGAGCTATTACAGTACATGTGTTAGGATTGCCCCTGCAATCCCATATCACAACCAGCCTTCAATGGTCCTAATATAACAAAATAACAAACACAACCAAGATGAAGAAGTTATTTTGTTTTGTTATCGTGACACTTTGCGACAACATGGCCAAATCTTAGCAATTTACAGTGCCAAAAGACTAAGCTCATTGTTTAATTTATGTAGCTAAATTTCTAATGTGACAGTGCCCTTTATAAACCCTCAAGTTACAGAGTTAATTATAAACGAACTTAACACACGCCAAAATCTAGTCCTTCTTGTTGCTAATGAAAAACGATCTTAGGCGTTTGACCTTGCTGTGACCGTGACCGTTTGGATCAATTCTAAAATCGAATCAATTCATCTCCTGGTCACAATAGTAATTCCATATACTGTAAAATCCTACAAACATTTATCCACTCGTTCATAAGATATTGCGTTAATGAGAATCTCGAATGGACAGACAACTCAAACAACATTTCCCATGTCCAAGCAATGATATTCAAATATATTTTCATTTTAAACAAAGATTTATCTGCTAAACGATTTCTCACAGTTTGACTTTTTTTTGTTTTGTTTAAATAAGTATGAAGAACTAAAAATATTTCTTATTATTGGGTAGGTCTTTTTGAGCATATACAGTGCCTTGCGAAAGTATTCAGCCCCCTTGAACTTTTCAACCAAAACTGATAGAGACATACCCCAAGCGACTTGCAGCTGTAATCGCAGCAGAAGGTGGCTCTACAAAGTATTAACACAAGGGGGCCGAATAATTTTGCACGCCCCACTTCTCATTTTTTTATTAGTTAAAAAAGTTAAAAATATCCAATAGATTTCGTTCCACTTCACAATTGTGTCCCACTTGTAGGTGATTCTTCACAAAAAATAAAAATTTTATATCTTTATGTTTGAAGCCTGAAATGTGGCAAAAGGTTGAAAAGTTCAAGGGGGCCGACTTTCGCAAGGCACTGTATATGTACACACACACAGTTCACAGATCACACACTGACATATTTTTCTTATTATACCTGTAAGGGTCTTCTACTAGCATATCTTTTGCACTAGCTATTAATGTCAGAGGTCTCTTAATGGGACCAGCCAAATGTCCCCGCAAGGTCTATATTTGTCAGATATTCCTATCCTTGTGGGGACATTTCGTCTCCCCGCATATGCTATCTTTCTGAGGACCTTCCACTAACATTTTTACACAGGCTTGTCTAGAGTAAAAACAAAACAAAAACAAAAAGCAAACAGTTTTCCATGTGGGGACCAGTGAAATGTCCCCACAAGGACAAAAACTGTCAGATATTCCTATCATTGGGGCCATGTGAGTTTCCCTGTCCATGTCCCAGTCTGTGTGAGTTGTAGCCCATTCACACGGGAATCCGCTGTACTATATGTGTATGTGTATGTGTGTATGTGTGTGTATGTGTGTATGTGTGTGTGTGTGTGTGTGTGTGTGTGTGTGTGTGTGTGTGAGTGAGTGATGACAACATAAGACTTATCAAACCAAGCCACACTGGCCTTGGACTTCAAACACAGCAGATGCACCACTGGAATCCATGACAACTGTGTTTGCTGTTGCTTGGAGACCGCCCGAAACACACTCTTTTATACACACTTCCAAACACACACACACACACACAGAGACATGTTACAACCATACTGTTGTTTAGGTCTTTTACAACCATATGCTTGGGTCTATTACACAAAAAAAATATGCACCCACATACCACACACAATCACCCAAAGCCTATACGTGCATAAACAAACACCACAAGAATGCTCTTGCTTGTCTTTATATGAAAAGCTGACCACTTCCTCCACATTCTTTCCTCCATCATAAGGAAATCTATCTCTCTTTCTCGGATGAAGGGATATGCAGGGGCCCTTCCACAAAGACCGCCATTCTTGTGCCTTTTATCGAGTGGCCTACGCCATGGTGATACCATCTGATTGAAAAAACCTCAGGACATATGGGACGGCCGAGACAGAAATAGAGACAGCATGTACTAGCACATGCATGCTTTTCCCTTAAATACTGATTGACTTCAACACATTCTGGCAACATTATGAATCAGCAACCAAGCAGTGCATTACTTTAAACAGTGTTACTTTTTTATTGTATCATTCCTAATTTGCAAACATTTGTGGTTCAGCCATTCCGTCGAGACAAAAACAGCCCCAGCGCATGTGCCAAATGGACGGGAACATCTTCAAAACGCCTCCTTCCTCCGTCTAGAACGTGCCTTCAAGAGGAACCATTAAGTGTTTTTAAAAAGCGCTCGTCCACGAAAAAGGAACAAACAGAGGGGCTCTCGAGGAGGAGGAGGGGTTACATTGTAGAAAGGCGACATGAATGGGGCTGAAAGTTGGCCGTGGCAGATCAAAAAGACCAGGAATTGTATGGGGACCCTAAATAACCAGACTTCTTAAAGGGGCAGTTTGTCATATTTTAAAAGTATTTCTAAACCTATAAATAATTATATCATTTAAAGGATACTGAAGAATGCCTGCTGATTTGCAATACTGCCATGCAATGGATAGGTGGCAGAACTGAGCTCAGCTGTGTTTGTTCTCATTCTGTATGCACTCCGTGTGTGTTTGAGCAAAATGTTGGGAAGGGGAAGGCATGTCAGTGTTTTAATTGTAGTTGGCTCTCAAAAGAATTGCCGCCCTATCTGGACGGCTCTCGAAAGTATTAGCGCCCTACGTGGTCGGCTCTGATGGTACCGGTGCGCTATCCGTCCGGCTCTAAAAAGTATTGGTGCCCTATCTGTCCAGCTCTCAAAAGTATTGGCGTCATACGTGGACGGCTCTTGAAAGTATTGGCGCCCCGTCCCGGTTTTGCCAGGGTAAGCACCACTCTAGTCTAAGTACCGATCTAGTTGTCATTGCAATTCAGTTCACAGGCAGCAGAGGACTCCAAAAATTGACAAAAGGCTCCTTTAAGGCCTTGTTCACACCTGGTATTAACATCTGTCGTGTGATTTGATCACTCGAGATGTAATGTACATGTACATGTATGGGCTGTTTCACGCACGGTCAGCTAATGAAACATAAATAAATGGAGGTGAGATCCTGAAGAAAGCCAGCCGCTTTTGTTAAAAATGCATGTCAAAAATGTTATAAATTGATTTGCATTTTAATGAGGGAAATAAGTATTTGACCCCCTCTCGATCAGAAAGATTTCTGACTCCCAGGTGTCTTTTATACAGGTAACGAGCTGAGATTAGGAGCACACTCTTAAAGGGAGTGCTCCTAATGTCAGCTTGTTACCTGTATAAAAGACACCTGTCCACAGAAGCAATCAATCAATCAGATTCCAAACTCTCCACCATGGCCAAGACCAAAGAGCTCTCCAAGGATGTCAGGGACAAGATTGTAGACCTACAGAAGTCGGGAATGGGCTACAAGACCATTGCCAAGCAGCTTGGTGAGAAGGTGACAACAGTTGGTGCGATTATTTGCAAATGGAAGAAACACAAAAGAACTGTCGATCTCCCTCGGCCTGGGGCTCCATCCAAGATCTCACCTCGTGGAGTTGCAATGATCATGAGAACAGTGAGGAATCAGCCCAGAACTACACGGAAGGATCTTGTCAATGATCTCAAGGCAGCTGGGACCATAGTCACCAAGAAAACAATTGGTAACACACTACGCTGTGACGGACTGAAATCCTGCTGCGCCCACAAGGTCCCCCTGCTCAAGAAAGCACATATACATGTCCGTCTGAAGTTTGCCAATGAACATCTGAATGATTCAGAGGACAACTGGGTGAAAGTGTTGTGGTCAGATGAGACCAAAATGGAGCTCTTTGGCATCAACTCAACTCGCTGTGTTTGGAGGAGGAGGAATGCTGCCTATGACCCCAAGAACACCATCCCCACCTTCAAACAGGGAGGTGGAAAGGTTTGTTTTGAGGGTGTTTTTCTGCTAAGGGGACAGGACAATTTCACCGCACCAAAGGGACAATGGACGGTGCCATGTACCATCAAATCTTGGGTGAGCACCTCCTTCCCTCAGCCAGGGCATTGAAAATGGGTCGTGGATGGTATTCCAGCATGACAATGACCCAAAACACACGGCCAAGGCAACAAAGGAGTGGCTCAATAAGAAGCACATTAAGGTCCTGGAGTGGCCTAGTCAGCCTCCAGACCTTAATCCCATAGAAAATATGTGGAGGGAGCTGAAGGTTCGAGTTGCCAAACGTCAGCCTCGAATCCTTAATGACTTGGAGAAGATCTGCAAAGAGGAGTGGGACAAAATCCCTCCTGAGATGTGTGCAAACCTGGTGGCCAACTACAAGAAACGTCTGACCTCTGTGATTGCCAACAAGGGTTTTGCCACCAAGTACTAAGTCATGTTTTGCAGTGGGGTCAAATACATATTTCCCCTCATTAAAATGCAAATCAATGTATAAAATTTTTGACATGCGTTTTTCTAGATTTTGTTCTTGTTATTCTGTCTCTCACTGTTCAAATAAATCTACCATTAAAATTATAGACTGATCATTTCTTTGTCAGTTTGCAAATGTACAAAATCAGCAGGGGATCAAATACTTTTTTCCCTCACTGTATTATCAGATCAGCACATCAGTCTCGCAATCATTACATGGTGAATCAGGGGGTGTTCATTGCGGTGCAGGAAGCACCGAGACATATTTGCATCCACACTTCAAATGTGATGTGGCCATGTGCGATCAAATCAAAGAGTGTCTTCGTGATGCATTTGACTCTGTTCACATTTGTGATTAGCGCTTTTGAATCACCCAGGACACATGTTAATGCCAAGTGTGAATGGGGCAAAATTCAGAAGAAAGAATTCCATCCATTCATTTTCTGGGCTGCTTATCCTACATGGGGTCACGCGGGAGCCTGGAGCCTATCCCAAGGAACTCTGGGCATAAGGCAGGGGACACCCATCACAGGGCACAATCACACACACACACACACACACACATACATTCACACACTACAGAGAATTTGGAAATGCCAATCAGCCTACAACACATGCCTTTGGGCTAGGGGAGGAAACTAGAGTACCTGGAGGAAACCCTCGAGAGCATGGGGAATACATGCAAGCTCCGTGTACAAAGGGCAGAGGCAGAATTCAAGCCCCCAACCTCGAAGGTGTGAGGCAAATGTTCTAACCACTAAGCAAACATTGAGTCTCCTAAAATAACATTCTAGATGTTTCCCTAAACTATTAACACTTGTGCTATGTTAACTGCATTTAACATTCATTCACTAATTCACTCATTTTCAGAAATAGCTTTAACCTGGTCAGAAACACCACAGATCTAGGAATGCTTGGCATGAGGTAGGAATACGACCTGGATGGGATACCAGCCTATCGCAGGGCCCCATGCACACACATGTATACAATCATTTATACCAAGGGGCAATTTAGACTTTCCAATCCACCCAATGGGAAATGTTTTTCGTAGGTGAAAGGTAACCGGTGAACCTGGAGGATACCCATGCAGACACGTGGAGAACCAGCAAAATTCTGCACTGACAGTAACCCATGCTCTGAATCGTAAACCATAAAAGATTCAATATACTGTGATGTGTTGTACAGCTGTCGTGCTGTGACAACTTTTTATACCGTTCCACCTGTTCAGAAAGCATTCAGTATGCCAGAATCTTGTTGCGACTTCTCGATTTCTCCACAGAGCATGTTCAGACTTTTTGAGACGTTCGTCTTTGCATTTCCACATGACCGATGTATGTATATCCGCGCTGGCACATCAAGGCATTGTCGACGTAAGCTGAAAAAAGGGAAAGTTTCAATCTGGGCATATAGACAGACAGCGGAAGAATGCAAAGGGAGTGGCGAAAAGTCCTCTATTGACAGGAATGAGCGACAAAAGCAGGATATAGCATGTATATAGCACGCGTCTGTTTTTAGGTGTATTTGCATTATGACGCAGATAGGAGGTTTGCGTGGCATCCAGAGATGGGTTGATGTGCAGGCCTCCAAAACGAAAATATGTCGTAGGACTCTTTTGTGTGCGTCAACTAGCCTTCTGGCGATCGTCGATTGGTTGACATGGGGAGGTGTGTTCCGATGTGGTTGTGTACACGGAAATGTCGCGATGAGATTTTTGTGCACTGTCTACTCCATATTTGATCAAGGGTTTCAGCAAAATATAATATGCACTAGAATATAAGTGACTGAATGCTAACGTTGCGCCGATGCAGTAATAGAATAATTGAGAAGGGTTATGCGCTCTGCATGTGAGCTTACTTGCATAACTTTATGAATATACATATAGATACAGTGCGTTAATACACAATATCCACTCTTTTTCCTTGGAGAAAAATCTGGAAAAAAGCTTAAAGTGTATACTGGCAGGGTGGATATACTGTACTTCATTTACAGATGCATAGATACACACATAAACAAATTAATAATGTCAACTCAACTGGTCTCTCATACACACGTACACAAAATTATGTTTGCATTCTCAGTAGATATTATGATCTAAGCACATCCAATAATAGCCCCAAACAAAACGTCCGTAAACCCTCTATCAAACCACAGCTCCCAACCCTTACAAACACAAACTTTAAACACTCCCTTTCTCTTTCATACACACACACACACACACACAACATGCTCATACACACACATACATACTTTAGGCTTGCCTTTCGTTCCTTATTTCCATCTCAAAAGTAAACAGGATTAGAAATGGCTCAATGAAGCACTGCCGCATCTTTAAAAGAGACAAAAGCATCGAATCAAGGGCCTGCAAGTCCAGACATGGGGCTAAACTCCAAACACACTCATCCTTCCTTGCTTTTATAAAGAAAGGAATTAAAAAAAGAACAGCTTTGCGCGTTAAGCTTCGGCCTAGTACAAGGCAAGAAAAGGGAGAAAGAAAACAATTTCGGTGCTCTTGGTTCAAGGCTAGCGCTAATAATTACAATGCCGCAGGATGTATAAACATCTAACTTGTTCGTTAAGAGAGATATATCTACGAAAATTGAACCCAAGGGGATGTTTGGATTACATGAGCGACGATGAGCTCCTTGGCGTAAATATTTGGAGCTCCTCTCATTCCGAGGACAGCGCCGTTGGACAAGACTACTCCGAGCTGTTTTCTGAGAGAAGTGTAGCATAGTTCAAAAGATGGGTTCATTCCATCATTTAGAAAAAATGACTACTATTTCTGAACTCTCAGAAGATTTTGTGCTTATCCATTATATCATATATATATATATATATATATATATATATATATATATATATATATATATTATAAAAATAAAAATGACTGATCTGAAGAATTTTGTGTGAGTGTGTTTGATTTAATTCGAACAGTTTCATTGGTGTACTGTGAGCTGTTTGGTAATGTCATTGGTCTGATGTGACGAGGCTAAATGTTTTGGCGGCATGAAGCTCGTCAGCCCGTAAAAATCCATAAATTAGCTGCATCGTTGTTTAAGCCGCAGTGTTCAAAGCGTGTGAAAAAAGTAGCGGCTTATAGTCCAGATATTACGGTAAACTGAACAAGATTCTCAGACATTTGATGAACAGAAATGGAATAATGAGTCCCTGAACAAAAAGGGGGGCGTTCTTGCTGTGAGATGTTACTCCACTCTTCCACCAAGGCATTTTGCGATTCTCAATCACGTCTGGAGGGACACATGGTTACATGTAATTTACCACTGCAAGGACGATCAGATGTCCTTCCTGTCTCAATGTAGAGCTGTCTTAGGCGTCTTACATTATAGACATTTAAGTTTATTGTGCTGGCCACATCTGCAGTCCTCATGCCTCCCTGCAGCTGGACAATGGCATGTTCACGCAGATGAGCAGGAACCCTAGGCATCTTTCTTCTGGTGTTTTTCAGAGTCAATAGAAAGGTCTCTTTAGTGTCTTAAGTTATTTTAACTGTGACCTTAATTACCTACAGTCTGTAAACTTCGTGTCTTAAGGACTGTTCCACAGGTGCATGTGCAATTGTTTATGGCTCGTTGAATAAGCATGAAAAACATTGTTAAAACCCTTTCCTATAAAGATCTGTAAAGCTTATTTGGATTTTACAAAATGATCTTTAAAATACAGTCTGCTGAGAAAGGGATGTTTCTTTTTTTACTGAGTATATTTAATATATTTTGTTTCCTCCATAGCACCCGCTTCCTCACCATCACAAAACTTGAACACAGCAAGTAACATGCCAAGCTTAGAGCAGTTCGGCTGAAGCGAGCCCCAGACCGACGTTTTCAAGAGGACTAGGGATCAGTTCTCTGGATTGCTCAGGGCTCACAAACAGATTCAGTCTGGAACAAATGTAAGTTTGAAAAGAACATTAGTCTAGTTCCAGTAAAGTGCTGTTTCATTCCAGAGATTTCATTCACACTTCAGTCCATTTTAACTAATTATTCCAGCGTAAATGTGCATGCAAAATACACTATGGGAAATCCTGATGTACAGTCATCAATTTCCCCCACAAAAAAAACACACCCACACCCAGAAAATGTGTATAATTTATTTGTTTATTTTTCTTTTACTACTACTACTACTACTACTACTATTATTATTATTATTATTATTATTATTATTACTTTTGAGAAAGCGGAACTGACCAACTGATCGCTTGGAATATGTGTGTAAAAATATCAAATATTAAAAAATTATCAAATATAGACAGACAGACAGACAGATAGACAGATAGACAGATAGATAGATAGATAGATAGATAGATAGATAGATAGATAGATAGATAGATAGATAGATAGATAGATAGATAGATAGATAGATAGATAGATAGTAATTTCAGAAGGTTGTATTTAACATAGTACTTCTGTTCAGACTTTGCTCATTCTGTCTTTCCTCACGCTGGAATGTACTTGTACACACATGCGCAAACACACACACACACGCACACACACACACACACACACACATACACACACAGAGAGAGACCTGCTTTCTGTTCCCTGTGGGTGCCTCGATCAGTCCATGCCAAGCTCGATACCACCATGAGCTTTATCAGTGAGCAAACACAAATGTTCCCTACATTATGTCTGCACTACTGGAGGCGGGTGGGAGCGTGTGTGTGTGTGTGTGTGTGTGTGTGTGTGTGTGTGTGTGTGTGTGTGTGTGAGGATGGGTAGGTATACGTGGTCTTACCTTCTCCAGAAGTGGCAGGCACTGTGGCACTTTGCTCTCTGGACTCTCCAGCTTAACAATGCTGATGAAGGCATTTTCTTGCCGCTCATCTTCACTGGTGTTACACAGAGACAGCGGGTGAGACTGCAGAGAGAGAGAGAGAGAGAGAGAGAGAGAGAGAGAGAGAGAGGGAGAATGATGGGGTGGTATTTAATCATGTACCAAACAAATGAAAAAATACAAAAGTGAACTGTGTAGACTACTAACATATCAGTAAAAACTAGGAAAGATAACTAAACAAACATATCCAGATTTTAATGTATGCTTTGCAGTAATTAGCTGCATTAATTATTATTATATTATTAAAGGATAGTAAGACAATTGCAAATGGTTAACGGCAAAGAATGTGACACATGGCTCTTCCTGTACATTGAGGGTGTGCGTTTGATTAATAACCACCTTCTCAGTGCAGATCAAATGCATGCTCCACTTAAAAATCCTAACAATGCCAGGTGCTATATCTAACACACAAAAGCGTCAAATATCACGATCCGTAAATTGCTATTAAAACAAGCTACAGATACAGTGACGAAAGTTATATATTTTTGAACGGACACAAAGAAAAAACATTTAACTGAGTAGCTAGCAAACTGACTGAATTGGTCATCATGTTCTACCATGACCACCTTAACCTCCTTAAGAACACAGAACATGGCCACCAGTCAAATGAGAGGAAAACCAATGATCTGAGATGAGATTGTGTTTGCTAATTCATGCTAATCTGAGATCAGACTGTTTGCTATTTCAGGCTAATCTGAGATCAGATTGTGTTTGCTATGTCATGCTAGTTTGCTATGACATGCTAGAAATAGATTGTGTTTTCTGATTTACACTAATCTGAGATCTGTTTTTGCTCGCTAATTCTCGCAAATCTGAGGACAATTTTGGTGTTTGCTAATTCATACCCATCTTCTAAAGGATGAGCCTTGTACATCAAACTAAACGGCCTAGAGAGATGATTAAATGGCTGTGACCACAAAATGCTATTAAAAATCACATAAAGCTCCACCATAAAGCCATATTTCTTAACCCTGGCATGAGTCACCTTAAGGAACACCATGGAATCCTGTGCTTTCCACGCAATATAAATCTCCTCTAAATCCTCTGTAAAAACTCCAGGAAGGAGTCTTCACCAGGGCTTAACCTAGCTACCCTCAAGCTACTGTGGTAGGCCAAAGGATGAGGAGGAGAGCAAGGGGAGTTCCCCTGACCTCAGGCAGAAATCCTTAAAACCAAAATGCCCTAGCATGACATCAGTGGTGGGCGAAACCACAGACTGTCAATGGAACCAGTGGACGATACAGCAATGGTTATAAAAGTGGAAGGAAGTGGTGAAATAAAAGAGAAACTGGTGGAAGGAAGGATGTCTTGAACCATGATACAAACCTTCTGAGGAGCAAACTGAGTGTTGTGAACTGTCACAAATCTATAGTAGCAGCAATACACATGAATTTGGATTGTAATTTATTCAGAAAAGCCATTATAAAATTAGCAAAGAACACATGTGAATGGTCATGAATCAAGAAACAAGACACTTGCCAATCCCGGTGACTATATAACCATTATCATCATCATCATCATCCTCCTCATCATCATCACCATCATCCTGATCATCCACATCAACATCAACATCAACATCATCATCCATTGAGTATGTTCATGGAGATGCATACATTTAAGATCTGTGGGCAGTAATTCTCAAGGTTAAGGAAGATTTTAGAAGTATTAAGCAACATCTGCATTCAGTGCTTCTCATTACTTAGAGCTGGACGTGTCTCAGTTCTCAACAGCTGCCCAACATTTGTGTTTTTTTTGCACACAGAAATGTGACCTTTCATTGAAAAAGATCTAATGATTCCCCAACTAGATTGGAGTTGGAACGAATTCAGAGAAAGTATATATAACGTTGCATTTTCTCATGAGGACTTGAAGAAATGACCATTTTTCATTAGTTTCTCCCAAAGGCTGGGGGGCCTTGAACATTCAAGTGCAGACCATGTGAATGATTCCTTTACAAAACCTATCATTCTCTCTATTGCACAACATGCCAATTTCACTTACAGTCAAACAGACTCAAACACAACCCCATGATGAACCCCAGAACCAGTAGCCTGATCCAGTGAGACACATCTTCTGTAGGGTTTCATAAAGCCAAAAAGCAAAGGGGTCAGAAAACTCAAAATTACAGTCTCAATTTTAACAAGGAGCCCAAATTCAGGATTTGTGGAAAGCGTGATATTTGTCAGGCGTCTCCTAAAGACAGTGGCCTTAGTCATTCAAATGGAGACTCGGTTAGGAGTCCATTTCAAAGCTCACCATTATCTTTATTGCGTAACATCAAGTGAACTTGAGAATGATCCAGAATCATGAACTCAGAGTTTGTTTGAGAAGGCATTACAACCAGAAGGCCTGGGAACTGAAAATCACAGTCGTGATTTCAACAGGGAATCCAAATCAAGATGTGCATACAGCCACCACCCAGAATGTTGACAGCCTGAGTGTTGACATTGGTCAGTTATGGCTGTCTGTCTCTGCTGGAGAGTGGATGAGATGTCCCCATCCCGCTTCTTTGTACTCGCGATTAAAAGCATTCCGCCGCCGCCATAGTTGGCCAACTAAAAATAGAACAAAAAAAAGTCCTGACAGCCTCAAAAACAAACAGCAGTGCAGAGAGCAGGGAAAAATAAATAGTGGCTGTGGTGAGAAGTCAATAATTTTTTCCCCCCTCCCAGTTTTGCCCTACGGGTCTCCTTTTGTCCTGTGCCAGCACTGGGGCCAGTTCATGTGCTGCCAATTCAGCCAAGATGCAAGAGTCATTGGCTTTGTCGTCCTTGATTTGT
This sequence comes from Ameiurus melas, assembly GCA_012411365.1. NCBI lineage: Eukaryota > Metazoa > Chordata > Actinopteri > Siluriformes > Ictaluridae > Ameiurus > Ameiurus melas. The sequence goes on along the minus strand of CM022775.1, from coordinate 6,986,442 downwards.
CTTTTTCTCCATCCCCTAGGCTTTAGATCATCCTTCACCCTTCAATTTACTTCCATTCAAAGCTCTCAGATGGAAAGGGCTTCTCCAAAGGCTTCTGTTTCTGAGGTTACAAATGTTGTCTCTCTGACAAATTGGCCACTTCCATGCTTCACAACTAAATTTATCAAATCCAGCATGCACACAGACATAGATATCACTGTCTGTCTTTTATTCATTTAGTCAAATGAATAACTTTATACAGAAAACATATATGGTGGTGGAGGCAGTTTGAGCATTTTAACAAGAGAAGGGGGTTCGGGACGTGATTGACAGGAAACTGGGGTCAGGGAGGCCCCTTATCCCCATTTCAAAGGCTTCACCCCCTGAGGGCCAGAGACTCAGCCAAGTCTAGTATGTGTCAGGAAAGAATTCCGTTCCCCAAATCCCGCGCCCAGACCTCTCTCTCTCTCTCTCTCTCTGCTCTTTCCAACAGCACCAAAATACTTGGCCAGCAGCCGGAGTGTTGTTCCAACCAAGTTTCCCGTGACAACTGTCTCTCTCACTGTGTGCGTATGTGCATCTGTGTGTATGTCTGTGAGACTTCGCTCAGCGCGTCTAATCCAAACAGCACTGTTATGCTCTACAGAATCCTGCCAAGCTTCTCTTACACACAAACACTCATGTCTCTGTGAAACACATCGTGGGCTTGTTTTCTTGGTAAGACAGGTGCTAACTGTTGCATACGAGCATTTCAGAAGACAGGCATTGGGAGATTGTGGGTTTGAATCCTGACCATGCATGAGATTTGAATTGGTCCTGCTCGCTGGGTGGGAAGCATGGCATTACTCTCCTGTCAGTTGACACTAGCTAATTCTGGGCATCTGTAAAACTCTGCTAAAGAGTTTCCTCCAAGCGGGTCCAAACATTCAGCTGCTCTCTGATGCTGCATGTGCAGAAAAGTTCACCTTAAAAAAGGTCCTTTATTATTTACCAAATTCTCAGAGGCCCTAACCATAATGTCAATCCAAATGCAAGTGCAGTATCATGGTAGTTTTTGGTGTAAGTGGTTCTGCATGTGGCAAATCAAATCAAATATGCTGTGAAGGCAAACATATTCAGTTCATAAACTTAGCTGTCTTCATGGAAATAGTCAGAGTTTAGATTTGTGACTAAAGTTGGGTTTCTTCTTATTATTTTTTATTAGAAGAGATGTTTTTAATGCCTAGATTTTGTCCAGAGTGAAAGTTACCACTGGGTCTTTTCAAAGACATAGACAAGGTGCCTATTGCAGTCTGGAACCAAACATTATCGCAAATCTAGAACTGACAAAGAGTATATCCATTTAAATCAGGTCAGACCACCTAATTATGGATGTCCTCCAACGTCTCTGGTGAGTCAGCCATAGGCCAATAATTCAAGGATAATAAAATACAGCGTTTAAGAATCTATTCGTATACTTCCCAGAGATTTTCCAAAAGATTTTCTTTGAAAAAATTATTCTGAAAAAATTGTAACCACAGGAGACACGCAACAGGGGATTTCAAATTAGATCGCCTTCAAAGCACAGAATTCCTCCATGCTAGCACTTGGATTAGCTGCTGTTTTCTTGATAGCTATCAAAATCCTGGCTATTATCTTGTGTTTACCAAGTTATCAGCAATAACAAAATAAGACACGCTAAGTGTTTTTCCATCACTACAGTCAAAGAACACAAAGACGCCCCACTCAGATTCACTCATAGAAACATGCGTACGTTCTGAATGCGCTTGTTTATTAAAGTCATAAGTCCTGACAATGCTGTAAAATGCTGTAAAACTAGCCAGCAACCAATAATTAGATTGAAATGTTCCTCAGTCGTTACTGCTGCACTGACATGGACCTTTATGTTTTTGTTTATAAATCGCAATGTGGAGGCATTCTTGAAGTCTGGGGATTCAAACCTGATTCCAGATAGAGCATTAAAACTGGTACAAGGTGTGTTTCGAAGCAACCAAGACAGAGTGTGTGTGCGTGTGTGTGTGTTCAGAGAGAAATTAAGGACATTACAGCACTGCTGCTGTCAAAACAGCAATGGAGTCACATTTCGCCTCCATCCTTTAGTACCCCATCCACCGAGACGGAGAAGTGAGGGAGGAAAAAACGCACAATCTGCCGAGAAATTGATACCATAATGACTGCGGCGCAATTACTGCACAACCCGAGAAAAAGAGAGGGAGAGAGTGAGAGAGAGATGGTGAGAGACGTCGGATTGTCTATGGAGTCTTTGAGGAGGATTTGGAGGTATTGTGGCAGTTTCCGAGAAGCGAAGCAGCAGGCCAGGGAGGGGCATATCAGGTTAGACAGAAAGGAAGCCTCTGTAATCTCACCCACTGAGAAGTATGTTAAATAACTTTGCATGCAGAGCCAGAAGATACCCCATTAGCAGCAAATTACTGAACCTTAACTGCAAAAATTACAGAACTTTTTTCGATGTTCAAATGTAACCCAATAATGCTTGGGGTTAAACAGTCTTCTATTCTCAGTCTTCTAATTTAGCCAATCAGTAAGACTGTCCAGCAGAATTAAAGGTAATTCTGCTGGACAGTCTTACTGATTGGCTAAATTACTGGATCTGTTTAAAATGTGGGTGAAGGTAATGCTTACGGATGTATGTAGGTCATACATCCGATCCTGGGTCAGTCCAAAGTATCAGGAGTAGTTCAATAAAAATACTTATATGAATAGTTGTTATGAGTATTAAATTCTCCTACAAGGGGTGGACCTGTATAAATATCCATTCTCAGGATGCTAAATGTACAACCCTAAATCACCAACTTAATATCTTCTTTGCATGGGTCACTGTATCTGGTGTGTATCTGTTTAGTACATTTGCCTTGCACCTCCAGGGTTAGGGGTCCGCCCTGTGTGCGCATGTTCTTTCCCGTGCTTCGGGGGTTTCTTCCTGGTACTCCGGTTTCCTCCCCCAGTCCAAAGACATGTGTTGTACGCTTATTGGCATTTCCAAATTGTCCATAGTGTGTGAGTTTGTGTGTATGTATGTGTGATTGTGTCCTGCACTGGGCTGACACTTCGTCCAATGATAATCTCCAGGCTCCCCATGACCCTGTGTAGGATAAGCGCTACAGATAATGGATGGATATCCCTGGAGCATGAATATATTATATTATCTGGTTTGAAAAACTGCTAGAGTATGTTTTTAAATGTTAGGTAAAATGTTAGGTAACAAATTTTTCTTTTTGTAAATGTGAAATCAATGACACCAATGCAGCATAGCATTTTTAAATAAGAGCAACTGTCTTAACTAAATATCAGACAGTTTGACTTACTCTGGACTCTCAGAATTAGTTCTTCTTGCTTTAATCCTTTTCACATAAAGGCCACAGACCATTAAAAAAAACCCTATATTTATATTTTTATAAACGCCATAATATGGGAATAAACAGATTTATAATGTACTTTTATAATAAATTTATAATATACACCATTGACATTTTAAACTAAGAGCTTATAAAAAAAAACCTAAATATAAGACTTAAGTTTGGCTTACTGTAGCCTCTTAATATTTGTTCTTCCTGATGTAAGAGGTTTATATATATATATGTATATATATATATATATATATATATATATATATATATATATATATATATATATATATATATATATATATATATATATATATATATACAATGCATTATATAAGTTCTTCTTGCATTTTTAAAGGTCCAGTCTCTATTTGGTAACACCACTGACAAAAAAATCAAAAAATCAGGGAATACACTGTTTTCATATTCTACTAAAACTGTGATTTTAATTGTATTATAGTTTGTATATATTATGTATAGAATAAATTATTAAAAATATATTTTATTGTTTATGAAAAAAATATATTGTTCGTACCTTTTGTCAGGCGACATGGTGACACTTTAGCATTTACCAGTGCAGTTGTACTACAATGGCCCAGTTATACAGGTATACCTTACCATGTCTAACTGCTGCACATTCAGTACCCAGCAGAGGGGGTAATGCTCTTTTGGGCATATACACTCACACACGTTTGTCAGACAGGGACAGACCACAGATATGCTTTACTGCACCAATGGCCTGCCAGAAACCCTATGTGAAAGTGAAACAGCATAAACACACACACACACACACACACACACACACACACACACACACACACACACACACACACACACACAAACAGACCACATAAATTCAGAGGATGGTCCTTGTAGTGCCTCGCACTTACTCTTCTGGCTTTAACACGAGTAGTAAGGAAGTCTACTCATGACTAAAAGGCTAAAAGTTGAGGATATTGATTGACCTCAGACTCCTGACCCAGAGATAATCGGCAGTCACACTGTAGAATGTAATTAACCTCCATGTCAATAACGCTTGACCAGGAAATCCATGGTGTGATCTCCATTTCAAAGGCGAGGAAAAATAGAAGCTTCCTCCGTGCTAACAGGAGCACGCCTTCTTACTTCAATGCTTGTTTCTCTTTCATTGATTCCTCTCATTTTCACTGTTACACTAGCCATGTCCCAATTCCAGCTTCCCTTTAACTCTCTAGCTGTTTAAAAAATAAAAAAAAATAAAAAAAACATTCTTAGGTCTCTTGATTGACAGTCTGCGATGCGCCAATCAGGAGTCGCTCCATTTCTCATTCTGTGACAGAACAATGAGGAAAAATAATATAAGAAAGACAAATTCTGAGGTGGGAGACTGACAATGCCGTGGCTAAAATGAACTAGAATGAACTTAACTCGCTATTCCTCTCTTCCCTGACCATTAGTGCGACAACAGCCATAAGTGATGAGAAGAAATAACTTCCTTTCCACCACATTAAACATTACTACAAATGGATTCAAAAATATGCCACACCATTCTTTAACAAATAAAACAATCAATATTTGCAAATTGCCTTAGTATAAGAAGAATAAAAACATGTTGTGACATGATGTTAAAAGAAAAGAATGAACGTCGGGGAGGTACCAGTAACTCTGTGTCAGTATGCGTCGAACCACCAGATCGTTGATTATTTTCCTAGAACAGCACACCCTGAAGAGATTGTTCCTTATATCCTCATACAACAAACTACATGGGCATGTCAAACTGGATTTCATGTGTGTATGAAACAAGATATAGGATACAGTAGGTCAGGGGAGGAACCTTGGTTGCTGGTGTAAAATAGAACCTCTCTCGGAGTGCGTCTCAGTCAGCTCCCTATTTCAGTAGTCAGGGCACTGATCAGGGAGTTGGCCATTTTAATTATAAAATCCTTCCAGTGCACTGGAACGTTTGCTCCCTAAAAAAAAATCCCACAATGCACCGCAAAAAACCAGGGAGCATCGATGCGCATTATGTTCCCTTACTGGAAATGGCATAAACACATCGCTACACAAGTTGTGAACACACTCTTGTTAATATTTATAATTGTAATATATATTCGGCTAAAACGTTGCAGGGATATGTAACGGAACAATCAAAGGATTTTTCATAATGTGCTTAAGGTTGGAAAGATATCAGTCCTGCCTGTTGTTGATAAATGCCAATGGTGACGTTTCCAGTATCCACCAGTATCCCAGTGTGTAGTGAGCCATGGTCCCGAACTCGTGTCGATGATATACTGATGCATGACCTAGTAAGCTGAGACACACCATCGGTGTGGGTAGCAAGCTAACTAGCTGACTCTCACTGACGCTGTTACTATAACAACCACTGCGAATGTGCAAGGACTGTGACCACAGTCTGTATAAACAAACCCGATGTGCGCACTTACTTTTGGTCATTTGCAAGAAACCTGATTTTACTCTGTTATGTGAACGAAGCCATAAACACCCATCACTCATCACCTCTCTTAAGAGCTTTCATAGCTTTCATTAGCATGTGTGTGTGTTTGGGTGAAACTCCTTTCATCTTCTAGTTTTTGTGGAGGGATCAGGCTGTAACTCTCACTGTTACTTTCCAGTCTGCGTGTGCGCCTCATTGACTTGCCTTTCACTATCCGTGGACAAAAAGAGATGACTGGAACTTTGCCACTTGAGATTGCAGAGGAGCAGTCTATCTGTCTTTCTCTCACCACCCAGACGCACACACACACACACACACACACACACACATCAGCCCCTACACTCCTGTGATGGCGCCACACTGACCCGTACCCACATTGCGATGCACCCGCTACCCCCACGTCACACGTGTTTCATTTCTTCTATGAAAGAGACACCCGGTCCACCAGCACTAACTCACTCTCACACACACACACGCACACACACATAAGCTTATTCCAATTCAGGCTCATGTCGACATTCCATCAGGGGCCAGAATAATGAGTTTTGCATAGTGTCAAACCTCTTGGGGTACATCAGTGATGAAAACTCTGTTGTTTCAGCTGCAAATGGGGTTATTCGAGAACACCATCCAGCGAGCTAACGTTGAGTGTTAACGCTAATGTTTGGAAAGTGGGCACTAAGGAAAACGATCAGCTTTCACGTTAGGGAGATCCCGCTATCTTCCTGAGCTCGCAATTCCAAATGAATATTCAAAAATCAGTGCCGAAAGCTTTTAGATATTCGTGTGATATAATGCATAATGCAGCTTTAGGACGCTAGTTGTGATGGAATTCTCCTGGAAAAATGAAAGAAGGTAGCATTTTGCAGTGGGAAACAGACATGTAACACCACTTACAAATGAAAGAATGCTCTGCTTTTTATTTCTCTCACTTCCTGTTGTTATTTCTCTACGTCCTGTTGCTAAAACTCACCAAGGAGAAATGGAGTCATCGTACATGTGGACATACGCATATAAACATACACTTTTAACAGGCCACATCAAGGAAGGACGTTTTATTGTTGTTTCTTTTCAGAGCGTAAACATGGCCGGTTCATACAAACCGGTGCCATGACAACGCACGCCACATGATCCCTAAGCACCAATCAATTATAGAGACAGCTAAACAAGCAGCCAATTACAACCTAAACTTCCAACAAGCAGAGGGAAACAAACCTTACGTCTGAGAGCATTTCCCAATGGCATTATCTTTCTAAACTTCTTCTTTTTGGGATTTTAACCATACACACGAGGACAAAGAAAATACAACCAGTCACGTCGGATTACTAGCGGAGGCCGCAGCGTTTAAAAAAAGGTCCTTCCATAGGATCGCAGACGTCAGTGAAAAGCCGCGGCATCAGAAGCCAATAAACAAACAGTGCACAAGTGAGTCTAGTAAAAAAAAATCCATGTGGCACCAGATACTCTTTAAGAGGGTTATGGAGGCGGTGGAGTTCTTGGGTGCTTCCATTTAAGGGTGTGTTCATATAGCGGTATGATGGTATACCACAAATAGTTACACTGTTATGCTTTACCAGTATAGATAATTACATCAGAAATAATATATCCCTATTATTCCATTCAGACATAATCAGATTTTACATGAAAAGACATGAAAGGGTTTGTGTTTTTTGTTTTGTTTTGTTTTTTAACAAGTTTTACCTCTGATTGAGAACAAATTTGATCTTCCGAAGTAGAATCTTTCAGCACAAGTTTGAGGGCACGGTGGCTTAGTGGTTAGCACTTTTGCCTCTTGCCTCCTGGGTTGGGGGTTTGAATCCTGCCTCTGCCCTGAGTGCGTAAAGTTTGCATGTTGTCCACGCGCTTCAGGGATTTCCTCTGGGTACTCAAGTTTCCTCCCCCATTCCATAGACATGCGTTGTAAGCTGATTGATATTTGCGAATTGTCCGTAGTGTGCAGTTGTGCCCATCCAGGGTGTCCCCATGACCATGTGTAGGATAAGTAGCATGGACGATGGATGGATGTTGACTTTTAAAGATGCTCATAGGAAAGAATAGAATCAGTTACGTGGGAATATTTGCTCCATGTAGTTTCTTTCGATTGCCAATTCCTTGCATTTTCCAACAATAATCTTGTCATGGTTACAAAATTGAGCTGCCTCCAATCACCTGACTTTACTGGTTCCGAGTTCCAGAATCAGCAGCATTTGGACGCAAGCCTAGAAAACTCAAATCATGGCACCAGCATCAGAAACCACACTCTCTCACTCACTTTCAGTAACCGCTTTATCCCGATCAGGGTTACAGTGGATCCGGAGCTTATCCTGGGAACGCTGCCACCAGTTCATCGCAGGGCATCATGTACACAAACACAATGACATATTCATTCATGCCTAGGGGCAAGTTATGTTAGCCCATCCAATGTTTTTGGGAGGTAGGAGGAAACCAGAGAACACGGAGGAAACCCACAAGGACATGGGGATCAGAAACCAACCAGCCAAAACTTCAGAGGCTAACCAAGCTCATTAATAACATGTACTGTTCTATATCATGTATCACAGCCCACACACATAAATACAAAGCAGATATCATCATCAGCTAATGAATATCAATAATTATGAGCTGGATTGCAACTGCATGTAACCCTTGTAACACTAAGCTAACCCTTGCTGCACTGGGGTTTGGAGTATATTGGGCTATCACCCAGAGTGATCCAAAAGTCCTTTAACCCTGTTGGTCACTAGGGAGAGAGAGAGAGAGAGAGGTTTAAAAGAACAGATGAGAGTAGGGGAGGATGGAGTGAAAGGGTAGCAGTTGCAGGGTCCGTGGCATACAGCCAGAGAGAGAGACAGAGAGAGAGAGAGAGAGATCCTCCCGGAATGCCATGGAAAAACGAGAGGCAGGAATGTCGACTCCTCTCAGCAGTATAAACATCGCCAGCCTGCAGAATGCCGTCGCTCTGCTTTGAAGTTACTGATCCGCCTCTATATCCTTCTCTCATTCCCTTTCTCTCTCCCTTTCTCTCGTTCCCTTTCTCTCTCCCTTCCTCTCCATCTATCTCTCCCCTGTTTTCTGGTTTCTTAATCCGTTCATTTTGCCACATTGAATCCTCAGAAATTATAAGAAAAAAAGAATCCACTCTATATTAATGTCACACAGCTGCGGCTTTAGAAAGATTGCATAAGAGTATTTGAGTCACATACGCACGCACACACACATACTGTACACACACACACACACACACACACACACACACACACACACATACTGTACACACACACAAGAATGAATATACACTTGTTTAGTGAGTGCAGGAGTTTACAGAGACGAGACATATACAATTAAACTCTCGCTCTGTCTTTTTCTATCTGATATGAGACATCCCTCTGTACACTGGTGGTTATCACTTCAATGTCAACACACAACAACATTAGCTTCTGTAACACGGTACAGGGAAACACTGTAGAATAACAGAGTTTCTATTCAGCTTATTTTCACACCTCGTCTATACTGTTTGTGACTTCATGCTCAGGATATGCCGATATCATTTTTTTTTATTACGTAAAAATTAAATACTTTTGCACGTTAGCTCTTTTCTGACATAACTGAGTCTTATAGCAGGGTCATACTGATTTTCTCATACCAAAAAGGAATGTGTTGCACCTAGTATACCACTTGCTCCAAGAATCAGTTGGTTTTGACCAAACACATTGTCCTTTACTTTGTCAATGCAAGCAAAGTTAATGATTATTTACAGCTTTTGACACGTTTAGTAATGGTACTATTACCAATGGAACCTGTCAATAACCTTAACACTAGTTAGCTGGTTGCCTAGAGGCATATAAGTACAATGTGTTACAGGGGCGAACAAATCACTAACTCAAGTGTCTGGGACAAGCAAATACTAATTATGTAAATTTATAGTGGTCATCAGTGGTTTTATTTTATTCAGTGAACAACCGCAGGAGGAGAAAACTCTCCCCCACTGACTTTCATAGAAGTAATCTTTTGCTTTGATATGCCCGTTTAAAATGTAACACGCTCCAATTGGTTCACATATTTCTTGGTGGCAGAAAGCATGCAACAATCATACTTTTGAATTAAATTACATTATCTGCCAAAATATTTGCTTAGGTAACTGGGCCTCCAGGCAAGTATAACATGAGACAGGGCAAGTACCTTGGACCGTTCACTTCCCTGATGGGCTAGCTAATAAATTTTTGATCTGTCCACTATTGTATTAGTGCTTCGTTGTATCGTTTGAGGCAGTTGTGTCATATCTCCTCACTGTGTATTTGTCCTCTTCCCACCCCAATCAATACGTCTCCACGTCCACACCTGTCCACACAAAGCTCACCGAGGCCTTCAAGAAGTGTCTCAACTTGGACCTGTCTGACAGACTGCTTAACTGGTCTTAAGATTAAGGGATTGAGAGAGCTCCACCTGCTAAACTGAGACTAAAACACTCATTACATGCAATTACGAAAGCCCTTTAAATCCTAGTCTCTTTACACTTTATGACTGCCTCTATGCAGGTAATATACATAGACAATTGGACATACTGCAGACTGTATGTTGTAAGATATACGATACCTCACATGCACATGCTCTGTTTTTGGTCCTACACGGACACAGCTACAGGACAGCTGCAGAAATACTGGACGCACACCAATTACAAGAGGGCTTCTATTTTCACGGCCTGGTGCTACCTCAGTTGAATCAGAGGTTTAGGCGCCAGCCGGTGGGGTGCTGGTTGGGGGACGGGGAGGGGTGGGGTTGGGGATGTTCAAGCAAACGAAAGAAGAAAAGAAAAAAAGAGAATGCTCTCAAATCGCCATTTGTCCTGCTGGCTTCTTTGGCCTCGTTTCCTAAACCCCATCAGAGCAAACGGGAAAGCCATCGTCCCGAGAAAAAAAAACCAACAACCTTAAAACCCTGCGTGCAAGTGTGCGCCGCTCGTTTCCCCCATTGCTCCTCTTTAAAGTATATTTTTGACATAATTACAGAAGAGCACAAAACGTCTTGAGTCATCCTCAAGGCCTACGCATACACACACACACACACACACATTCAAGCCTCCCTGCTTCTACCACAAGGGCTGCCTTTCTGCACCACTTTTCTTCCGAATCTCTTGCTGTTTTCACCCCTCCCTCCTGTTTTCTCCTTGGGCGTTTGGGCCACAAGCAACAGAAGAAGCAACAAACAGGTCTGCTCTTCGGCATTCCGGCTCGCTTTATATATAATTGTGGCGTGCTTTATATATAAGCAGAGGCTGGATCCCAGCCTAAATCCTCAAGGGACAGACTGGTTTATCTTGTGGACAATGCCAGAACGTGGAACCCCCCAAAATGGCCTGGCGTCCCTGCTGATAAAAGACTCGGTATAAACCTCGGCGCTCCGTCGCTGGGCTGAGACATGTGTTTTTCCGGAGATGAGATTCCTGGCACAGTAGCAGAAGCAGACACAGGCCTCGTGTTTTTAGCACCGTTTTATTGGCACATTGCTCCCGGAATGGATTGGAAATCATTCTCCTCCTTCACGACATATGGAGAAGAGTGAGCAAGAGAAAGAGAGAAAGTGAAAAAAGTAAGAGTCCAATGAGAGTTTCATGGGGCTCCTAAACATATTTCCTGCAGTCATATTTATTTCAATCTCCTCTTCTTCAAAGAACTCCCCTCTTCTGTCTACCATCATCTAGTGGTTCAAAGATCAGAGCTGCCTGAACACCAAGGTGGGGTTTTCAGAATCTACAGAATCTACATACCATGCACCCATCTCTTCAGATATGAGAAAAAAAATCAGCCAATATGTACTCTTAAATGGCCTTCTAGTGCGCTGTTGGGAAGTTGTTCCAGGTTATTTGATTCAATGATGGCAAGCCATTGGAAGGTTGAGAGGTCTCCATTTTTGTGCAGATTACTTGTGCAGATATCCGAGGTTGTTTGGAGATCAGCAGTTCCTGGAATACTCTGTCTAGCAGCTTGACTTCAGTGACATCTGGCATCAATGCCATTCCTCTTTGGAACAGTGTGAGTGAATTGGCTGATCGCTAAATTCAACACCACAAAAACATCTAAGAGCCAATTATCTGCCATCGTAATTCAAACAGACTTATATTGAGAACATTAGCTGGCCTGCCCTGAAAGGGATGATGCTAGTTGGTGCTCTGTTACATTTACATTTATGGCATTTGGTGGACGCTCTTATCCAGACCGACTTATCCTGAGCAGTTGAGGATTAAGGGCCTTGCTCAAGGGCCCAGCAGTGGCAGCTTGGAGATTCTGGGATTTGAACTCATGATCTTCCGGTCAATGTCTTAACCACTGAGCTGCCAACAGTCCAATAAAACTGTTCAATAATACTGGTAGAATATCACGGCCAAATCTGTAGAAAGTAGCTAATTTCAGGATTCTACACAAGCTGTCTGTATTTGTTCGCAGGGCAGCCATGTAAGAATAGACCACAACACAGCAGGAGCGGTACTTCTGACACTCTGTGCTCATGGAAACATCAGTTGAGCAACCACACTGAGCTGCTGGTAAGAGTTTAAGGAATTCTGAATAATCATGGCTCCTGTTCCAGACCCTGGAAGTTGTTTCTTCTTCCATTCTGTGGTTAAAAGTGGATCAAAGGTGCCAGTGTTAGGCAAGACAGGGATGTAAGTAATCTCTCAGAGCGAATTTCATAAAGACCTGTACAACCAAAGTATTTATAATCACCTGTCTTCCATCCGTGTCACATACAGTGGCTTCCAGAATTATCGGCACATTTCATTTAATTGAGTGAAAATGAATTTTACATTTAGCTCTAATGAGAATGATTGAGAATGAGAATGATCAAAAATGAATAGTTCCTCTTATTGTTTGAGTGGAACATTTGAATTATCATGTGTAATGCTTCTTTTATACAATAATTTTTCCTGTAAATTGGAACTAGGCTCTCCTTTTTTACATCTCGAGCCAAAGAAAGAGCAACCAAATACACGTGAAGCCAATACGCACACCTGGTATACGAATGACTCAGACAGAAAATAAACACTGCATTGTTAATTACAGTCATTATCTGGCAGATATGATACAGCTGTGCGTGAATATAGGTAACGTTGGGTCACAAGTTCAGAAGAAGTCCTGGCCTACAGCGAAAAATTTTTTTCTTAACTAATCAGTCACATTATGAAGCAGATAGTGCTGAGAGAAAAGCAGAGAATGACAAAAAGACAGACAGGAGGTAGAAGCGTCAGCCTGGGGCAATGTGCACAGGGCAGGTTGCCATGATGGTACTTGACCCTTGAACCTGTCTCAGGGTGCACCGTACAGGAATCAGACATATGAAATGTGAGGAGTGTGTTCATCTCGAGGTGACAGTTACTACTGCAGCATCACCTAACGGCCCCAAGCCCTCAGGCCTCAAGTAGGGAGCCGGGATGGCTGAGTGTGGCAAGCATGGTAGACACCTCAATGGCAGAACAACTGATTGATTTGTTTTAACTCTATTCTGTACCTCGAAGGTTCTGCTTCATAAGACACAGGAGGAAAATGGATGGAATATACCTCTCTATGGCAAAAGGGACGTGCTAGAAAAATTCATCTTCATTTTTAATGACGGATTTTTTGTAGGCTCACACGTGCAACCTCCTGGTGCAAGTTAATTTGGTAGAAATGAACACAAACTTGTTCTCTGAAATGCTTTTGTGATGTAATGTTTTTTCGCATCAAGGACGGTGGTCATTTATTTATTAATTAATTTATTTTATTAAAACAAATCCAAACACTGAACATGTTTTTAAGCTCTAAAGTAACCCCTATATTATTTTACGTCATACATCTCTTGACTTTATTTATAACTGTGACCTTGAAGTAATCCAAAAATAATCAGATTACATTACTTTCATATCGTCATACTTGGATTACCTTACTGATTACATTTTTTTATGAAGTAATTTGTAACTGTAACGGAATACGTTTTTAAAGTAACCCTCCCCACCCTCTTAATACCCACAGGAATGAAAGTGCTAGCAAGGGGTTTGGAGAAAACGCTGCAGTCTTTTGTTTCTCTTCGCTCTTTTTTTCTCCCTCACACCAGTAACACCATGTGGGTGGGCTGCAAAACCCCATTCAGCTTTATTGCACACATGCATGCACACACTCCCTCTCTCTCTCTCTCTCTCTCTCTTATGAGAGAGCCACAACTGTGGTTGAAATTGACTTTTGACTTTGTCGAGCTTTGAAAGAGTTGCTGTGTTTTTTACTGAAAGGCCAGCTATAAATGTAATTATAGGTTGTTTTCAATTCATATGAACATTTTATGTGGGTGGTGTAGTTGGTCACATGTATAAAACCAGTATAAAAGCACATGCTGTAATGCAAATACGACAATCATATTTGGCACGCATAGTCTTTAAGGGGTCTACTTTTGATATTTTAAAAAGATGCCACTTTTATATCATCTTCACAGGAGATGGAAAGATGAACAGCTACATTTATGACTGCTGGGAGTTCAGTATTGTTACGTTAGAGATTGAAAGTAAATATGAATGCTTTTATTTGTATTGCTTTAACTGATAAATCAATGAAACTTTAGTAGTTTTTGTAATAAAGAAGAGAAAAAGGCTTACAGTTTGTTCTATAGAGCGCTCTAAGAAGTAAAATTTGCACATTCACATATGTTAAAGGGATAGTTCATCAGTCATCAGTCATCTGTCATCAGTTACTCCCCCCCACGTCGTTCCAAACCCATAAGACTTTTGTTCATCTTCAGAACACAAATGAAAACATTTTAATGAAACCAGAGATACTTCTGTCCCTCTGTTAACAGTCCAAGTAACCAAAACTTTCCAAAAAGTTCATAAAGGCATCGTAAAAGTAATCAATGTGACTCCAGTGGTGTAATCTTAATTTTATGACATGATATGAATGCTTTCTGTGCGCAAAAAAAAACTAAAAACCAGTCACTTTATTCACAAAATATGTTAACTTCTGCACAGATCTCTGACACGCATTCACAAGGGAACCGTGACGCATGCGTGTTCTGTTGACGCGAAAGCAGACTAAAAACTGCAAGTCCTCCTCTCTGTCGAAATCTGCAGACATCTTTGTTACAAAGCTCATTCTATGTGACTCAGTTTGTGTACAGCGTCCCTCTTCCTCTGCTGTAAACAGTGCAGCACTTCCGGGTCCCACTGTATCGCGAGAGCGGACATTCTCGCACATGTTGTGGTTCTCTCGTGAACGTGCAAAAATAACAGATTTATGCGGAAGTGAAAATATTTTGTGAATAAAGACACAATTTTAGGGGTTTTTTGCACACACAAAGCATTTGTATCACTTCATAAAGTTGAGATTAAACCCCTGGATCACTTTTACGATGCCTTTATGAACTTTTTGGAGCGTGAAAGTTTTGGTTATATGGGACAGAAATTGGCACGTCTGAAGAGCTTATACTAGGCGACAATAGCTGCTGGTTTTATTCCCAAGAAAAACAAAACACTTTTAAACACCAAATCAGGAAAAAATTCTTGCTTACAATTCCATTTCTAAATCCGGCAATTCATAAACATACAACCTTTGAGGTGCTTTAGCTGCCAGGTAAACTTTCACATAACACTGTGAGCCAAAAATAAAAGGGCTTTTGACTCCACTGTTTACAAAGCTTATAAAAGTAAACAAATGCAACCAAACCCATCTCCCATGGTCGAATGGAAAAGGGTGGCACAAAGAAAAAAAAAAGCTCCAAAAACCCACGGCTCAACTGATTAACGAAGCCAAAGAACAAAAGAAGGGTGGGTCGGAGGAGACGAAGAGCTATTTCACTTGAGTATTTCAAAGACAAATTTAGGGAAGGAAGCCCGCCATAATGAGTGACGGAATCAAGTTCTGTGTCTTATGGCTGTATTTACGCTTTGCTTTTTGTTTCATGTGAACAAGAGGGATATTCAGCAGATTACTGTTAATGCGCCTGAGTCATGGTGCTTAAATACATGCCTTGTCAGGTCTGTGTGAACGTCTGTCATATGGTCAGGTCAAATAATAGACACTCAAGAAGTAATTCCTGACTGTAGCTGTATGTGTAATGAACTGCTTATAGTTATACTATGGTGACATGTAACATAACAGTTACTTCGATCATGGCTTGATCCTGTTGACTGTATTCCTGCATTTATTTCAAAAAGCTATACCAGGACTGTCACATATATTCACAGACCACAAAATGTGTGTCTAAGTTTTATATATATATATATATATATATATATATATATATATATATATATATATATATATATATATATATATATATATATATATATATATATATATATATATATATAAATAAAATAGACAGAGAAACATCGGTGGCATTGATATATAAGTGTATTTTCCCCCATTTCTGCTAACGAGCTAAGTGCTAATGAGCACAATCTAATCTGACAGAATTTCTGAGATATTTTTTTGCAGACAGCTAAACAAGCTAAATTGACCAGAATCCTGAAAGAATTTTAAAGTCATATTCTTAAACATTCATAATATAACCACTAACACTACCCAGATTGCTAATATAAACTATCCTAAAAGTTTTTTTAAATCCTATTTATAAATGTTCTCACTTTTATCATTAGCCAGATAGCTAATGCAAAATAAACTGTGCTAGAAAGTCATATGTTCTTAATTCTTAATTAGTTCTGAAGGCACTTATAACATTAGCCAGATAGCTTATACAGTCTAATCTGACAGGACCTCTGAGAGAAATTTCACGTTAGGGTATATTCACACAACCGTCACTGCTAAAACTAGACATAAAGTTAACATAAAATATTAAGCTAATATGACAGGATTTATAAGGCAATGCTCAACTCATATTCATAAATGTTCACTGCTAACACTAGCCAGCTAGCTAACACAAGCTAACCTGAAAGAAAAGGATTCTGCCTTATAATTACAGACCACATAAAGTGTGTTTGAGAAATGTCAGATAAACAGATTAAGGTTAAGGGCATTCATATACCGTATGCACATGTATTTTCAAAGATTTTGTTGCTAACATAAGCTAGGTGTTTAAATTCATGTTCATAAAAGGTTAACTTCTAACCCTAGCCATATAGCTAATACAAGCTTACTTGCCAGGACTTCAAAGAGAATGGTTATAATCTATACTGTAATCTCTAGTTAGCTGTCTAACCTGAGTTGACAAAATATCTAAAAAAAGCCTTTTGTTTAAGGAGCGTATCTTATAATATCAGGTTAAATATAGTTTCAAGGCCAAGACCTTCAATCTA
Organism: Ameiurus melas; assembly: GCA_012411365.1. Lineage (NCBI taxonomy): Eukaryota > Metazoa > Chordata > Actinopteri > Siluriformes > Ictaluridae > Ameiurus > Ameiurus melas. The sequence goes on along the minus strand of CM022775.1, from coordinate 6,969,395 downwards.
CAGCCGGTCGACAGACTCTCCGTCTTATCTCAGAATATATACAGTATTTATTTTTATTTATTTATTTTTTTACTGTAAACTGTGGTAGATTAGGCAGATAGTGTGGTACATCGCAACCCTGACCAGGATAAAGCAGTTACTTTAAGCTGAATGAGTTATTGTGACGTGAATATATTGACATATTAAGTATATAAATCACCCACAATACTACTACTACTACTACTACTACTAATAATAATAATAATAATAATAATAATAATAATTAATAAAAAAAACATCTCTTCAGTTTGCTTCGACTCAAGGATGTATCTTGAGTAACAATAACATTCAACAATTCAGGTTTAAATTTAACCTCACTACAGGACTTTAGCTCTTAGACAACAGAACCATTGTATAGGAATGTTTACCAACATATTTATCTTAAATACTTCTTTTGGTTAATTTTGCTCTTTTACTTGTTCTACCTATCATGTATTTTGCTATATACAGTGGGGTCCAAAACTCAGATTTTTTTAAATTTTCATTTAAAATAAAATAAATAAAAAACTAAGGTTGCTAAAATTTTCAAATGTCTAAAACAAAGAAATTAAATGTTCGATATCTTGAATATTCAAGAATCTGCACTTTTTCACATTGACCAGTTTAACCGCACTGTACAAAAGGTCAGATTTTCCTCATGTCTAATCTCTTCTATTCAAGCTTGTGTTCAGACGGCACTCTAAAATGATGATTTTATGGAAAAAGAATTATAATGTTTGGCACAAACTTGTGCAGTCCACATCAGCTCGAGTGCACACTGTCATTAAAGCATAAAGGGTACGTACCAAATACTAAGAAACTCTGAAATTCATGTCAGTATTTCACAGATTCTCCTTTTCACTCAATTTCTTGTCAATTATATTGAATTATAATGAAAACTGTTGAATGAAATTGGAAAAGAATGCAAAATCGAAACATTTTCACTAGCGGTCTCAGACCTTTGGACTCCACTGTACATAAACCCATTATCATTATTCAATTTGACAGCACCAATCTGGCAACCCCTGCTTCTAGGAAGTGTGCAGAAAGCAATGCTGGGGTCAGCGGTTCTGTGAGAAGAGAGGAGATTTATTGGTGAGGTCAGCTGTGGGTTAAGTGCCTCGTTAGGGTTAAACCCACATTTCCCCATAGGATCCGACCTTACAACCTTTCCTTCAGTTACAAAGCCTGTGTTTTATTGATACTCCATAATTCATCTACACCGCTACAGGTAAACAGCTCGAACAGTAAACACTGCAGAGGAAATAACAGATTTGTTATCGGTTAATCGCTAACGAATTGCTACACGGACTGTTCTTGATTAGAGATCAAGTGAAGTTCTGCCACCACTATATTTACATTTACACGGACACCGTTTGGCTGGCACTCTTTTTGAGACAAAGTGGCAGAAGTCATTGGTATCTGGTTTTTCTAAATCAGCATAAAGATGTGAAGGTGCTAAGAGAAAGAGAAGTCAGTCCTGATACATAAGAAAACAGTCAATAAATAATATGTGAGTTCATTATTGTTTGTTCAAGTGTCAGCTTTCAAAATGAGCTGTTTGATCAGGCAAAGAATGTGGTTGGTTGATGGTTGCAGGTCAAGCCTAGCGTTTTTGTATACGTTCAGCTTTAAGGTAAAGTTCAGATTTGTCCATGGCCATCAAGTGGAGAGGATCTTTTCTACTTTTTAGTTGAGAAGACATGCATCGGCCTTTTGCACGAAGCACGTGCTGGGAACATGGCTGTACACATAGCAAAGCTTTTCTTTCGCTCAGTCTTTTCCGTGCACACAGAGACACACACATAGTGAGTTTTCTAGAAAAACACATAGTATGCTCCATCAACACTGGGCTTTTTTTTTTGTTTCCATGACTTCCAGATGCATGGCAATGAGGATGAATGGTACGTACGCATGCATGCATGTGTGGTTTTTGGTACTATGACAGATTAAAAACCAAGGGTGCCAACAAATATTCCGAAAACATACAGCAGTAAAAATATCCACCAAAAAACCCCAAAAACATTTACGTACATGCAATTGCATCTTTTTTGGGCGTTAGCAATATCTATAAAGTCCAATACCAAACAGAGAGCAAAAAGAGAGTAAGGTAGAAACAAAAAATGGTGATGCTGTCTTTCCACTCCAAGAATTACACATCATGGGAGCATGGATGGGGTTTGGTGCTTCGGTGCATGCGTGAGTGTATTATTCAGGACCCAGATTACAGCCAGCTTTAATGTGGTTCAATTCACCCACAGCCCAGATTAACTGATCCATTCAGCTTTCAGCAGAGTCTCTGACTCAGTATGACATTGACTCATTTAAGACCCTCAGGAGAGACTGCACTTGCTCATTCATCTATTCATTGTCTACTCCCTGTCTCACCATCTCCTCCATGTCTCTCTGTCTCTCTCTCTCTCTCTCTCCAGTCCTGAGGGTTTCCTGAGGCTTTGTGACACACCTGACTGGAGCCATTAACTCCAGTGCGTGTGCAGTCTTGATCCGAACCAGTGACTCGTCTCTTTCCAAACCTCATCCCTATATGTTTTAAGAGTCCACCATTTTGTAGTCATGTCTGAGAATGTTGAGTTGAACATGTGTTTGTTCTAAACCAACTGAATAGCCATATTTGCGTCATCCCATATGCACCCTAAGCACTGCGGTCCTGCTGAACACGCTTAAAAAACCCACAAAAAGAGCGGTAAATGAACCTTTGATTTGCCCCTCTATGGTAACAGCAAAAAAAATCCTTGAATGAAAAAAATTCTACTCCCTTTACCTGTGTGCTACTCTAAAATAAGGGATTAGTGAGTGTGGTGCAAGAAGAAGACGGCCAGTGGAGGGCGACTTGGCAAGTCTCACCTAAAAAGGGAGAGGTGGAAGGAAGAAATAATGACTGGGAGATGAAAAGGGAGGGAGTGGAAAAGGGAGCACGATAAGAGACAGAATAGATGAAGGGTGAAAAAATAAACAAATACCTTCTGTCAGTGAGTAATACTTTTTACAATCAATCAAAATTCAGTAATCTATAAACGAGACACCTAAGTACAGTATATGATCTATGGCTCCACCTCTTATAGCATTATCATTATTGAAGAGGTATGCGTAGCTGTACAAAATAGTTTTAGCTGCTAACTGCATCTTTGTAGCACAATATCAAAATCCAAAGTAACTAACCAGTGGAGCTAATTGCAGGCCCAGAGAAATATGAACAGAGGCTTGAACTGAAGCAAGTAACCGAATCCATTCCCGTTTTTACAATATTCGCAACTATATTCTACAGTATACAGTATTAGAAATGATGTGTCTGTAAAAAAAAAAAAAAAAAAAAAAAAAAAAAATTTTTTTAATTTTAAAAAAAAAAAAAAAAAAACATTTTTAAAAAGATATGGAACTATAAAGATTTGAATGGGGCAGGGGTGGATTGGAGGTTAAGGTTCTGGGTTATTGATTAGAAAGTTAGGGGTTCAAGCCCCAGCACTGACAGGCTCTGGGTTACTGATTGGAAGGTCAGGGTAAAGCACCAGCACTGCCATGCTGCCACTGTTGGGCCTTAACCCTCTCTGCTCCAGAGGCGCTGTATCATGGCTGACCCTGCGCTCTGTCCCCAGCTTCCTGACATGCTGGGGTATGCAAAGAAAAGAATTTCACTGTGCTATAATGTGTATGTGATTTAAAAAGACTCATTATCATTATCATTAATTAATTCAAAGATAATCGTTGACACCTGTTGCTTGATGGAGAAACAGCTGGAAATAGTAATAATAACCCATCAACAGAAAGGGAGAGTGTGTGTGTGTGTGTATGAAAAAGAGATAGATCACATAGTTCAGGTGGAATTGTGCAGAAAACACTCTATAATCTCTCTGGGATTATAAAGGCAAGTGGCATGCAAGCCCCATCGTTTCAGGAGGAAGTGGACCAGATTGGTCTCTACACACACACACACACACACACACACACACACACACACACACGCACACACACACACACACACACAGCAATATCAAAGCAGATAGCAATCCCAGCTGCCTCAGAGCAGACATGGCTCCTGCTGCATCATCTGTAAGATCCATCTCCTTTTCAGCCACTCGTAACACACACACCAAACCCCTTTTCCTCAAAGTCTACAGTGCAGCATAGTGCATGTGCTGGCTCCCACAAACACAAACACACGTGCCTACAAATTACTAATTAAACACTCAAAAAAAGCCATGTCCAGGCTCCAATAACAGTCACCTAAACAGATCAATATGATGCATGATTGTGAATTAGTCACACTGTTAACTTTATGCTATTTTGATATAGATAGTAAAGCCAAAAACATTTTGTCAAATCCCATCATGTATGCTTCATTTAGTTTTAGAACAGACTAGCCTAAATAAAAAAATCAGCGAACCTATTACACACAGTATTTCTTCACTGCTTTGTTAACTGATGCCGACAAGGTTTTGAGTTTTTTTTAAATTACATTCATTAAAAGAAAACTTTTTCACAAGACCTTTTGCGTCTGCAGAATACGTGCAGATGATCATGAACCAAAATTTCAACATAAGTCCCTGTGCTAAAAAAGACCAGAAAACCAAATGATTTAAAATGAACTTATAATGGATGTCTATGTGCAAATCCATTTTCCACACCGCATATACTACACAGGGTCACAGCGGAACCTGGAGCGTATCACAAGGAAGGCGGGGGACACCCAGGATGGGGTGCCAAGCCATCATAGGACACAATTTACACGCGACGAACAATTTGGAAATGCCAATCAGCCTACAATGCATGTCTGGGTTGTGGGAGGAAACTGGAACACCCGGAGGAAACCTTGTGTACAGTACACAGGGCGGAAGTGGGATCCGACCCCAAAGGTGCAAGGCAAACATGCTAACCACTAAGCCACCAGACTAGTGGCAGATTTTGAACATAAATCTGTATAACTCTTATTTACATGTTACCAAAGGAATTGTATAGCACTCATGGCATGTGGATACAACAAAATATTCAGAAAAGTATAAATCACCTCCATCCATCCATCCATCTTCTACCACTTACTCCTTCTTCAGGGTCGCGGGGGACCTGGAGCCAATCCCAGGGAGCATCCGGCACAACTCAGGGTACACCCTGGACAGGGTGCCAGTTCATCGCAGGGCAGTATAAATAACCTAAATAACATTTTCCGACATTTTCTGATATCTGAGTGTTAGACTGTAATGAATTTGTGTTATATATATATATTCAACAGGTATGCTTAGACTTCTATTATAAGTGAGTTTAAAGTAACCTGGTTTTCTGTTCGTTTCTCAGTACAGGGAAACGTGCTTGAGGTAATCATACATACGCTACAGATGATCTGGATAGTCATTAGGCTGAAAAATGCTAAAGTATTCCTTTAACATTGCCATGTGTTGATCACAGTGTTCACATCATGAGCTGGAATAGTGAGGTCAGTGTGGGGGAGGGCAGGATCTAGGAGAATGGCAATCTTAATAAAACCGTGCTCTGCCTCTTCTGAGCCTTTAATTATAGACTCGGGAGTGCTATGAGCTTGCTGCAGGCAGACAGAGAAAGAGACGACTACAAGGAGAGGATATTCGCACACCTACCTATAAAACTGCTACCTGAGGCAAGACACACATATAGGTAGCGCTGAGAGGCCTACGGCCACGGCGAAGAGCTCAGATCTCTGACTTTCATCAGGCAGGTGTGGGCCTCACACTCGCTCTCGGCTTCCTCGGGCGCTACGCCTCCGGAGGTGCCATTAAACAGAACGGGTCAGACTACAGCTTTGAGGTCGTAGGAGAAAAATGAATCATCTTCTCTTTTTGCTTTCTTTTTATTTTTTATTTATTCATTTCAGTTCGTTTGAAATGAATGGGTTTTTACATAAGATTTTTTTCTTCTTCACAATTTAGATCATATTAGCACGTTACTATTATAAGTACGTGTGATATGGTGTGAGAATTTGAAACTTAAAGGATAAAGCAGTTACTTTATATGAATGAATGAATGAATGAAGCCCAATAATCTCCCATGTTAATCAGGATGACCATTCTTAGTCCAGTGAGCTTTATATATGACCACCTGCCCTCTCTTGTGACTTTTTTGTGGGGTCAAATGGTATCCTATTCCTGTTTAAACCTCAGCTGTTTGTCCTGAGGCTAAGATGAACAAGTGAAACTAACAGGAACTGATTGTACATACAAAAGTCTAGACTTGCCAATGGTGGAATGTTCAAACTCAATTAACATACTATTAACATTTTAATGATGTATTTATTTTCAGTAACTACATTTGTTCTCATCACTGGATCCGGAGCCTATCCCTGGGTGGGAATAAACCCTGAATGGTCCACCAACCCATTGCAGAGCACCATTCAAACACTCATTCACACCTATGACCCATTTAGAGCAGCCAATTAACCTACATGGTTTTGGGAGGAGGGTGAAAACTGGAGAACACGGAGGAAACCCTTATTAACATGCAGAACATGCCCAAAAACTCCACACGGATTGTATCCCGAGCTCAGGATCTAACTGGGAACCCTCGAGCGATAACGCTGCCTGCTGCACCATCATATAATCATATGACCTCCCAGTATAAACATCAAAGAAGTACAAACGTCTCAGGCCGTTTCTCCTTTCAGGGAAAAAAGTGAGAGCTGTTCGTTAGTTTGAATGCTGCTTGCACACCTGTAGTAAATCATTTTGTGTGTGTGTGTGTGTGTGTGTGTCACACAACACAGCTGTAAATGATGGGGCCTAAAATGCTAAATCATGAGTGTTATCTGCTCAGAGAGGATCATAAAACACTAATATAAATGACAGCATATTCTAACCTCGCTTTGATCAAGTCCAACAAGATCAAGTCCCCTCTCTCTAAACAGCATTATCTCACCACTTTACACACACTTCTTCCTTTCGAGATGCACAACCTGTCAGCGGATCCTTTTAAACCGGTCATAAACAACAACCCAATTAAAAATAAAGCAACAACATTTAGTTGCCACACCCTCAAAGTGGGGATTTCTTTGCTGATATGGAAAGTGTAGTAATGGTTTAGTCGGTTAAATTTGTGTGCTTGTGACCAGAAGTTTAATCCCAGGACTTCTAATGTGGTGACTGTGATAACAATCCAACCCACCATCATCCCCCAATTCCCTGTTGTCATGGATACTGTTCACTGGAATACATGAAATCAGAGATTAAAAAAAAAAAAAAAAAAGTAATAGCTAATAGCAATATGTAGCCATAAATAAATGTAGCTAGGTAGAAATATTTAAAATACATATGAATCACTTTGAATGAGTCACTATAGTGAACAAATCGGTGTCAATCACTGCCATGCTAGCTGTTCAGTTGTGATGGGCTTTGTAAACAGCTAAATTTTAATTAAAAAATAAAAAAGGTACTATTTTCCATACATACCCATAAGCAACCTCACGATTAGCACACAGTCTTGCCAAGGGGTCCTTGCTCCTTGAATCAATAAATGCTTTTGTACCAAATGACTCCTCTTGCATTCAAGAGGTGAATGTTTGAATCAATGAATCTTTCAGAAATATATATATTTTTAACATTACATTTCATATATATATATATATATATATATATATATATATATATATATATATATATATATATATATATATATATATATATATATATATTTGAACAATGCAAAAAATAAAAAAGAAAGAAGCAGATACAGGCCAAGAGCTTCAGTTAATGTTCACATCAAACATTGGTATGAAGAAAAAGCGCAATTTCTCTGACTTTGATCATGACATGGATGTTGGTAACAGAAGTGTTGGACTGAGTGTTTTATAAACTGCTGATCTCCTAGGTTTTCACACAGAACAGCCTCCAGAGTTTACACAGAATGGTGCGAAAACCAAAAAACATTGAGTGAGCGACAGTTCTGTGGGTGGAAATGCCTTCTTGATAGAGCAGTCAGAGGAAAATGGCCAGATTTTGTTGAGCTGCCGGGTAGGATATAGATATAGTAGCTAGTAATGATCACTCTTTACAACTGTGATGAGCAGAAAAGCATCTCAGCATGTACAAAACATCGAACCTTGAGGTTGATGGGCTACAACAGCGCAAGGTTCTACACCTTTGAAATTGGACAGTCTGTGCCCTTGATAGCCTCAGATTCTTGTTCTTACTTTGGATAACTGATTCTTGGATAACTGCATAAATCAGCAGGTGTAAAGGTGTTCCTTTTACAGTCACCAGTGAGTATATATGCTGAACCTTATTCATACTCTTTGATTCACTGAATCATTTCGGTCAAGATTCGCTGTTCTCTCATTCAAAAGGGGAAAAAAAAAGAAACTTTTTCGAAACACAGACAAATGGCAACAATTATTACCTATCGATTTGCCTTGTCTTTAACACTAGCATGATTGAGCTGCACACTTTGGCAAACCATACGACAGATTATCAATCTATTTTAACAAGAAATTACGTATTAAAGGAAAATACGATGTGGCGAGAGGGCATCACTGCAGAAGCCTAACATTACCTACATGAGGTAATGAGGTAACTCATTACTCAACCTAGATAACGAGGTAACTCAACAATGTAGCGGAACTTGGACTGGGTCTTCAAGGATACTTTTGTAAAAAGTATGCTCACCACACTGGAAAGCTGCTGCGGGGACTTTGACTATCCAAAGCTACATAACCCTGCTTGTACTGCTTCATTTCTAAAACCTTTTGAATAAATGTGTTGTGTATTGTGTTATGTACTGTATGTTCTAGAAATCTAAGTGTAACAACAACAACAACAACAACATCTACAGATCACACAGACCTCTCAAAGTCTCAATCATCCCGATTCTTCCCATTCATAAAGAACAAATTTGGTTGGTTACATATTAGGTCTTTATTGGAAGCCTGGCTGAGAAATAAGCCACACCTATTTTTTTTGTTTCTTCCATTCTTTTTTATAACTCCAGTACTGTTAGCAAACACCTCAGGGTCAGGAAGTTAACATTCCTGAGCTGTAAGAAGATTTCACTCGCTTTTGGGCCACAGCCTTGATGGCAGCTTTATTGTGTGATCTAGGGAAAGAATAAAAGTTTCCCGAGAGAGAGAGAAAGAGAGAGAGAGAGAGAGAGAGAGACAGAGAGTGACAGAGAGTGACAGAGAGAGAGAGAGAGAGAAGGAAAAAGAAAAGAGAGAAAAGGCTCCTACATAAAAAGGAGATGATAAGAGATGTGGATTGCTGATAAGACACAAAGGGTTGTACATGCAGAAACGCGCCAAGATGGGAGCGATAGGAGATGGGCCACAAAAGTAACAGAGAGAGAGCGCGACCATGTTAAAAGACACCGTGAGATGGAAGCATCGATTAAAAAAAAAAAAAAACACCAGATGAAACGGGGAGAAGATAAAGAGGGGAAAAAGGCATCCTTGCACCTGTGAACGAAGCCTTTGTCACTTCTGCGTGTTGCCGGCAGCGGCTGGCAGGCACAGTTTCCTCTCAATGCCTGCGTATGAATATGTAATCTACCTCCATTCAGCTCTTTCCATTCTACTGCACAAGTTCAACAAACGCCTTTGCCTGGGATTGCCAAGCAAAAGGGTGCTATCAGAGATGGCCGTTCAAGGCGATTTGAGAACAGTTCTGCTGTGTCTGGCTAGTTTTGTAAAGGCGCCGCTGCTCAAATGACTCTGTCGAGATACAATAGCTTTAGAGATTATGAAACTATGCACAACACATAGATTTACATCACGTAATATAGTTATTTTGGTGGTGGTGGTGGGGGGGTGTCTAAGCAACAGGCTTCATTAGTGAAATCAGATCAGGGTGTATTCTGCATCAGTGACACTTAGGCCCTTGATGAGAAACACTGCGTAAAGAGCTCTTGAAGGAGTGCGGCATTTATGATCAACTGTAAGCGTCATTGTTCTGCCTCTTTAAAAAAACACTGAAAAACGGATTAAAATTTTTAAAAGAATCCATTTGTAGTTACAAGTAGTGTTGTGGACCAGCAATGAAATAGATGTTCTCTTACCAACCAATTTTTTTCTCTCTTTGCAGCTTGTCAGGTTACCGAGAAACCACAAAGCGCAAACTCTGCCGTCTTGAAGACAAACCACTGACACTGGAGACTCCTTCCATAACGTTACATGCAGTAAATATCTCCAAGCTGAAATCTTCACCATACAAACAAGTATATATACTGTACTCTTTGCTAAACAACAGCACATAGCCTGGATCAGTTTATTTATTCACATTTTATGCAGTTTATGTAAAGCGCCCGCCCACAAGTCACTATTTCCCGCCCACAAGTGTTACTATAGAAACCACAAAAGTATAAGAAAGAGTGCGCTAATGTCATTTATATTACAGTCAGAACTATTATCAGAGCTGCCATTATAGAAAATTAATCAATAGCTTCTGATTTCAGAATTCAACAGCGCTGTGGTATAAAAGTCATTATGTTCAGTAACAGTTGGTGTGTTTAAATGGAGCTTATGAATTTGTGCTTTTGACATAAACAATATAAATACTGATACCATTCAAGTAATTAAAGTATTGAGCACACCTTTGCTAGGCAAATACTGACAAGGAACATACTAACGACTGCTATCAATGCTAATGACTGTGGTCAGGTTAACCTCAACTTAGCTAGGACTCTTTTATACAAACAAGGTCAAGGTATAGTGACAGTAGAACAAAAGGATCAACATGTTAATGAGATGTGTTGCTAAACGACTAAAGAAATCTAAAGAAAATGAAAGTACTGAGCACACCTTTGCTAGGCAAATATTGCGAAGGAACATACTAATGACTGCTAATGATAGCTAATGACTGAGGTCAGGTTAACCTCAACTTAGCTAGGACTCTTATACAAACAAGGTCAAGGTAGAGTGACAGTAGATGAAGAGATCAACATGTTAATCAGATGTGTTAGTAAACAACTAAAGAAATCTTGTGTACTGAAGAAATAGCACTGACTGCTAACTGGACTTCCATGTCTCCCACTATACTGAGAAATGTCAACATTGCGCTACAATTTGTTAACTCATTATCATTATCAGAAAAATTTGACTTCCAATGTAACGAATAGTAAACTAGAGGAATTCCTGTACAGTCTTTTCGTAATCATGATGAAAACGACTCAATTTTTGATAACCATGAATTGTGTGAGAAAATCCTCCACACATTTTAAATAACTACCTAGCTTTTGGGTGCGCCAGGGTTCGAGAGAGCGTTTGCGTGTGTGTTTGAGCGTTACAGTAAAGATGCGTGATTTTTAGAACACAATTACACAATACAAATGAACCATGAGTTTGTGCACTGGTATCTACACAGGTTTACTTTAAAGGTCAGGGCAATTTCCATCAGTAGTACCAGTTTCCATGATCTGATCTTGGTATTGGCTAGTACTTCATTTTGTGGGTTTTAGTGAAAAACAGTAGTTTGTTTACAAATCATTACAAGAAACCACATTTTGCCCTTCAAGCCTTTAAAAGCATTCAATCATCCTCCTACAACTCATCTGTTTTTCTCTAGCACTCTCCAATAACTCTCTCTCCCTCCCTCTGTTGAAGCTGTACTGTGAGTGGGGGGCATTTTGCCAAATATGTCAGATAGCTTTCTGCACAGCTGCTAACAGACGGCGTGGACTCCAAACAGTGGATCTCTTTTATCAAAGCGCACCCTGAGCCCCCCTGCTGTCTGTCTCTCTCTCTCTCTCTCTCTCTCTCTCTCTCTCAGAAACACAGCCAGTGGGAAACAAGTAAAAAGAATGAACGAAAGAAACCGGTTTGGGACTGGCTGCCGAGCGATGCTTTGGCCCTGCACTTTCACACACAAGCTCAAAAACTCTGGCAGACCCACTCTTTTATTACATTGCGGTTACAGTTATGATCAAACTTTCTCATTATCTGTTCGAATCCATTAGTCACACACTCTGTGACTTTCCACTTTCTTCGCTTTTTGTTTCTTTACATTCTTTGCATGGACAGTGGGAGTCAAACCGACCAAGTGAAAAAATAACACATCAAACCAATGATGACAGAGTAATATATTTTGGCACACTACATGCATAATCAGTTAATTATGGTAGGGAGTCGAACCTATAAACATAGCCATCAAAACAGTGAGCGCATGCCTTTGGTGAATTAGTAATAAACGCCTGGGAATGAGATTCGGAGCTAGCTCTTTGCAAAGCATGAGGCCTATAACGACGTATGAGGGACATTGAGGCTTGAAAACAACATACGTAAAAAGCAGCACTAAAGCTGCATACCACTGAAGTCAAGTGCTCAGGTCTTTCCCTTCCGTTGCTTATCACAACTGGAGATGGATTGCAGCTAATCAAATACCGGACACAAAACTAACAGGAAAAGCTGGCTGCACTTCTTGTCTTCATGAAGCTGGACAACAAGAACTATCATGTGACAAGAGAAGGTATGGCAGCCACTGGAGATGTGCATGGAAGTTAAAAGTGGGGTAAGTGGATTTATGTCAGCTTCAATCTAATGTTGAAACACTGCGTTCTGTGGTTCCACATAGTCTGTAAATGATAGAGACCACCAACCAGGGCCATCGCTAGTGAGGTGAAATGTGGTGACAGGTTTAGGGTACAGACAGCTGGAAGGGGGCCTACAAACATTCCAGTAGGATTGTTGAATATATTAATTCATTCATATCCAGTAACCGGTTTATCCTGCTCAGGGCTGGGGTGAATCCAGTGTCTATCTGAGGAACACTGGGCACAAGGCAAGAATACACCCAGTATGGGATGCCATACCTAGGGGCAACTTAAAGTCAACAATCCACCCAGCAGGATGTTTTTGGGAAACCAGAGAAACTGGTGGAAACCTACTCAGACACGGGAAGAAGCCGCGAAACTCATTAAACGACAGACCCAAGCTCAGGATCAAACCAGGGCTCCAGGGATGAAGCTATGAGACAGCAATGCTACCCACTGTGTCTAAAAATATTTAATCTTTCCAAAATACATTATGAAAATGGGGTGTGGGCTGCAGAACAAAATTCTTTTACGGTGTCCAGAATTTCTAGCCATGTTCTTGTCATCTACACCCAAAAAATTAGGACAAGGTTGCATCACTGCCTGCATGTCAGTCATGTGGTCTATCAATTCAGAAAACTCCTTCTCTTGCACTAAATGTAGGGCCTTCTTCAGTCTGACCCTGTGTATAACCTCAAATCATTTTTGAGATTGTATGGGTGTTGTTTTCATTTGAGCTTGATCATGAATTGGCCTTGACCAACTTAAGACTCCGTCAAGACTAGATCTTGGCTAGTCCTGATCTGGAACTTGACTATGGTGGTCTTGACTACAACCTTAAAAGGGAGGAGCTTTGCTTCTGTTCCAAAACGGCTAGTTTCAGCCAATTTCTACCAAAATGGCTACCTATGCCGTTAATTTATGCCTATGTAAGCTATGAATAAGTTCTAAACCCTTAAACACACTCAACCAAATCCTATTCTATAGTAGGTCTTCTAGTCAGGCACAGTCACAAGAACTTTGGAGGCCTACAGTATATAGTAATAAATACTGACAAAAGGAAATAAGAACATGACTTAATGAAGGCTGTCCAAGGTTCTCCGGTGTTACGTATAAAACGGCTATTTTAATAAAAAGAAAAAGAAATGCGAAATCCATTGGAAGCACTTGTCATACCACGACACACATTTTCAAAGTACTTTTTCTCTCCAAATAACTACCTTTCCATGCAGATATCAATAAATCCTTCAGGCCATTATGGGCAAAGTTAGAACGGCCGGCTCGAGTGAACTTGGAATGAAAGGGAAGCTCATTGTCGTTCTTTCTGTGCCGCCTTTCAGTCGGGACATAAACATACAGTATGGATGGTCTACACAAACTATAAATTATGTAAAAAAAAAAAGAAAAAGAAAAAAAAAGACAGAAATAGCGGGACATGCTTTAATGTTATGCTCTGGACCTTCTGTCTCTTTCTGGGTGGTATGGTTAAAGTTTACATGAGTGCGTTGATGCTCAAAGAATGAATGGAGCCATGCTGGCAAGAGATCCAAGTGCTAGCACATACCACATCCATTTAAATGTGCATGGATATACTAGGGCAGCAGCATTGTAACCCTAGACCGGACACACACTCTCACACACTTTCTCAAACACCCACACACACATACGCATGCTCTAGAAGGCTTAAGCTTGTGAGAGGAGCAGGGTGGGATGGGGTCTCTGGACTGGGTACAGAAGAACAAGAGGGGCAGTTGTGGCTGGTTTTGGCGGCAAGGCCAGTGGGGGAGGAGAGGGGTTTGAGAATTTTGAAACTTCGATGGACTGTATGTATGTGTGTATGTGTGTTTGTGTGTGTGTGTGTGTGTGTGTGTGTGTGTGTGTGTGTGTGTGTGTGAGGAACAGGTGGCTTTTCACTGACATGCTATGAACGCTAGCGGTTAAGTCAAAAATGTTCTGTCCAAAAGAGAAAGATAAACAATATGTGTGTGTGTGTGTGTGTGTGTGTGTGTGTGTTACGTTGTGTCAGGCTGAACACAAAAACAAAACTTCTCATTGGTGTGGCTCCATCTGTGAGAGCTGAGAAATAAATTTTCCATGTGTTCCTAGGCAAAAACAAATTCTTGTTGAAATCTATCAAATCACACAGTTCTCAAACATTTTTTGGATAAATGAGATGTGTGAGACTTATGTCACTAATATTTTCACCCACCCCCCCACAAAAAAAAAAATTGTTTGTTTGTTTTTTTACATAGTTTTAAAAACTATACTTCAGTTGTCTAGTTTAAGTCCTGAAATTTGGCTAAATCTATTGGGCATATTGTGCACTGTGTAAGTGCTATGACTGAATCGTGTTATTCACTTTGTATTCAGCGTATATGGTGAACAGGAAGACGTTATAGAATTTAAATATTAAATCTTTAAACAAATGAAAATGTTAGATAGTGTACATTGATACCAGTGCTGTTATTGGGTATTGACAGATACAGTGCAAAATCACTCCTATACCATGCAATACTATGACTGCGTTTAAATGGACAGCAGTAATCTAATTATTGATCTTATTTAGAATAAGACAATATTGTGATTAAGGTGTTTACATGAGTTGTTTTTAGGATATTCCTTTCATGTTCCCGTTGTACATGTTATAGAACATAGATCAATTAACGACGCACGTCTTTACGTCACATTACGTGACATTCCCTCCAGAATTTTACGTATCGACATACAGTTCGTCTTCGTTATGGACCCGTATACAGTTTTGAGTGTTTTTATTCAAAATTTTTATGAACGCTTCAAATGCAGTTAATTATTTGTCATGCTGTACATGCAAATAGACGACTGCTTGAAGCCATGGGCTGCGTCCGAAACCTAGCACTTATCTACTATATAGTAACTGAAATACATGTATTTTGCCTACTGTATAGCAGGTAAGTACACGGTTTGGGACGCAGCCGTGCTCTCTTGTTTGCCGTAAAATGGTTGAGCACTGCTGTGTGTGTACGTGTCCTGTTGAAAAGTGTGGTGAAAACTCCCACACGACGTTAATAGTGTGATTGAGGTGTGTACATGTCTGTAATACACGTCGATAATGTGACTAAAACAGGAATACTCCACGTCTTAATTCGATTTGTGTTTACTTCGAGTATGAATTTAATCGGAATAAGGTAATGAATAATTGCTGTTTACATGCTAGTTTCTAAATCAGAGTATTGTCTTAATCGGGTTAATATTAGATTATTGTTGTCCATGTAGAGCTGTGCAGGAATGAGTCCTAAAACCTGGAAATACAGTAAGTTAGCGTTTTTGCACTTCTGGCTCCATCATCCTGAAGTCAGTGGGTTTTTTTAATGGGTTTTTGATTAAATGTCTGAAATAAAGTCTATGGTTAATACAAGCTCAAGATATTTGAGCCGAACAGGAAAACTCATCTACTATATCCTCATTGTGTTTATACTCACGCGCTTACAAACTATTCCAACTCAAACTGTCCAACTTGTAGATTTATCAGTTTTATAGTATTTCCACTTGTAGTGCTATAAAACTTTGTGTCTGTGACGTTGAAGTCATTTGACCGTGGTGTAGTTCATTTATAGCCTAACTTTACAGTAGCTTTTTACGTCTGGCAATTGTATTTAGGCTTCAAAATTCATGAACGTTGTGTTCATTTGTGAAGATTATCTTGATGAACAAAACTTTTGTACAACACAGAGCTTATTTTCTGCTATAATCCAAAAGTCAGTGGAAAAATCCTATTGGCTTTATGTCGAGGGAACCAGGGTGGTGATAATTTCCGGGTTGGCCTACAAAAATACGTCATTTTTCCTGCATGCTATTGAAACACTAATCAACAGACGACACGGAATGACAGCAATCTGGCTCTATGTTATGATTAATGATCAAAGCAAAGCACTCTGCAAACTGTACACATTATAGCATCTTCCTACTGTACAAGTAACCCGATAAAACATCTTTATGGCATTTAAACAGTATCTTTAATATAGAGAGAGCAAAAGTGCAAAAAAAAAGGGTTTGCTTCAGGTTCTCTGATTTCCTCCCACTTCCCAAAAACATGCATGCAAGTGGTTTTGGTGATTCTTAATTGTAAATGAATTCTTAAATCACTTAGATGTGAATGTGCGTATGAATCTGTGTGCCTGGTGTATCACAATGGACTGACATCCGATTCAGGGTGTATTCCTGCCTTCTGTCCAGTGTTCCCAGGATCAACCGTGACCCTGACCAAAGTGCTTAGGGAAAATATCTCCCCCATCATGGCCTCCGTCCTTCGGCTACCAGTTAAATACAGAATTGAATTTAAGGTTTTATTGTTTGTTTTTAGGGCTTTACATAAGTACTGCACCAAGCTACAGCACATCTCTGATCTTCTTTCCCCCTTTCAACCCCCCGAACCTTAAGATCTTCTAATAAGAAGCTTTTAATTCCATTCCACACTCACAGAGGAAGTTCAGAGGTGACTAGGCCTGTTCTGTTGCTGCTCCAAGATTGTGGGATATTTTATAATTGTTTATAAAAATCAACCCCCAAAACAGACATGTTTAAATCCAATTTGAAAACATATTTATTCTCCAAGGGATCCGAGTCATTTTATGGGCTCCATCATCCAGCGATCGGTTTGTTTTTGACTTGTTATTATAGTCTTTGTTGTTTTGTTTTTTGCTGTCTCCCTTTTTTTATTTAATTTAAACTATTCGATTTCTAAATGTTGTTGCTTTTATTTCATTTTATTCTTTCTTAATCTTATACAGATTAAGTTGATTTTACTGTGCTTTAGAAATACAGCTTGACTTGACTTGACTTGACTTAATAAAGATGAATCAATAATGAATGAAAGTCAGCTTGATGACCGGCGTAATAAAGTGGACGAGGAGGAGTTTAGCTGCTAGCACGTTATTCTGAGATAACGTTCTTAGAGAATAAATACCCTGGCTTACACCATACTATAACAGAGAAAGATGGAAGAGGAGGCAGCGAGGGAAACGACTCTCTCAAAAATCCACTCTCAAAAATAACACTTTAATCCATAAAATTTCCATTAAAAAGAATAAAGAAAGGAAAAAAGAAAGATCCAGGTTTTAGCATAAAAAAAGTTGGAGTGTTTATGGTGCACTTCCATTGCCACATCAGATAAGAGACACAAAAATACAGTAAGTGAGTAAAAGCAAGATGAGATCTAAAACGCTCAGCGATCAGGTTACAGTGACTGCGTTTGTACACAAAAGGATACACACACACACACACACACACACACACACATAGAGGGAGGGAGGAAATCACTTTACATACCTGACGGCTACAAACGTAGACATCAAACAGTAGGCCGACCTTAACTCAACCTTGACGTTCATTATTGCTATATACTGTAAACACAACGGAACAGAATATGTGTCTGTAATCTGATTATAACTGCATTTGCATACTGTCCAAATCCTACTTTAGAACAGCATAGAAATAGCAGCGAAGTCCCAAAACAAATGAGTACCTTATTCAATAATGCGCCTGTGAAGCATAAAACAGGATATATTTATTCTTTCCTACTTTGTTTCTTCATGCACACGCAAAGCCTTTTGGTTCATTTTATTTCCCAATTCAACCAAAAGCTACACTAAAAATGACAGCTCGAGTTGATCATTTCCAGGTCAAAGTGCACGTATTTCCAAGAGTGCAGAGGATAGGATTTTTTATTCATTAAATAACCATCTCAAACACAGAATGCACGCTCCTTTCACTTCCACTTGATCAGCCGCCGAGATCAGGGCACAACAATGAACAAAGCTTTTAAAACGTTTCCTATATGACACTTGCCCATGGACATATAAGCTGATAAAGTCAGTGTGTGGGCTGTCTATGGAAATTAGAGCAGTGTCTATTGGGCGATGTCCTCATCCCTATGCACGCTAGATGCACATGAAACTGTGCAAGATGAAAAACATGGTGAGTCTGGACCAAATCCAATTCTCCCAGCTAATCAGAGGGCAGGGGCGGTTATAAAACGCGGTGGTAAATGAATAAAACCCAATCAAAAGTGAACAAGGTGTCAGTGAAAAACATGTCTGACCTCGTTTTGGAGTTCAGGGCTTGTCATAGCAAGGACAGGCTTCATTTAATGTTTCAAATGACAACAACAACAACAACAACAAGAGAGAGGATAGGACAGGGACAAGTTTGTAGTACATGCCATGAGCCCTATTTTGAAAGTTTTATTTAGAGTAGTATATGGTGTCCTGTTTGCAGGTGTCTCAAGAGTGCATGACGGATCATTTCCAAAAAGGCTCAATTGTTGGAATGACAATAATCCAGTCTTGTATAATGAAAGACTCAAATGTTCTCACTATTTCACTCATGCATAGACACCCACACACAAACATGCAAAACTATATACCATGGGATCAACCACAAGTGGAGACCAAGGATCTTTCTTTCACATCTACAGTGGTATTCAGGAGGGAGCCAATGTAATTTTAGCTGTGCCAAATGGGCATGCCAGCCTCTCCTAACTCCCTTTGCTGATTTTTTTCTAAGCTTTGACCAGCACCATCTCTTCTCTTAAGAAGAGCAGTATTAAACCGTTGTTAAATTCGTAAAAGGTTTTTCCTGCTGAGGTCAGGAGTTGAATTCTGAACCTGTAGCCAGTCACTCACTTTCACTGAAGGAGGGGAATGTATGGTATGAATGGATTAAAGGAAAGGACACAGTGCTTGTATGAACTGCTTTATGATTTGCTCCACAAGGCTTCTTGAAAGGTTGAAGAGGATGAGTAAGCAAAGCCATGTTAACCTTTAACCCCCACTGTCCACCACCATATCGCTATTTCACTCGTGTGCAGCCAAAGAAGATCCGATCGTCTTCGTTCTCCACCCACACATGGCAAAGGTCCATTTTAGGCACCCATGCTCGACAGAATGGCTGCCTCACCTTTGAAGAGCCTCCTATCATGTTACAGGTGGAGAATTCTGTCCTTTTCTCTCGCTCTGCCTCTATCAGATGCTTGGTGTAATAAGAAGCCACTGGCAAGGCTCCATTTTCCCTGCCCTGAAAGCCATAGGACGTGCCCCGAAAGGAAATTATTATGGTGGCAAAACAAAGGCATCGCTCACCCTCTTCTTTTCGCAAGCCTGCTAAAGCCTGCTTTAGATTCCTGCAGTCTGTGGGCCTTTGAGGACGTTTAAACTTTCTAAGAGTTGAATGAGGTCTCCAGAAACCAGCTTTGGTGTCTTTGGTGCAAAATCAGTCTAAGGGCGATGTAAGAACCCCTCAGCTTTTTTATAGATGTAGCAGGGACGACTGCAGTGCCATGATAGCTTGTGCTCCGTGCTTCAGAATATCCATCCATGCAGCAATCATGGGGTCACCAGTGTATGTTTAAACTTAATAGACTAATAGTCTGTATTCACATTACAAGGTACTCTGATTTTTTTAAGGACTATATGGACACTAGTCTTGATCTTTATCTTTTCAAGTCAGACATGAGTCCTAGATGGGATACATCCCTGATAAATGGCCATAAAGTACGATTGACTATGGTCAGACCAAAATTCATGTGACTTGTTCCACAACGCACTGTCATCATCACCATCCAGTGTTTACAGTGCAGAGAACCACCAATGAGGCACAGCAACAGCAGTGACTCCAGTCAGTGGAAGGATGGGAACTATTCAATTAATTGAATAGTTTCCGAAACAACCGTTGAAAAATTAACGTGAACCTCCAGAGCAAGTTGTGCTGCAGTCTTGGTCTAGCCCATTCATTTACTGCGCTTGGATTGGTGCACTCACATTATAGACAGGGTTATAAGCAAAAAAAAAAAAAAAAAAATCAAAAAAAGAAACTTGAACAAAGCCATAATAGGCAATAATAGACTCCTGAGTAACAGTGCTTCCCTTAGTATCTTGGTCTGCACTTGTGTTTTAACCTTAGCAGTTCTACGAAGCGCTTTACACTGTCTCATACACTCATTCTCATACACTCACACACCAATGGTAACAGAAACGCCATGCAAGGCGCTAGCTTGCCATCGGGTGCAACTTGGGGTTCAGGGTTTTGCCCAAGGACACTTCGTTATGTGGAGACATGTGGGCCGGGAATCGAATCACCAACCCTATGGTTAGTGGACAACTGGCTCTACCACTTAAGCCACAGCCGCCCCATTTTATAAACAATACTCATTTTTTCTAATTAGGCTTAGTCTACTAAAGAAAAACCCTGGCATTGTGCCAAAGATGGCTTCAACTAACAGCTATGCTCTCCTGGTAGCCTTTTCGCAAATCAACAAGGCTACAACTTTAATTCACTTATTACCAAACTGTTTATTCAGCTCACTGATAAGACACAGACCTTATTATCGTCTGGCTTTTTTTTTTCAGGACAGTTTTTTCCCCCTGAAATGTGGCAATAAAACAGCAACAGGAAATTGATACAGATGAAGAGAAGATAAGCCGTGGTGTCTGGCCAGTCAGGCTTTGATATTAAATAGGTGGGGGTTTTTTTTGGTAGAGCCAATATGAAGGTTCCAGGAAAGATTTTTCCCCCTGAGGTTTCTTTATAAGAGAATAAGGAATTGACATTTGATATGTGCATTATACGCGGTAAAAAACATGCACACTAGAAAGTGAGCAAATCTGTCTGGATAAAATACTGATGACTACATAAATAGAGAGGAGATAATGAGATTGTACTACAGAAAAGGTTTAGTCATCATTTACGCTGGTGATTTCCGAATGAACCCTAAACCCCAAAAATATCAAATCTGGTTGGTAGTTCTTGTGCAATAGGTTAGAGTTACACTATATGGCCAAAATGTCTGGACACCTGCTTATACAGTATGTGCTTTTTGAACCATTCCAGATATAGTACTCTTTTGCTGTTATAATTACCTACACTCTTCTGGGAAGGCTTTCCAATAGATTTTGGAGCATGGTTGTGGGGATTTGTGCTCATTCAGCGATAGGAGCATTAGTTAGATCAGGCACTGATGTTAGATGAGGAGCCCTGATGCATAGTCTGTGTTCCAGTTCATCCCAAAGGTATTCAGCGGGGTTGAGGTCAGGGCTCTGTGCAGGCCACTAGAGTTCTTCCAATCCAAACTTGTCAAACCATGTGCTCAAGGAGCTTGCTTTGTGCACAATGTCATTGTCATGCTGGAACATGTTTGGGCCTCTTACTTCCAGTGAAGGGAAATCATAATGCTAGAGCATACAACAACATTCTATACAGTTGTGTGCTTCCAACTTTGTGGCAACAGTTTGGGGAAGAACCACATATGGGTGTGATGGTCAGGTGTCCATAAACTTTTGGACATATAGTGTAGATAGTGGCTCGGAGTTGGCAAATTACTAATTTGGGGAGACAAAAAACTATGAATGAATGAAATTCACAATTGGCATAGGCTTGAAGACAAAATGGCAAAAATTATATATATATATATATATATATATATATATATATATATATATATATATATATATATAAATAAAGTATGCTGTAAAAGTGTATATGACTACGATTGACAACACCATTAAACCTCTCCTTCTTAATGCAGAGAATACATTTGATCAATGGATGGATGGATCAATGGATGGTTAATGATCTCTGTTGCCAAAATTCTGTCTCCAGCTCAATGCCAGCTGGCACTGAATGAGTAAACGGATCCACGGTTGTCTCCAGTTATACTTTAATCTTCATACATATTAAAACCTTTCCTTACTTTATGGGTATTGATAAGTAGCATGATATCCAAAGATTGCTCATGCACATGACTATCTATACATGAACGCAGACCTATTTTATGCCTTTCAATTATGTCAAGTATTGAAATTGAAAATATAAACCTGTACTTGTACTTACTCAAGTAAATTTCCACTGAAATGTTTATCCTTTACATTGTCATTTTGGCCTTCAAAATACAAACGTCAAGCACAAGATTAAGATCTTTATTAAGATTAAGATGTTTTTTGCTATGGATTCATACAGGATGAAATATCTTCTCGCATGTAAAAATGAAATACTGGCCTATAAAATTCACAATATAATCTAAAGATGTTAGATATTATGTTTGATAAATTAGCGGTAAGTTGTGTAATTTAGCCAGATAAATTAGTAGCTAGCTGTTTTGTAAATTAGCTTGTTAAATTAGCTGAGAAAAAGTTATCTGATTTCTTCTGTTTTTGCGTATATCCCATTTAAAATTGATAAGATAAAACAAAGGCAACCTAAGTTAAAAAAATAAATAAATACAGTTTTTAAATAATAATGTTATTTACTGAAGCAAAAATACCAGCTAGGCCTGTGTGAAAATGTATTTGTCCGCATACTTACTCCCCAAATCTATGAAAATTCATAATGGGGTTCAGCTGGATTAGACGCAACCAGGCCTGATTATTGCAAACCCTGTTCAATCAAATCAACAATTAACAGCATGAAGTTGGTTAAAAGGTCTTACCCAGTAACAGACTAAGCCAAAATTGAAAGGAATTCCAGAAATTATGAGAAAGGAGGTGATCGACATACATAAGTCTGGGAAGACTGTTATTTCAAAGGCTCTGGGATGTCAAAGAACCACAGTGAGAGCCATTACCTCCAAATGGAAAAACTCAGCACAGTAGTGAACCTTCCCAGAAGTGTCCGACCTTCCAAGATTCCTACAGGAACACATTAACTACTCATCCTGGAAGTCACCAAAGAACCAAGGACAACATCAAAGGACCTACAGGCCTCTCTTGCATCAATAAAAGTCACTGTTCATGACTACACCATCAGAAAGACACTGGACAAAAATGGCATCCATAGTAGAGTGGCGAGATGAAACCCACTGCTAACGCAGAAGAACATTAAGGCTCGTCTGAATTCTGCCAAAACACACCTCGATGATACTCAAACCTTTTGGGAGACCGGTCTTCAGTCTGTAAGTCGAAACTCAAGTGCACCTGGATTATGCAGCAAGACAATGATCCAAAGCACTGGAGTAAGTCCACCTTTGAATGGTTAAAAAAAGAGCAAAGTTAAAGTTTTGGAGTGGACTAGTCAAAGACCTGACTTGAACCAATTGAGATGCTGTGGCAGGACCTTAAACAGGCAGCTCATGCTCGAAAACCTTCCTTTGTGGCTGAACCAAAGCAGTTCTGCAAAGAAGAGCGGGCCAAAATTCCACCACAGCACTGTGAAAGACTGATCTCCAGTTATCGGAAGCATTTGGTTGCCGTTATTGCTGCTAAAGATGGCACAACCAGATTTGAATTTTAAGGGGACAATTAGTTTTTCCCTTGGGTGACTTCTTTTTTTGCTTGAATAAGTGAGTGTTTACTCAGGTTGCCTTTGTTTTATGTTGTATTTTGTCTAAAATTATTTGTATGAGATATACATAAAAACAGAAGAAATCAGCAAATACTTTTTCACAGCACTGTGAAACACACTCAATTTTGTAAATTAGCTTGTTAAATTATCTAGCTTGTTAGGTTTTGTAAATTAGCGAGTTAAATTAGAAAGCTTGTTAATTTTTGTAAATTAGCTTGTTAAATTAGCTAGCTAGTTCAGTTTTGTTTTATAGCTAATGCTCCTTAGCTTCCCAGCAAGCCAAATTCTAGGTTTACCTGAATGTGCAGAATATTTTCATCATGACTGATTGCTTATCAAACTGGCTAGTCACGCAGGGTCATCCATGTTGAACTTGTGTTTTGCTCTTTTCATCAGTTAAAAGTCTTTGCTCTTAAATACCTGAGTATGCTTAATGCCAAATTAGCCG
The DNA here is from genome assembly GCA_012411365.1 of Ameiurus melas. NCBI lineage: Eukaryota > Metazoa > Chordata > Actinopteri > Siluriformes > Ictaluridae > Ameiurus > Ameiurus melas. Next base: position 6,945,130 of record CM022775.1, on the reverse strand, counting down.
TACTATTTCTACTCCTGACAATGTCATCAATAAGCCAGGCTTTATTATTGGTATCAGTATCAGTGAGCCTCATGGAGTACTTGATGCCAAATTTATTCATTTAGCAGACGCTTTAATCCAAAGCAACTTACAAGTGAGAAAATACAAGCAAAGATTTAGTAGGTTCTTAGAGAATATCAGGCTAGAGGTGAGTGATATGATGGTAACTTAACAATATTGTGTTAAAATATGTTAAATATGTTAATAAAGACTAAAACACTGCAAAAGTGCTGATCAAGCCCCTTATTTGGAATGTGCCAGAGCAGGCAGTGCTCTATTCAGACCCAGCGGCACCGCACGGCAAACACTCAGCGAGAGCAAACACGACGGCCAGAGCGGGCCAGGAGATAAAAGGAGGGAAAGGGAGAAATTAATGAATAACCGTTTTGGCCGGGTAACGGCAAAACTATCAGGCCGAGTCAACAGCGATGGCAGCTCCTGCTGCCTTTGATCAATCAGCCTTTCAGGCTTAACCCATGTAAGCTAGTAGGGAGTGTGTGGGAGTGTGTATGTGTTTGTATGTGTGTGCGTGCGCTCAACACCACACAAAGACACAATCTACAAGTGACAAACTGTGAGTATATGAGGGAAAAAAAAGCGCGGCGGGAGGGATATCATGCTCGAGGTGCAGCAGCAGAATGTTTTTTTGGAGGGACTCCAGCCAGAAGTTCTCTTTTGATATTGGCCCGCCTGTGCGTAACAGTTTTGGGCCACAGCCAAAGTACACATCTCTCGGTAATAGTTAACAGAGTCTGCAAATACATAGAGAGAAACAGCACAAAGCAGGAACATGGTACTACGTTTTACACACCACGCATGTTTTTACGATGCGTTCTTACATGCATCAGACCCACCCCCACCACCACCAAAACCAACCAACATCCCCCCCCCATTTTTATACATCCATCCATCCCAACCTCCATCATTTAATCTTTGACCACATGTGATGAAATAGGTCACATCAAGAGTGGCAGTATGAACCAAATTTTTAAGAGGGAATAAAAACATGAGTTTGCACTTATCAGTTCTGTATTGCATAATTGACGCGTGAATTAGATGAGTAAGAATATTTCTAGCCCTACATGTACACGCCAGCTATACTCCATGCGAACAGGGTCAAAGGTTAAGCTCTCATATTCATTAAGACTCTGTGTGACTCATCTTTCAAGCAGGGGTGTGTGGTATGAGGTCTACAATAACTCATGGCATTACAAAAGAGCCGGCACTGTCAGAACTATGCGTGCACACACACACACACACACACACACAGAGAGTAACATCCACATTAAGAAACTCGCTCAGAGGGAACATTCCAAGCATGTCTGAACACACATGCACATCTGCGAGTGTGTGTCGAGCGGATAAAATGTGCAATGCTAATTGAATGCCTGCATTAATAGATTCAAAGTCAGTACTCAACGGAAATAAGCTTCATCACTATCTATTACTAATAGCAGTATTATTACCACCGTCTTACACGCTCTCACTCCCGGCATCTCAGGGTGGCGGCGGATGCTTTCCATTCTGTCTCGCTGTAGTCAATGCCAGTTATTATTGATTAATCTGGCTACTTTTTGTTTCAACATGATCATTATTCTATTCTTTCTTTCTATGCATTACAAAAATAAATTCAAGAAAGGAACCGACACAGACACCCAACATGGACGGGTGAACGGCAACGAGTAAGCTATGCATTGTAATTTCCTGATGAGGTTGTAATTATAAAATGCTTGCTATCATTTCTCAGTGCTGTTGAATTCTCAAATCTGATTGGTCAGAAGGTGCTGATTAATTTCTTAGTAGTTTTTTAATGCTCCGACCGTAGTTCTGGCTGAAAGGCAAATCACAGGTTAATATAAATGAACTTGTTTTGATACGCTTCTATGGTAACAACGTACACACAAAAAAAGTGTAATGTTCGTGATTTTTTTGTGTATTTTACATTTTTGGAAGGAGTCTCCAGTGTCAGAGGTAAAGCTATAACTACTAGCTGTAACTTTTTTGACATGAGGATGTCTTTAGGACTTTTTCTGTTTCTCAGCAACATGACAGGCTGTAAGACGGTGACTTATTGTGACCTCCGATGAGTTGGCACCCTGTCCATGGTGTCCTCACCTTGTGCCCCGAGTTACCTGGGACAGGCTCCAGGCTCCCCCACGAACCTGTGTAGTATAAGCGGTATGGAAAATGGATGGAAGGATGACAAGTCATTTTTTTGTTTTACTTTAAGTGATGGAAAAAAAGAGATGGAACGACTGTTGACAGCTGCTACAGCGTAAGTGATAAGATCTACCTTGTTTCCTGGATGTTCCACAACATTAAACGTAACTATAAACGGATAAAAAGTAAGTGCCATTTATTAATAAAATAAAATTTGTTTGGAAAATTGCTAAGGTACAAGAGGAATAAAGAGGAATGTTACACCATGACATCATTAATTTCCTGTAATATCACACACTGTTGTGTTTTATTCATTACATAATCAACTGTAACACTGAGATCTTAGATAACACGAACTAATCGATTAATATCTGGGTTTATTGACTCTGGAGCATTAAATCACAAGCTCTCCATTTATATGCTGCGTACCGGGGTTGTGAAAGGCTTTATTTATGTAGTGTCTAGTTTACCATTTTTTTCAGGATTTAAAAGCATTTGTAGGAATGAAGGCTTGAGAGAAAATAAATGTCGTTTAAAATGTCATTTGAAATTATAAAATGGTAAAGTGCATTTCACTGATTTCCGGATTTCACTTAATAGTGGTGATCATGATTTTAATATTGAGCAAAGTAATCTTAAATAGTAATATATACTGTATACACTGTATGTGCAGTGTGTGTGTGTGTGTGTGTGTGTGTGTGGGGGCATTCTGGCTTCAGAGACACTCCTGTTGCTGTTCCAGACAGCCGAAGGTCACGGGGGAGATGTGCGATTATCTGAAGGGAAGCCGACCTCACACAACTCGGACAGGAAAGGACGTGGCAAACTCCAGGGTGGGAGGATTGTCGATGATTTGGGCAGAAGAACAGGGGGCTAGAGAGAACAAAGGCTTAAAATAGCCACACTTATCATACCCAAGCCCTGTGCTCTCTGTTCCGACTGTGTGTGCGTGTGTGTGCGTATGTGTGTGTATATACGTGTGTGTGGTTTCAAAGTACGGTGGAGAGTAAAGCCCACTTGGGTCTTAACACGTCAACGTCAAACCAGAACCAGACACACAAAAGGAGCAAATGATTTGGAGAATATTTACAGAAGTGTAAGGAGGGTTAGGAAGTGTGTTTATTTTTCATGATTTGCATTCATTATTAGATTGTAGAGGCTACTAAAACATGCACACACACACACACACACATTCACATTGACACAAAGGGCATGGTGTTTCATGTTGGGTCAGGTGCTGTGTGGTGAACTTTGGAATGCAGAGAGAGAGAGAGAGAGAGAGAAAGAAAGAGAGGGAGAGTGAAAGAAAGAGAGAGAGAGCTACAGGAAGAAGCAGTATAATGAAAAACAGTAAATAAGTGGTATAGATTATGTAATGATGATAGTGATTTGAGCTCCAAAACTCATAAAAGCAGCCATGCACCTGCACCTACAATGCAGGACACACACACACACACACACACACACACACACACACACACACACACACACTAACGCTTCGGAGACGCTCTGCATTGTCCACTGCACACATGTGATTACCACAGACAGACACATTTCTCTGCGCTGAGAAAAGAACAGAAAATATTTGACCAAAATCACACTAATTCAAGTCAAATGAGCAGTTGTACAAATCTGAAAAATGTATTTTTTTTAAACAAAAATATTTGCCATATTTTTCAGTATTAAGTATGGGCTAATTAAGATTTAAACCTGGGGATGAATTTGCATGTCACAAACTAAATAAACCAAAGTACTTGGAACTATTAATTGTTGCGTTAATCGTGTTGGAAAGTTGTCTAAAAACTCCAAATATATGACACCGCTAGAATGTAACAGTTGCAGGAATTCAAAAGAAGTCCATTATGAGTGACTTTGAAGCAAGTCTAGCAAATTTCTTATCACAGATACATTTTTTAAATGCTTGAGGTTTAAAATTATGAACGATTCTGTTTAATAATGCACGATAGAAATGAAAGACCTTTCATCCAACAAATCTTCAACAAAATGATGTCTTTTCTGTCTGTTTGCTTGTTTCTGTCGGTCATTTGAGATTCTTTCAGACATCACCTTGCTGTAGTAATAAGTTTATAAATTAAATAAGTACACTAACTTCACTGACACGGTTTGGGAACATGCAGACATTACAAATCCGCCCCTAATGCTGCCCAATAAAAACAACTTGGGGTCATGTGTGTGTGTGTGTGTGTGTGAGAGAGGAAGAGAGTTCTGTCCTCTGCTCAAGGCTGAATGAAAAGGTTGGTGAGTTAACACAGCAGTAGCTCAGCAGTTTCTCTGTGTGTGCGTGCGTGTGCGTGCACGTGTGTGTGTGTGTGTGTGTGTGTGCGTGCAGTTGAGTGAAGAAAAGACTGAGTGAAGGTCTTAAATTTGACAATATTTAAAGAGTAAGACTCTCAACCTTTTACTTTTCCTTCCCCATCTGCCCATTATAAAGTATATATTTTACCGTGTCACATTTAATTATTGAAATCGTGTGAAAGAGTGAGGCGAGCTGACTGACGGGAAGAGTGAGGCAGGCTGACTGACGGGAGGAGTGAGGCAGGCTGACTGACGGGAGGAGTGAGGCAGGCTGACTGACGGGAGGAGTGAGGCGAGCTGACTGACGGGAGGAGTGAGGCGAGCTGACTGACGGGAAGAGTGAGGCGAGCTGACTGACGGGAGGAGTGAGGCGAGGTGACTGACGGGAGGAGTGAGGCGAGCTGACTGACGGGGAGGGTAGGCGAGCTGACTGACGGCGGGAGGAGTGAGCGAGCTGACTGACGGGAAGAGTGAGGCGAGCTGACTGACTGGAGGAGTGAGGCGAGCTGACTGACGGGAGGAGTGAGGCGAGCTGACTGACGGGAAGAGTGAGGCGAGCTGACTGACGGGAGGAGTGAGGCGAGCTGACTGACGGGAAGAGTGAGGCGAGCTGACTGACGGGAGGAGTGAGGCGAGCTGACTGACGGGAAGGAGTGAGGCGAGCTGACTGACGGGAAGAGTGAGGCGAGCTGACTGACGGGAGGAGTGAGGCGAGCTGACTGACGGGAAGAGTGAGGCAAGCTGACTGACGGGAGGAGTGAGGCGAGCTGACTGACGGGAAGACTGAGGCAAGCTGACTGACAGGAGGAGTGAGGCGAGCTGACTGACGGGAAGACTGAGGCAAGCTGACTGACAGGAGGAGTGAGGCGAGCTGACTGACGGGAAGAGTGAGGCGAGCTGATTTTCTTCATTTGAAGAAAATGACACAGTCACAAAACCTCTTGGAAAATGCCATTGCTGCCTTCTGCTATGTTCTCTAACTGAACTAAATGATTTTTATTACTATAAAAAAGCAAAACGACAGTGTGCCGGTTGGCAAGTGATGTAATCGGTGTGTGGCCAAACACTGTGAACACCGACTATTGCAATAGGCCTATTGACATCCATCCATTACTTTATAGTCAAATATAAAACCTGTTTAAATGATTTCTGTGTGTGTATCAGTACTTTTTGTACATTTTCATCACATTTGAACAATACCGTGATAATACTGATAAACCGTGGTCACGATAATCCTGATATGAAATTTTCATACCGTTCCATGTCTCACACATATATCCTTGTTTTCAGCCTTAAATTTTTAAACATGAAAAAAGACCACAAAAAGCCTCAGAGTAACTTATTTACCTACTGACAATACAATTTCAATCTGGAAATCCACTTCAATTTTTGCAAATAAGTACTAAAATCAACTAAATCTAAAACTCCTTGTGCCCCAGGCGAAAACGAGAAGGCAAACGAAGGAAAACTACTACACGTGTGAAGTTTTCTCAACCCATTGAGTAAAATAACACGCCACTTAGTCACTGAACTCGCAAAGTCAGTAACGGGAAACCAAAATAATCCACACATATTTTCGCAACCCTGACAAAAAAAACTGCCCCCTCGCCACATGGAGCAGCAGAGGTAGAATCTGAGAAAGGTTCTCCAGGTGAAATGTGGAATGGTGAGCTCTCACATGGCATAGAAGAGAAAACCAGAGAAAGCCTATTTGACCTTGCAAGAAAAAAAAAAGTTCGGAGTTTGCCATCAGGCTCACGAAAACCGTGCGGTTGAAAGCAAAGCCGTTTGTTTAAACGTAAGCAAAGGAACTGCCATGGTTACTAATCTGCAGCAAAGAAAACTGTTTGGACAAACTCTGCCTTTTTTTATGCTCTCTTTTTCACAGGCGTCTGATATCTCTGAACTTGCAAAGAAAGAGCCTGGCATGAAGAGCGGCTGAGACGGAGGGAAAGGACCGCTGAAGCAGACAGGTCAGGAGCAGGACAGTGTGTGTGCACTGTTGGCCCTGCTCTGTGTATATGTGTGTGTGTGTGTGTGAGTGTGAGGGAGAAACCATGTGACTGTAGAGACATGAAGCATGTTCTGTCGCCCCGACTGTCTCCGTTTACAATATAGCTTTTGTTACGGGACATCTGAGCCGCTTTGATCTCGCTTAATGGACTTTAGTAATGATCACAGCGATGGCCAACCTCACACATGTCCTCACGCATAAACAAGGGAGCGCGCGTGTACTCATACAGACACATGCCTACGCACAAAATTCGGGTAAACGTGGTACTCATCAGCTGACCTGGGTTAAACCGAGGTTGAAATGAGGTTACGATGGAACATAATGCCATTCATTGACATGAAGGCAGCAGGATCAGTTTGTATGATCTTAATTATGAGCTCATTAGCCATAAATGCAGACCCCATTCCCAAGACACACAAAATTAGATTAAACAAATAAGCCTACAGTCATGCTGGCTATAATTCCCACATCCATACACAAGACTGAAAATACTAAACTCTTCAAGCACTTCTCGATTGCAGATTAGACAAACTGTGCTGATGATCATTTCTACAATATGTAAGGAATAATATATTTATTGGAAAATAATCCTCTGTTCTGAAGACTCACTTACCGACTTCTTTGCAAAGCATTGCCACTGACACTGGAGACTCCTTCCTTAAATATTAATTAAACATCTGCTCTTTGTTGTATAACACATTTTCTTAATTCATTTATTATTTAACTTACAATTAAGGCCAGAGGTTTATACAGACCTTGCAGTATCTGTGAAATGTTAATAATTAAAAATAAATAAATAAATAAATAAAGAGGGATTATTTAAAAATTGCATTTAGTTTTTTTATCTAGTCCTGCCCTTAATAAGTTATTTCACATAACAGATGTTTACATATAGTCCATAAGACACTATAATAACTGAATTTACACAAATGAACCAGTTCAAAAGTTTTCACACGCTTGATTCTTAATACTGTGTGTTGTTACCTGGATGATCAACGACAATCAATGTGTTTATGTTTTGTGATAGTTGTTCATGAGTCCCTTGTTTATCCTGAGTAGTGACCCCTTAGCAACAGCTATATGATGTCGAGATCCATCTTTTCACACTGAGGACAACTGAGGGACTCTTACAACTATTACAAAAGGTGCAAACATTCACTGATGCTCAAGAAGGCAAAACGATACATTAATAACCAGTTTAACAGTGGGGGTGTAAACTTTTTCTTCTGAGAAATAGCTTATGCAGCTTCTGGAGGGAAGTATACATGTTAAAAAAAGAGAGAGATCTTTGAACAAAATAATAATAACTCTCACCAATCATCCTGTTCAAAATTAATTCATTAACTTGACATTAATTTGACAGCATTGTTGTATAAATTGTTTTATTACACATTATTATTATTTATTATACATTAATATTACTCTATTATTATTGGCAGAAGAAATTATGTGGCTTATACTTGTTCTGGCTTATATTTTATCTTTAAACATATGGGTTGTAACTTGCAAGTGTTGCATTTCATACACGTTCTTCATCCTACCTTCGGAAACTCTTCGGAAAGTGTTGACACATACATACATATATATATATATATATATATATATATATATATATATATATATATATATATGTTCAAGTGTTTAAGTTTGTTATGCAGAACTACTATGAATTATTCAGTAATTACAGTGAAATGAGAAGAAAAGGTTTATAATCTGATGAACCACCGATCACTCTGAGACTTCTATTTTTTAAAAAGAAAAAGTATATAATAACTATATTATTATGGGAAAGAAAATGTTCAATTACACAGCTGTAAGAAAAATTAAATGCAAGTTATAAATGAAAGAGCAAGTAAATCAGGGAATTAATACAGATGAGGGCATTAATACAGAGAATATGCCTTTTGACATTTTACTAATTGGCTTTAATGGGAAATAAAACCCCCAAAACCCCAGACAGAATACAGATTAAGGTAACTACTACTGTATGTATAGTCTAAGTGTACAATTAAAGTGTGTGTTAAGTATATTGTCGCCACCTGTGGTTAAAACAACAGGTGGAAAATTAGCCACTTCACAAAAGTCCTGTTTAATGTGTTGAATTTCTGTTAGCTTCCCAAATCGTGAGATCTATGTGATTAAAGAATCCCAATTGATAAGGAGCATTTCCGTGAATTCTGTGGGAAAAGGACGTACTCTGCAATACGTTGCGGCCATAAAAAACAGCTGCAAATACTATAGAGTGTGATGGCTTGCCAGAAAAGTGACTACATGGGAATATTTACATTACCATAAAATTACTAACGTCATGGATTCATTCAGTGAATCATGTGATACAAGAAGTCATGAGACGGAAGAATCACGAGACATCCATGTTTACAAGCCAAGTGTTCATGTTTAGCAGAAATACAAGTGTTTTAGAGCTGTGCTTTTGCAGCCCACTCTGCAGAAGAGGGCAGACAGTGCTTTCCTTGGAGTGTGTTGCACAGCCCTGTAACACAACATAAGCAGCAGATACAGGTCATGTATTTTGAAGGAAACAAATGTCAGCCTTAACACTCCACTGTTGGAGAGCTGGATGGTGTGTAGCGGTGGGCAGGGAATCAAAAACTGTGAAGAAAAAAAAATCCAAACAAATAACTAATGTTCTTAATATCTTAATAAAAGACCCATATAAATCACTCCAAACCACATCAACAAGGACACACCTTTTAACTGGCACCTCATCTTTATTTTGGTTGTCATATGGATTTGAGACCTACTGCTGCTCTGTTTTTCTGCATGGTGTCTGGAGGGGATGTGTGAATTACGATTGATGGATCCGCCCTGGTGTTAGGAACTACATGTTCAGAATGATGTAATCATGGCTGATGCATACTCAGGCTTTTTAACTTTTTGATAAGAGACCATCTGCTTCAACATGTCTGAGTTAAGGGGGGTATATCACTATTATGGTGTATATCACTCAAATACACTTTACACCTTGACCCTAGAGCTTTATAGCTCATCCAAAGTCCGAATAAAAAGATTAACATCTTTTTAAAAAAATAAAAAATAGTAGTAGTAACACATTCTTACCTAGCGTTCACCTTTTTTTTTCTTTTTTTTTTTCTTCCCAGTTTTAGGGATGTAAGCAAATATGAACACATTATATTCTTATTTTTGTTTGTTAATAAAGCTGAAAAGGGCATTTGGTTGAGATTAGAGGTGTGCGTCAGGACTGGATTACCTCTGGATGAAACCAAAAAACAAAAATTCGCACAAGCAAGAGGTTTTAACTTTCACGTAGACAAAACCGAGCAGTTGGATACGAAGCTCAAATAAACATGTGATGGTCCTTAGTAACCGCCTGGTCAGGGTCGCGGTGGTTCAAATTAAGCTACTGGTTGGTTTGTTTTCCGGACAGAGCTGAAATGTATTTTCATTATAAAATGCTTTAAAACATCTTTTCAAACATTTTCCAGATATTGCTTGTCCACATTGAAATGCTTTCATCAGTATACTGCACATGCGTAAAAACATAAGAAGCTTTGGCCTGCGTCATTTCCATCAGGCGTTTATTTAATAATGGAATCTGAAGGTTGTACAAATTGACAATAATCTTTAACAACTATCAAACTGGATAGCAGGCACAACAACTAACATCAGTACAACATCATCATTGTTTGTTTTGAGTTGTATGGGTCACATGACTAATAATACATCATTGTTTTTCAATGGGCCTGTCCAAATACCCACACTTGCAGTCTTTGCACTTGAGCACTTTTCTACTTACATGGCGTATTTCCTGTATTTGGCCCAAGTGTTCAAGTGGGAATGAAGACCGCAAGTGTGTGCAGAACTTCATAACTCGATGGGACACACTTAGCAAGTGCAAAAATCTTGGTCCAGGTCTCCTCACTGTTATGATTCTTTTAAGAACTCACAATTGCAGAAGGCGGTGACGCAATGAACAAACAACACTATGCTTGGACATTTTTTTAAGATCTGGGACAGTCTTGTGCACTTACTTCCTGTCGCTGACACACGCTGTCAAGTGGCCAAGACCGCAAGTGCGAAGGACCACGCATAACAAGTTTGTGCAATTGCAATTTTGGCAAACTCAAGTACTTCTCCGCAAAAAGCACAAAAACAATCCGCAAATGCATCCCAAATTTTTAAAAGAGCCGCACCAAAATCAAGCTTTTTTGAAATCTTGTATGGACTGAAAAGCACCGTCTCAGTGTGGATAGAAGGCCAAAGCGTAGAGAAAAAGATGCGCTGTCACATTTATCTGGATTAATGTGGGTGTAGCCTTAGAGCATGCTGGTAGTGCTGGCATTTCTAGCACTACTAGCACTACTATTGTTTTCCCAATAAAATAAAATAAAATAAAATAAAATAAAATAATAACCTCCTGGATTAGGCCACGCCCACTTCAGCTTTAAAGAAAAGCACAGTATGGTTAATGCAGTATTGCATTTTATACTGTTCTCCCCAGCATACATAAACATCCTTACATTAGCTTTTCAGGATTATTTGATACCTTTTCACTTTTATATTTGACACTTCATTTTTTGTTTCTGTGAACACCTCAATCACACCTTAACTGGTGTCCCTGAGTACACAGATACTTCAGCAGCCAAGCCTTTGACAAAATGCTTCCTCGCTTCAGGCAAGAACATATAATTCCCCTATAAATGCCAGACAGCTTTTAAGTGGAGTTAACTGTGATTATTCATATTGAACACCCAACAGAACAAGCCTTCAGAATCCTGTAAACACTCAAGTATGAGAAATTTCTTTGAATAATGGGCTTGGTACTTCAAAAGAAAAAAAAAAAAAGCAAAACCATTAATCACATGCTAATAGGCCTTCACAACTAACTAGCATTTACATGTGTGGTGTTTATTAAGGGAGGAGTATGAAGTTTGGTTTTGGTATATTATGTGGTGCTGAAAATAACCATACTGAGGCTAGGGTGTGACGATCTATCTACATAATGTCAGTTAGTTCAGAAGAGATATTATGCACAGTAGTATATATAAATCAGCAGCTCTGACAAAAGTGCCGGCTGTAATTCAGATCACATGTTAACATTAATTCACTTATTCTAATATGTTATCTATAGTAACAGGTAATTCACAGGGATTTATATAGTGGACTAATAATAATACAATGGATTACTAAAAACAAATCTTAAAGATGTGCTGTTAAATAAAAATGTACAATCATTGATATGGTGAAGCTTTCTGTATGAAGACTTTTATGCATTTATGGAAGGAGTCTCCAGTATCAGCACAGAAACAGTAAAAAGTCTTTCTGCATTTTTTATTGTCTTATTAGGTTTTTAAAAAGAAAGGTTGGTGATGGAATGACGGTTTATATTTGCTATATTGTAAGTGCTAATAGGAAAAGTTGTTTTGCGGCTGTTTCATTAAACGTAACTTTATATTGATGAAAAGTGTCATGTATTATTCTTTAATTTATGAAAAAAAGAAGAAGAAACCATTGGCAAACACGCTGAGACATGACTCCACTTAAGGGTGATAATGGTACCACACCACGCTGTCACTGATTATTTTCCAGCATGGCCTGGAGAATTTTATTCCTAATATCAATTAAACAGTATCCTAGTCCATTAGCTAAGCTACCTTTCTTGGTGTTTAATAACTTGCTAATTTTTGATTAGCTATAATTATATTGCAGGAAACTGCTTTCTTTCATAATGCAACCTTCTAAATGCAATGGCCAACATTACTGCTTAGTGGCTTGGAGTTTTTAGCTAAGTTGTTATATTTTATTTCTTGATCATGTTAAAGAGTGCTGCAGCTCAATTTAGCTAATGTTAGCAAAGATTAGCTACCGATTCTTGTGCTGCATTCATGAAAAAGTGGGAACTGCAATGTTTCAGACTTTCAGAAGTCAGAAAAGTCCATTTGAACAGCTATCTAAATTTATATTAGTCCTTTTATATTTCTCAAGCGCTCCAAAGTTTCGACATGGCAGCAATAAAAAGCAAAAAGTCAGAACAAGAAACACAAGCATCACTTAAGCAGTCTTTTGAGTTTCTTTTACGTATGCTATGCTAAATATAAACAGATCATTCAGAGATCCCCCGCTGAAAAAAACAATAGAAACCACCACAGAAATGTTAATGGTTTACACTACAAATACCATTACAAACCATCAGCTGTTAACCAGTAAAAAAAAATTAATAAGTGGTTTCCATTACGCCGTAGGCCTTTAATAATATCCACTAGATATAACATGTCACCAATTGAAGGCAACAAATTACCAGTAGAGATGCACATGGACCATTACATATTCTATGAGGGTTTCTATTGTTTTGGTTTTTTTTCAGCAGAGTTGTTTCATTTTTGCAAGAATTTCATACAAACGTCACACTTTCTTGTGTTTTACAGTAACCTTAGCCTACGTTTATGTTTAAAATAAATGAAGCACTATCCAGGACAATATTAGAGATCTTTTAAAATCCACACCAAAGCCAAACATAGGCTAGTTCCTCTAAGCCATGAACACGGGATGTTGCGAGTGTGATATTTAGGCATAAACACTAATCTAATCTGTTAGCTGGCTTACAAAATAATAAAACAAAACATTTGCACTGATTCTGTTGGTGGTTTTGTGTCTGGACTGTTTACTGGATAAAATTATGCTAATGGGACTAATTCTCTAAATGAAACGACCACTGACCCACTGGTGAGCTCTGATTATTCTTAGATTCAATGCCAAGCCCATGCTAATGACTACTCTGTACTTGTTGTGGGAAGCCAAGTTAGCATTTAGTGACTGTTTTGTATTGAGGTCTGTGCTTGCTCCACCTGGGCACGGCGACGCTAATAGGCAGGTAACAGATGGCCTGCTTCCCATCGTCCCTATGGGAACAGGTGTGGATCTGCCTCTCTGTGCTGCACAATATATTGTACGTTAACTATTATTTCAGTACTAGCCTGTGCTGTTTGATATTACACAAAGCTGCAATGTGAAATGTTTAACAACATCAGAGCTGATCGATTATAAGTCACAAGATTTATAGCCTACTGGAACCATCTCAGACATCCCAGATGAGGTTCTGTGGCTGTTTTGATCAAGCACGTCATTCGCATGATCCGACAAACATAGTCATTTTGGTCAAAATAATGAAGGCCAATCTTTAACCGAGGCATACCATCCTAAACCAAAGGGTTCAGGAAAGGGTTTTTAATAAATTGGAAGGCATATTCAAATCAAAATACGTTGCGCTATAATGTGCAGTGTAGCTGTTTTTGAAAACAATCAGTCTGACAAAAATGAATGAGGGGTGGAAATCAGGGGCAAAATGTTGGAGGGTGTTTTGGGTGGAAATATTTGCTCTCATCAAACAGACTAAATGATGCATTAGGAGAGGGAGATATAACAGAAATACTGTATCATATCACACTGATACATAACTATAATGATTAGGGTTGTTACTGTGTCACGGTTAGTTACGATGTATGATCGGATGGTTACATCACTGTTGACTTTTTTTTAAATATTGATTAAAATGCATTTCTGTCTGTTACCATCCAGTCATTTCCTGATTTTGCGATTGTAGAAATGAATGCAAAATCAACTAAACTTTGTATTATAGCAGATTTTGCGCAGATCATGTTATGTCATCACAGCATGCATTCAGCCAAAGCCCTTTTCGAATCACGCCTGTCGAACGTGAACGAGCTAAAAGTTCTCATTTACCAACAAACATCACTGTGAACAGCCGTGCAAAAACAATTTCTTCCAATTGCAATTTCGCCAGTCCGAGGAGTACATCCATCCATTTTCTGTAATGCTTATCCTACACAGGGTTGCCGGGGAGACAGGAGCCCATCCCAGGGAACTCGAGGTACAAGGTAGGGGACACCCTGGACAGGTGCCAACCCATCACAGGGCACAATCGAACACACATTCACACACCACAGACAATTTGGAAATGCCAATCAGAATTCAATGAATGTCTTTGGTCTTAGGGAGGATACCGGAGTACCAGGAGGTAACCCCTGAAACAAGGGGGGAACATGCAAACTCTGTGCACACAGGGCAAAGGCAGGATTCGAAACCCCAACCCCAGAAGTGCGAGGCAAATATGCTAACCACTGAGCCTTGCAAATTCAAGTAGTTTTCTGCAAAAATGAACAAAAACCTCACAAATTTTGAAAAAACCGCATCAAAATCGAGCACCAATAAAACAAAAAAACCCGGCGAAATCCTGTGTGGTTTGATCATCTAGTTCTACTGTTACCTCTGCTGCCCCTCCTAGTATGTATCCTAACTTTACCTTTAACTTTCTGTGCTATTAAATGCACAGGAGAACATGGCATTGTTGAACAAAACTAACCAAAACAGCATTCACGAACTAAAAGAAAGTGATAAATACTGACAGCAAAATCTTTTTTTTTTATTAAGACCTTTTTCTCAAACATAAGAAAACAAAAACAATTTGCTATTTTGATTCCTTGTTATACTGTATATACAGAGATGTGCAAAGAGACTTCTGCGCAAAATTCCATAAAAATTATTTTCACCACTGGCTTGTGCGTACTTTTACATTTCAACTCCAGCTTGTGTATTTTAATATTTTAAACTATAACACCCCTGATCATGGTATGTACTGTACATTTACTAACAAACTGCCAGCAAAACAGTAGCGTTGCATTATTATTATTTTTTTATATGGAAAAACTTTTCAATACTTTTATTTAATATCAACCCAAATTAATGACTTTAATCTGAAAAGGAGAAAAAATTATAACAATTCCAAATTTTAAATGAAAGAATTTAAAAATTTCAATACAAAAATTTTCACATCAAATCAGACACCAAAAAACGTATCACAACACCTGCAATATCTCAGAAATGATCATAATATTACTATTTTTTCATATTTTCCAGCTCTACTACACACAACGAGCAAAAACAAACAAGTCTGGTTCAAGGAGAAGGCACGCAATAATGCTTTTCCCATACCAAAGTACTAGCAGTCTTCACTAGGGACTACAGGTCAGACAGGAAGGAACCTGACATCAACAAATGTGTGTGTGTGTGTGTGTGAGAGAGAGTGAGAGAGAGTGAGAGAGAGAGAGAGAGAGAGAGAGAGATGGAGAGAGAGATCTCTGGCTTGCTATTTATGAGTCTGGACATAGGTCCAGTATTTTGTACATGTGTACAGAATGTGTACAGAATCAAGTTGTAAGCATTTTTGTTGTGTATGTCAGAGTGACACAGTTGATGGAAGCCTTCTTGGAGGCCGTTTTCCTAAAACCTGTAGAACATGTTGCGTAACATCTCCACCGACACACTAGGCATTTCTCTGTCTCTCTAATGACTAAACAAGAGACAAGAGGCTACCTTAAAAGCTTTGCCATGTTTCCCCTGTCCAAACCGCAACACACGACCCCGTTTCCGTCACTCAAATTCAGATAGCTTTTGCATGCTCATTCCCGTGATGCAGAGGGTCCCTCGACGTGTGTAACCATACTCAAAACCCCAAGACGAACACACAGGACGGAAACAGGACGGAAACAGGACAGATGTAGGAATCTGCAGTATGCGGCGTGTCCGTTTAAGGTATTTGACAGGTCGGAAGCTTGATAAACAGCTCTCTTGGACTACAGAGAGTGACTGTTTGATATCCTGCAGTCTGGGACATGTTTTGAAATATTTTATATGGGATTAGGAGGGTAAGTTGGGGAGGGTAAATAATTACCTGCTAACTCTTGGGACAGTCCATGCTTCAGTTGTGCAAAGATCCAAACGCATCACTGTGAGGGGCCCTAGCACCGGATGTGAGACTTCCAAGGTCTTGAGACTTTTTAATTTAAGATTATTGCTTATGCTGGTGTGTTTGATAAAAACAGAAAAGCATTCAACATAAAACCTCAGCAGGCTCTGAGCGACAGGGAGGGGCCGAGAGGCTGTTATGCCTGTTATCAGTTTCCAAGGGGGGAAATACAGACAGGAAGCTCATCTGAATCAAGGGAGGGGAGCACTATCGGAAGTGTCGAGTAAACACTGCTCTCCTTTTTAATCATCCAGACTCACGGTTTTTAACTTGAGATGCTTTCATCTCGCCTTCGCCCTGACGCATCCAATATCTCAACCTTCCCCGAGTGGAGAGACAGTGCTATGTCCTCCAGAGAGAGAGAGAGAGAGAGAGAGAGAGAGAGACAGAGAGAGAGACAGAGAGAGCGAGAGAGAAATGTAAACTATAATCAGACAATCAAACTAAACTTTAGGCAGCCACAGTGTTGAAAGAGTTGGCTAAGTCGCCAAGATTTACACTGCAAATTAAAGTATCTGAGAATAGTTCTCCCACTTTTAACAAAGCTAACCATCACTATTGCTGAAGAAAAACTGGTCCTAGATTAGTCCACATGAGCAGACCTAATTATCCCCATTACAAAAGACTGGGTGACCTCTTTCTTCTACAAAAAAAAAAAAAAGATCTCCAACAGTAAAAAGCAAGGTTGAAAAATAATCCAGATGAGAAAGTGAGCCTTTTTTGAATGACTTGGCTTCTTTTAATTGGGCCAAGAGTGGGATTAACTTCAAAAGGTGCGGTGGGCAAAACCTCAAATTTGCCCTCTTATCATCCCCCCCCCTCCACTGCCCATGCTTAAGCAACAGCTGCCTTTCCCCTCAAGTTCAAAGCATCCCAGAATGCACTGCGATGGCCCTGCTTCACTATAGTGGGACGGATGTGGAGCCTGCCAAGGCATCTGGCCTTTTCAAAGGTATGGGCGCAGGACCAAAGAGCCCAAGATACTGATATTGGACGAGGAGAGGGGGCACGGCAAGAGCCATAATCCCTCGGCAAAGCACTTGGCAGAGCGGCTGATATCTCGAAAATGACCTTAACGTAGTGCATGGAAGGAATGACTGGAGCATGAGTTATGGCATAAAGAAGTTATTGTTGACTCTACAATACGTAGGCTCACATTGCCAGTACATCCATAACACGGATGGCTGAACTTCTAGGTTTTAACCACTGCTTGTTGTTGTTGTTGTAGTTTCTTTGTAGTTTTTCTCTTGTGATGCTCTCAGTAGCAAAAACTTGTAAAACGATGGATCATCAAAGAATTCACTAAAATTTACTTAATGTGATATAAAATGAATCAGAGATATAAAACTGCCCCTTTTAATTGTTGAACAAATTCCACAACAGGCACAAAATCTCACATTGTAACTGTTTAAATAATCCCACCCACGTGATCTTCCCTGTTTCTGTTTCTCTCTCTCTCTCTCTCTCTCTCTTTCTCTCTTCTTAAAACAGATTAAAAAAGGATCTCTTCATTTCTTGTGAGAATCAACACTTTCAACAAAATTTTTCTTGTTTCTACAAGCTATGAGAACAAAATAATTGCTATAAAATTACAGCATTGTTATAGCTGGCAGGTTAAATTTGACACGGATTGCAATTAATCCTAGTCCAAGAGTACTAAGGTTTTTTTTTTTTTTTCATATTGAGCCAAATGCTCAGCAAATTTCTGAAAACTTGGTGCAACAATTTGCAAATGGTTATATGCCCTGTTCTGAAAGGTTCTGAGGACGGCATTATTAAGAGGGCACGATGCACGACATCATACGGTGTCTTGCAATGTTATTGTTAGTTTTAATCAGCATCTTCTTTTCATTCTCAGCTAAGTGTACAATTTTTATTGCACTATCTAGACATATATTGACTTGCTGATCATTTCACACAGACTCATTTCACACAAGTTTAAAATGCGTATTAAAACAGGTTGATAAACAGTAGCTTGTGATTTCCCACACCGTTACAAAATGTATTTTTTAAAAGAAAGAAATCATGGACCCACTGGCTATGCTTCATGCACCTATGACGGTCCCTGGCCCCCTTTTTGAGAACCTTTAGGACGATCAGCAAGTCCAGCACTGATAGTAATGCAAGACTATCCTGAATCTATGTGTGGAAAGCAAAACTTTAAAATGAACAAAATGGAGAAACGTCCTGGAGGAATACGCTGACGCTCGCTTCGTGTCGTACTTGTAACCCGAGCATGTTTTTCAATCTTCACAACAATAAAAAAACAACAACTCCCGACTATTAATATCCAGCTTCCACAAAGCAAAGTACACAATACATATATGATCTAATTCCATTCAAGACCAGAAGCTGTCCTAAGCTGCACCACCCCCAACTAAATGAAACGCTTCTATTATCATCGTGTCCAATCTTTTTCTCTACCCCCCTCCCTCATTCACACTATTATCCACTGGATAAACGGAGAGGAATCTGTGTCCCTAAGAGACGAACTAAGGCCTAGAATAACATCTTAAGGGTGATTGTGATGGAATCGCGCTTAAGGAGATCAAAGCCGGACTTAGATGTATAATTACTGGTGGTTATGAAAACTGGCTGTCATCTTCTGCTACGGATGAGCATGTAGAATTCAGAGTAGCCCGAGGATAGTAAGGCAGCAGACACACCTAAAAAACTTTGAACGAGCGAGCTAGAAAAACAGAGATAAAAACAGAGCACGAGAGAGCTAGAGAGAAAGAGAGAGAGAGAGATAGAGAGAGAGAGAGAGAGAGAGAGAGACAAAGACCTTGATGCTTGGAGAAAGTGATTTGTCTTTCTTGGCCTGTCCTTCTTGATATTGTCAAAGATGATAATATGTGATATATAAGTTGAAATAAGTCAGCTACACATGTACGTTTGTTTACACCTTGCTAGATTTAAAGACAAAATAACACCACACCATGTATCACATTCGCTGCAGGAAAGTTGCGGGGCTATGGAGTCCTGTGTGGAAGAGTAGGGATGATGTATTCCTTTCTTCTCCCTGCCTCCATCCCCTCGAGGAAAGCAACATAAAGCCGGAGCGCCCCTGCAACATGGACCTGTTGCGACAGGCCGGCGCAGCAACAAAGAGAATCTCACACAGTACAACACACTCTTTGTGCAATCAGAGAGTATCTTACTGATGAGTGGGTTATCCTTACACACATTCCTATTTGTACACAAGCCAACATTTTTCTCTCTCTCTCTCTCTCTCTCTCTCTCTCAATGAATAGCAGCAGGTTTATCACAGGTACAGATTCCTTGTCAATTACGACCCCGGTGTCTGGGTAGTTGTGCTGTGCCTAGTAAGCGAAGAAAAGAAAAAAAACCCAGCAGCTTGCTACTTCACTTGTACAATCTCAGGGGGAAAAACGTTATTCACTCTATTCGCAGATTCAATGCAATTTCCTAAAAGATGAGAGGAAGGATTTGTTATTTCGAAAATTCCCATTTTCATCACCCAGACATTCTTTGATAGACTGAGAAGTGATTAGAAAGCATAGCCTCAAAGCACAGGCCGAGTATTTAAAAGCCTACAGATCTCTCACCTCCACCAAAACCTGGATGGAGCAGCTGGCACACATACATAAAGACACACTCAGCCTTCACACCAGAGCTCTTGTCAACAAGCCAGCCGGAAGATCTCTTATAAGATAAAAAAGAAAAAGATACATGTGTCATCGGCTCTTTGGTGTGATAGAGTCAACACCTCTGTCATGCTCATGGTTAATGAGGAAATTGACAGTGATAATTAAAAGAGCTGGCCCAAGATTGAAAGGCGTGTGGGGGATGCTTGTGGTTTAGGATATGGCACCTCGTTCACCTGCTTGTGAGGTTTCTGCCAACACATGGAGCACCGAATGTGGCTTAGACAGCGATCTTGTCCAAACAAGATCACTCTGATTGGTGTTGCAGCACAACATATCAGGCAGGCTGATGCCTGCGATTGGCTGATCTTACAGTATTTCTCTCTACGAGAGCTGCAACATAAACATGAGGTCATTTTTTTAAATACATCGCAAGCACCGAGGTTGAGGGAAAGTTCAAAATTCCAGAAGAAATATGATGCATGAATTACATTTGCAGCAATGTGTGAAACACAGAAGAAAAAAAATTCTGACATCTTCATCTCTTCTGCACCTACCTGCATGAGTTTCCCCTCAGCAAATCCGCTGCTGCTTCCAGCAAACACCCCTTCCAGGGTGATGGGCCCTGGGGCTTTGGGGTTGAGCAGCGTGACCTTGATGAGGGCGCGGGTCGCTGACACCTCCAGGCCCGCATGGCCCAGCGCCACCTGCAGGGCGGCCGTGATCAGCCACGGCCAGAGCCCGGCCAGGCGCTGTGCGGCGAGCCTCATTGACCCAGCTGCAGCTTCGGGGCCCGGGCACGCATAATGCACTGTTTCAGAACCGCTGGCACACCGAGAAAATCACCAGGGTCCGTCTGGGTGCCTCAACACGGCCGAACTTGAGATGCAACTCTATTTCCTTGAACTTCTGAAGGATTTCAATTAGCACGAGGAGAAGTCTGCTTCGGACCCGAGACATGTGCATGGAAAAGGCAAATCCTTAAGTACTGACAGCTCTCGCAAGAGCTCTGGAAAAGCAGTGATCATTGTTAAAGTGAACAAATAATATGCAACAAATGTGACATCACTTTCAGGTGGAACATGAGAGCTAATTAAATGCCCATTAACTAGTGCTGGCTATCCTGTGTCAGTGAAGGCACCGACTGGAAGCAGGACTCGTAACGTGTGCATCGAACTTCTCCGGTCAGAAGAATTCCCTGTGCGCTTTACTCAGTCCAGTGAAAGCAGGCACCGGGTTTCAGGCAGCCAGAAAGCTTTGGATCTCTCCGTCCTAATCATGCACTCATAGATCTCCATGAGATGGTGTTACATTTCGGCGGTTATGCATTCACTTAGAATTCAACAGGTGGCCTGATCATAACTCGGTTATCCGAAGCCGACAAATCTCCAAAGCTGCGTCACGCAAACGGACGCAGAACGTGAACCTGGACGCGTGACTTCCCTTCGGGCTTCACGCGCTCCGTTACACCGGCGGTTCCGTCCGGCTCAAATGGAATATTCGGACACTTTGTATCAGATTTTTTTTTCCGCCTTTGATCAAGCCAAGGTTTGTTTAGTCCTGGTTGTAGTGTAAAAAAATACAAATAGAAATAATAATAATAATAATAATACAAAAAAAAAACCACTAGTGAATGAATCGCTGTCCGCGATCAGGTGCGACTCCTACACGTCGATCCGGGCAGTCGGTCCTCCACACGTTCCTCCAGCCGTCATATCAAACCCGCTCACAGTTTCCACCCCCGTCCCAAAACAAATAAACAAACAAAAACAATCCACCGGTTGGAAGTTCTGCGCACAAGTCTGGAGATCCTTTAACAAGCCGTGTGTCGCAGAGGAAAGTCTCCGTAAACACGCGGTCGGAAAGTTGTTCAGTGGTGAAGTGTGTGTGAGGCGTGAGGACAGGGCTGCGGGGTGTGTGGAAAGAAGTTCAAAAAGTGTGTGTAGAAGCGAGCCCGAGTCTCCCTCCCTGGGGATCTCAGGGAGCAGGTCTACCTGTTGCTCATTGACTGTGTGTGTGTGTGAGAGAGAGAGAGTGTGTGTGTGTGTGTGTGTGTGTGTGTGTGTGTGTGTGAGACAGAGGGAGGAGCAGAAGCCATAATAAACATCACTTTGACGACGCGTGGCGCCGTTTAGTGGACACACTGAGATACTTCTGACAAACATTCCCTATAATAATATCAAATGTATAAATATAAACAGCTAGGAATGACCGAATACTGCCCTGGTTCACATCACATTTGATCATATCACACATATTTACATTTACAGCATTTGGCAGACGGCCATTTATACAGCTGAGCAGTTGAAGGTTAAGGGACTTGCTCAAGGGCCCAGCAGCGACAGCTACAGAGCTATAGGAGGTACTGGGATCTGAACTCATTTCATTCTGATCAGAGGTCCAACATCATAAGATATGTTCACACATACGGCGACTCGCAGCGACAAAGCGACCGGATGCTGTTCATTTTGAACGAGAGCTGGCGACTTCTGGCAACAGGGAACTTTTTGCAAATTTGGAGCGAAATGTTGCAGCGACTTCTAATAGAAGTGAGGACAGTAGAGCGCACGTGATCGGTGATCTGACATGCTGTCTGCAAATTCTTTCGTGGACCCAGACAGTCTGGCGCTTTCGCTGCAGATAGATAGCTGCAATGGCCAAAGAGCACAACTTGCTTCTTCATCTTGTAGGATATGATGCATATATACACTGGTGAATTTGGTATGCAAACACTCCTTGCAGAATGTTTCATTTTTGCAGTAAGAAAACTGGTTTACTGTCAGACGTGGAATGCTGGTTGCGCCACCCACTGACAAATGTTACTATGGCAAAAAGTATTAGGAACTCCTACTGGTGATAAAATCACTGTACGTGTGAACATACCATTAAAGTGCACCTGTTATGGTTTTGAAACGTGCCTAATTTTGTTTTAAAGGTCTCATACAATTGATTTACGTGCATCTGAGGTCAAAAAACACTTTAACGTGCTCATAATTTAAACTGCAGCATTGCCTTTTTTCCCCCAGTGTCACAAACGGTTTCTTAATTAATCGTTCTAAAGCAGGGGTCCCCAACCCCCGAGCGGCAGACAGGTACCGGTCCGTGGGTCATTTGGTACCAGGCTGCACAAAAAGAATAAATAACTTACATTATTTCCGTTTTATTTATTATCGGAGTCTGAATGATGTTTTATTTTGAAAAATGACCGGATTCTCTCCATTACATCCGTCTACGACTCGCTCTTGACGTAAGTCCCAGTATGTTGTGATTGGTCTACCGCTGTCAGCGAGCAGCCGATGAAGACCAGAGGCAGAGTTTTTTTTTGTTACAAACCTAGGTAGGTTTGTACAGGAAGTAAGTTTGGAATTACTAACGACTCGTTTCAGCTGTTCAGAATTGGTTCCTTCTTTTGGGAGTCAATAACTTTTTTCATTCACAAACAGCTCTATAAATTATCACTACCCCCCCCCACACACACACACACACACACACAAGAAAAACTCCTGAGCACAAGTATTAACTTTATGTATTTAACAGAATTTATTCCACACTACCAGTAAATTCTTCAATCTGATTGGTCAGAAGGTGTTGTTTAATTTTCTTTACAGCAGTTTCTATAGTAATGATTACACAGGGACCTGTATGGCCGATGCGTCAGATAAACAGACAAAAAAATGTGGGTAATTGTTGATGTGGTGGTGATTTCTGTAAGGAGAGGTTTATTAGGCATATTTGGAGGGAGTCTCCAGTGTCAGCACTTTGTAACAGTCAGAGGTTAAGTGGTTAGTTTAAGTTTTCAGAATGGAGTGTTTGTGCTTTCTTCGTTACATGACAAGTTGTATTTTTTTTTTGTCGATTAACTTCTTGGCAGAAAAAATAAACTATACTGAGACTATGACAAAAGTCAGAAACTAAACAGGAACTAGCTTGTCTCATGAGTGTTCCAGAATATTAAATGTAACTATAAATGGGTTTTTAAAAGTATGCCATGTTGTTTATTAATAGATGCCCATCTATCCATCCACCTTCAGCTGCTTACTCCTTTTCAGAGTCGCGGGGGAACCTGGAGCCTATCCCAGGAAGCATCGGGCACAAGGCGGGGTACACCCTTCACAGGGTGCCAATTATTAGTAGATGTAATAAACATTATTAAGAAGTCATTGTTAATGATGTAAGATTGTTGTGGCACATGAGGAACAAAACGTCTTATACCTCTTATTGTTGGAAAATAATCAACTTCAGTAGCCCCTTTACATCAGGAAACACCTCACACTATCGTGCCATTTATTATTTTCCAAGAACAGCATGCCCCATTATATTTTATTCCTTTCATGATGAATTGTTACCTTTGAGTTAGAGCCTCTTTTGATTTGTTTTCTTTTTTATATCACACTTTATTGCACATACTGTACATTATTTACATCTCTTCTGGACCCTCTCACATACACACATTTCTCTGGGCACAGATTTAACTGCTTCTGGCATTTTATTTTTAAATGTTTTTATTTACTAATTTGCCTTCGACTTATTCGATTATTGAAGATTGTTTGTGCATTACAATATATATGGAGCATGCATGTAATGTTATCTATCCATCCATCCATCCATCCATCCATCCATCTTCAACCGCTTACTCCTTTTCAGGGTCGCGGGGAACATGGAGCCTATCCCAGGGAGCATCGGGCACAAGGCGGGGTACACCCTGGATAGGGTGCCAGTCCATCGTAGGGCTACACAATCACACACACATTCACACACTACGGACACTTTTAGACACAGCAATGTTATGTGTTTTTGAAATGCAAGTGCACAGAGGTCTATTAACACTCAGGGTGCTTTTAATCCTAATAGTAGTTTTGCCTTGTCCAAATCAGAGTGAAATGCAGTACATAACATGTACATGTAACATGTTTGGTTCATTTAGTGCAGAGTAAAAACTGTGAAAGTGAAAGAGTCCTTGCAAACATAAAATGTTAACAACAACAGAAATAATGAGAAACTGAGCAATAAATTTTGTGATATGAATTCAGCTTTTGTCTCTTGGCACTTTTTTTTTTTTATCACTGCTGGCTTCTTTAACAGCTCTGTGTTTGGATTGTATTACACCCCATTTCTAGGACACTTTGTACAATAGTGTTTGCCAAGTAAATAAATGTCAATATAAACCACTACTCTTGTTTGGAGAAAAATAAAAATTTGAGAGTGTCTCCTCAGTGGATGTTCTAGCTTATACTGTTTGTTTATTATTCCAGTTTTTCTGGTCTACGTGCCTTGTGCTCAGTATGACTGGGATATTTATATATTTATATTTATATTTATAAAAGTGGGGCGCACGGTGGCTTAGTGATCAGCACGTTCGCCTCACACCTCCAAACGGAGTTTGCATGTTCTCCCCGTGCTGCGTGGGGTTTCCTCCGGGAACTCCGATTTTCTCCCCCAATCCAAAGACATGCATGGCAGGCTGATTGGCATATCTAAATTGTCCGTATTGTATGAATGGGTGTGTGAGTGTGTATGTGAGTGTGCCCTGCGATGGACTGGCACCCTGTCCAGGGTGTACCACGCCTTGTTGGGGAACAAGTTGGGGATGCTTCCTGGGATAGGCTCCAGGTTCCCCGCTCCCAGGTTCCCCTGAAGGAGTAAGCGGTAGAAGATGGATGGATATTTATAAAACTAATTGGAAAATTGACTGATAAGCTGTTTGATGGCCAGGTGTGGTCTGTTTCCTTGCTATTTCATGACAAATTAAGGAGATAAAAAGGTCTGGAATTGATTCCAAGTGCTGAATTAGCATTTGGTAGCTGTTAATGGGAACTGAAGGAAGCCATCATTAGGCTAAAAACCCTCCAACAAAACAGTGCGATCAGAGAGATAGCCAAAACCTTAGGATTGGCCAAATCAACAATTTGGTACATTCTTAAAAAGAAAGAATGCACTGGTGAGCTCAGCAGCACCAAACGGCCTGGAAGACCACAGCAGCCATCTAAAGTGGATGAATGCAGAATTCTTTCCTTGTTGAAGAAAAACCTCTTCACAACATCTAGCCAAGTCAAGAACACTTCGGAGGAGATAAGCGTATCTTTGTCAAAGTCTACAATCAAGAGACGCCTTTGTAAATGTAAATACAGGCGGTTTACCTCAAACCTCTGGTGACACTTAAGAATCCAAGTATTAAAAATAATCCAAATATTTATGATCATGTTGGTTTGTCCAGTTACTTTTGAGCATGTAAAGATGGACGGGCTCTGTAAAAAAAATGGCTGTAATTCCTAAACGGTTTATGCAGTATTTTTGGCACACCCCTTGAATTGAAGCTGAAAGTTGACACTTCAATCACGTTCTGATTTCTTCATTTCACATCCATTATGGTGATGTACTGAGGCGAAATTACTTCTGGACCTTTTTTAATACATTTATCTATTTGGTTGTTATTGGGTTATTATTACTACTACTATGTAATATGCATTCAATATTATGTCTAAGTACATTTTTATTTTAAGTATGATCACATATTACCCCACAGCATTGTTGAATAATTAAATCTGATTGGTCAGAAAGTCTTGATTCATTTTCTATAACAGTGTGAGTGCATTGTAAGGGTCAGTATGTTTTCTGCCATGGCAAAGTTACAGGACAGAGGACTTTGTGTTGCTGGTTTCTCACTAGCATGGCAAAATATATTTTTTTGTTTTGTTATTTTAACATAACATTATCATTTACAGTTACAACATTAATTGAAGCTATAAAAAGGTTAAAAATGAAGACATTTTGTTCATTAATAATAAAAATAATAGTAGTAGCTGGTAAATGGTTTTGGGATAATAAGAATAAAACACCACAGGACGAGCTGATATTGGAAAATAATCAACTATGTTGTGATAACAGTATCTCCGCTTCACATCAGGCTGCATCACACCACCCTGCAGTTAATTATTTTCCTATAACAGCTCGCCCTGGCATGTTTGATTCCAAAACAACTTGTAGTTGCTTTGGCAATACATAATGTTCTCAGTTCAAGGCAATTTGTAAGGTCTGACAAGTCTCTGTGACGTAAACCTTTGTGGCACTGTGTATAGTTTTGTACATGTTCTACACCACTATCACACGACAAATAACTCTGAGGTGTACCGCTGCATATTCAGTAACGTACTGCATTTTGATTTATTCAGCTTTATTTTTTGGATATCAGAGCATTGCTCACAGCTTATTTCCAATATCTCACCAAGTGAGTGGATAGAAACGACAAGATCTAAGATAAAATCACTTTAATACATTTCATGCATCAAGTGCTTCAGCAGTGTAGACTTGAAAATACGGTTAGAAGTTGTTACTAAGACAAGTCGGCATTAAAATATTACTTGTTCAATTCACTGAATCAAACTACCACTAAAATTATATTTAAATCTAAACAGTATTATAAATACATAAAAAGATTTATCAAGTTATCTTAAATAAAAGACTTATGTACAAATGGTAAATTCACACAAATTTGGCATGTTATTTAAAATAAAAGATTATCCTTAAGGGAAAAAGACATGCAATAAAATAAAAGAGCTGTTCGATGAGTTATCATTCATGTCTTCAATATGCACAGGCATCTAAAAGAAATACTAAAGTTCATTTTGTTCATTTTGTAAAAGCTGTGCTAGCTATAGCTGCATTTCAAACACTGTGTAATAATCTAGAATAATTCCGAAAGGAATCGAACTGATTTGTTTTTTTGGGAGTTTTTTCAACATAGAAACTGATAATCATCTACTCAAGACTGACTTGTTGTCAGGAAATGGAATAAAGGCATTCAATCAACCATACATTTTCAATCATTACACTTCATATAAAAATAAGGTGGCTACTCAAACTGTCTTCACAGGTGACTTTTCACTGGTGGGCAGATTAGAGGAAGCAGCAGAAGCCTGAATAAGGAGAAAACACAACACACACAATGCTTAGCAGCACACCACACGAACACACCACCTCACAGACAGCTCTGTTTTCTTTTGTTCCCTGGTATCCAAATGCCACCGTCACATTTTACTGTTTAACTGTCGCTGTATAGTTCAACAGAAGTTTGCCTACTTGACCATCTCCGAAGCAAACAAGCTCCACTTTCCCTACTTAGACTAGATTTAAAAAAAGAAATAAAATCACAGGTTGCCACTTATATTGCGAGATGAACAAGCAGAGTATAGCCTATATGCGTCTGATTGCTTGCTGAAAGAGGAAATCAGTGATAAAAAAAAAGAAACTTTTCAGCTGTGTGCAGTCATGCTCCGTTCATGTAAAAGCAGGTGCAAAGAACAGGATTAAGTTTAGAGGTCGCTTATTAAATAATATAGATTAACAACAGTTTACGAGCTGAATGGCAACACACACTGATAAAGTAAGTACACTTGGTGGAGGTGGATTCAGACTTGTGGACTTTATAGTACGTATAGCATACATTATAGAGTACATTATTAGCACAGCTACTCTGGGAAGTTCTTGATGGGGACCATCTAATCTCACTTGCTACTTTCTGTCTATTCTGACCTGCATTTCATCTGCCACATTGATTACAGTGTCCTGGTTCACGTAACTCTTCCTGGGATCTGGAGCATCACCTGCTTGCAAGTTTGGATTCTGACCAGTGCATTGGAAGTAGCTGACTGCGAAGTCCTGGACAATAAGTAAAATTCTGTGTTACAATATGCATCAAGGTTTTCTTCTCTTTTTTTTATGACATCCCAACATTGTATCATCAAACCTATGTCAGTTACTCTAATACAATTTCTTCTGATCAGTACATAAACTAAAAAGGTTTCTCAGCTCTCACAGGGTAATAGCCACAGTGAGCGTAGGAGGCAGCTGGCTGTTGGGAATGTGGAACATTTGAATCATAGAAGTCTGGGATATAGCACTGATACACTGAAAACACACACACACACACACACACACACACACACACACACAATAATGGTTATCAAACGACTCACTGTTTGGTAACATGTTAACAACATCTCACTAATGCGTTATTCTGGAATAATATTAAAATACATAAAGTTCCTATAGCCCCTCTTTTGTTAAGTCCTTGCCTACTGTACTAAATGGCATGTCGAAAGATCAAGCTTTAAAATAGTTGTGCTATAAAAACTAAATGGACATCGAAAGAGATCACGTGCAGTGTAAAGCCTGATCGATATATTGGCCGACTTATGGTTCTATTCAATTATCGGTATCAACAGAAATCATGCTCACTAAGAACCACTAATATCACTTCAACTGTTCTATATGAAAAACCATATGTGAATGTGATTTCAAACAAAAGCCAAACACACTGCCCAGCACCAGGGAGTGCTAATCACTTGTATTTAGTTAAAAAGCAGTTTATGCAAGGCATTGTGGGACTTGCTGGTTATGGTGCCTGTTTATAGAATTAAAGACATAAAGAAAAGTCATGTTCTGAAAATGGACTGCGATATTGTTGATGTTACACTCTGTACTTCCACCAAAACCATTTTTTTATACTGAAAAAGTTTGAGGTGATAAAACGATGGACACGTTCAAGTAAAAGTATTAGTTGCTAGATAGATATAATTATTTCCTAGATAGATATTTAAATCTGGCAAGCACAACTTGTGTGTAATATATAACAGAATTATATTGACTGATATTATCGGAATTTACAGTGTATTTCTTAAAAATCTTCATTTTTGACACAATTTGGATAGATACAGTGACACTAGTGCCGGTGAAACACCAACACTGAAATTGTGAAACAGTGGACTGGGCATGCAACCAAAGTGTACGTCAGAATAATGCACTACACTGCTGTATATTTCTACAGTAGCATGCAACTGGAATGTATAGTAGGCTTATAGTAATTCAAGTATTACACTATTCATCACCTGGTGAGTAAAATCTGTACTCTGATTGATGAGGTATGAAGGCACTTAACATTGAAGTAGGCGCTGCACTTTGTGAGCCATGATGCATGTGCATGGGGTCGGATGGATGTGCACACATCGGGAAGTGGTGGAACACAGAGCCCAGATCGCCAATGCCCATTACAAATTCTTGGGAGGGTTTTGGTGTTCTGTCACACTCCTTCACTCGCTGAAATTCATTACCGTGATGGTGGTAAGGCGTCCTCTGATGTTCAACAAAAACTGAACCTAAACAAATACAGACAAGTCAGATATTAATAAATAAAGAGTAATAAAAGTTCAGATAGCTGGCACTCTGTAAGCTGTACTTTTCTTTGTCTCTTTTCTCTACAAATTCTTACAGATGAGTGACCTTTTTCCCCCCTAAGGCTATGCAGGGAATAGTGAAATAATAGTTTTGCCTATTCAGTCTTTCAAAGGTAAAAAAGTTTCTGGAGAATGCGAGAAAGCAGGTCCAAGGAGTCCGGACATGCACGGGGGGCCCAGAAATCAGTGGACTATGCTTGAGGGTAGGTTGCATTATTTCCTATCTTTTTCAAATTAGGAAGCACGTAATAAATTCTAATAAAATCATTCTTTCTATTTCCTTGCTCAGCACAAAACTGAGCTTTTCTAAATAGACAGCTTTCCGAGTGCGAGAGGTAGTTTGGCTAATACAGTGGTGCTCCATATACTGTAGATTCAAGCCCCCTGGTACAACCCTCGTGTTACTGTCTGTGTGGAATGTCTGTACATGTTTTCCTCATGAGTTTCCTCTGGGTTCTCCAGTTTCCTCCTACTTTCTCAAAAACATGCCGGGAAGTGGATTGGTTATGCGAAATTGCCCCTAGGTGTGAATGTGTGTGTGTGCTGGAGCGCTGTCCCAAACAGGGCACCCAGTTTTCTAGGGGTATGCTCTGGATTCACCGTGAACTTGACTAGGATAAAGTGGTTACTGAAGATGAATAAATAAAGATATTTTGTTCTGCCCATTCTTGTTGAAGACTTTACCAACCATTTTTCATCGCATCAGGTGAATTCAGCATCGGATAATGGAAAAGCCTGAATGACTGTCTGGGCACCTCTATCCCATCGGCAAGCTTGGACTTGTTATGAGGTGTGAGTCGTTTCAGGTTGACCAGAAGCTCCGGGTTCGCACGTTTGAAGTTTGGGTTGTGATAATGGTGCGTCTGAGTATTGATGGAAGTGCTGTTCAGTTGCTTCTCTGAGACCTCAAAGTCTGGGCGCATTTTCCTAAAGCCGTACAGATTTAGCTGACGAATGAAACTGGTGAAATCTGTTGTTTTGAAGAACCCTCTCATCTGGCTTTTAGAAGAAAACAGCACTTCAGTTTCGAAGGTTCCCTGATCGATGAGTATTCCTGTCCCAGTGGTGTCCCAGCAGATGGAGCAAATCTGTGGATGGTTCACCAAATGCCACAACTTGCTGGGGAAGTGGTTGGAGTTGATCTTTATGGTGGAGCCTGTTTTATCGATTTCCATCGCAGATAATGAATTTGTAACCAGCTGGGTGAAAACAGACAGGAGCTCAGTGTTAGTTATCTATTCATCTAGACATGTGCACACTAACTAGACTGTCACCGTTGCTCTCTAGTGCTTACTATTTAGAAAAACTGTCCGTTAGAGTTTGATAGAATCCTGATTGGAAAAATAATCCAACAAAAAGAGACCCGAAGATATTTCTATAAGAATTACACTATCATACGGGCTTCATTTATGATATATCTGACATATACCTGTTATTTTGCCTTCTTTTGGACGTTCGCGGAACTGTTTCGGGAACCGTTACGCACCGTATTACATTTAAAAAATAGACAAGAGGAGGCGCGCGATTTCATGAATATTCAATGAGCGCGCGTGGATTTATCCAATCGGAGTAACAAGCGCCGATGACGTCATTTTGAATTTGATGGCCGAAACATGTCTCAAAAAATTCAGGAGAGGGGCATCAAAAGGCTGGAAAAGTAAGTGTTACTAAAAAAAAAAACAGCTGGAGAATGTACCTTTCAGATAATTGCATACAATACCGAATCGCTCACTGCTCTTAATTAAGAAGTATTAAAAAGCAGAGAAACAGTAGAACACATTCTATTACACTGTGAAGCATATCCACAAAAGACATGAAGACACACTGGAACATGGGCTTTTCAACTTGTATATAGTTTTGGAATATGTATAGACCATAAAGGTATTTTTCACTTTTTAAGGTCTTCAAGGTTGTATAATATGGTATTATTACTTTATTATACATTAGTTGTAAACCTTTTAATGCTAAAGACTTCACTCCACAGCAGTAGGTGGCGGTAATGCACCTTAACCTGGTCTGCAAACCGCCGTAAAACGCTGCAGAGAGACCGCCGGCGCAAGTTTATGACGTCATTACATGCGCCGGAAAGACACACAACACTATTGAGCTATTCTCTAGAGTTTATCTAATAAAATAACATTTTGCGGAGTAAGGTTTAGTAATTTAGGTTACACAATGTCCTTGGAGACCGTACCAAAAGATCTTCGTCATCTGCGGGCTTGTCTGCTATGTTCTCTCGTCAAGGTAGGCTTTTTTGACCCAGTGCAGTATTTACAGCGAGTTAGCTTAGGGCAAAGAGGGAAATGTGGGTTTAAAAGATATACGTTTTGCCCAGCACTTTATTTTGATGAATTAAAATGGCGTGTTTACTTCTATTAACGCCTCGTAGCTAGCTTTGCAATAATACCAACCTTTTTTTGTAGCTATTGTGCTAGTGCTAGTGCTAGTACGGTAGAAACTTTGGAATAAAGTCGGTGTGATGTTGCACGTTCGATATTCGCAGATATGCAGAAATTAAGGGACCGTCTCTAAAGTTAGATACGACAATATTAAACACATTTCTGACTTCAATAGCATTTGAAGGGAATGATGTACAGTCGTGATCCCAACTGTACAGTGTTCTCCAGGTGTCAGGTATGAGGAGCACCTTTTAGATTTCTGATGATTAACCCTACAATGCATGAACCAAAAAAACCTTCACGAATGCATGAAGGGAGTCAAAATGACCCGTACTGGTGGTTTGAATTGTTTTCTGCAAATAATAGATGTCCAAGTAATTACATAATTTTTATATATATATATATATATATATATATATATATATATATATATATATATATATATATACACAGTATCTCACAAAAGTCAGTACACCCCTCACATTTTTGTAAATATTTGATTATCTTTTTATGTGAACACTAAATCAGTTACACTTTACTACAATGTAAAGTAGTGAGTGTACAGCTTGTGTAACAGTGTACATTTGCTGTCACCTCAAAATAACTCAACACACAGCCGTTAATGTCTAAACCGCTGGCAACAAAAGTGAGTACACCCCTAAGTGAAAATGTCCATATTGGGCCCAATTAGCCATTTTCCCTCCCTGGTGTCATGTGACTTGTTACAAGGTCTCAGGTGTGAATGGGGAGCAGGTGTGTTAAATGTGGTGTCATCGCTCTCACACTCCAACATGGCATCGGTCAACATGGCACTTCAAGGCAAAGAACTCTCTGAGGATCTGAAAAAAAGAATTGTTGCTCTACATAAAGATGGCCTAGGCTATAAGAAGATTGCCAAAACTCTGACACAGCTGTAGCACGGTGGCCAAGACCATACAGTGGTCTAATAGGACAGGTTCCACTCAGAACAGGCCTCGCCATGGTCGACACAATAAGCTGAGTACATGTGCTCAGCGTCATATTCAGAGTTTGTGTTTGGGAAATAGACGTATGAGTGCTGCCAGCATTTCTGCAGAGGTTGAAGGGGTCGGGGGGGTCAGCCTGTCAGTGCTCAGACCATATGCCGCACACTGCATCAAATTGGTCTGCATGGCTGTTGTCCCAGAAGGAAGCTTCTTCTAAAGATGATGCACAAGAAATCCCGCAAACAGTTTGCTGAAGACAAGCAGACTAAGGACATGGATTACTGGAACCATGTCCTGTGGTCTGATGAGACCAAGATAAACTTATTTGGTTCAGATTGTGTCAAGCGTGTGTGGTGGCAACCAGGTGAGGAGTACAAAGACAAGTGTGTCTTCTCCACAGTCAAGCATGGTGGTGGGAGTGTCATGGTCTGGGGCTGCATGACTGCTGCCAGCACTAGGGAGCTACAGTTCATTGAGGGAACCATGAATGCCAATAAATACCGTGACATACTGAAGCAGAGCATGATCAGTATGCAGTATTCCAGCATGATAACGACCCCAAACACACCTCCAAGATGACCACTGCCTTGCTAAAGATGCTGAGGGTGAAGGTGATGGACTAAACCCTATTGAGCATCTATGGGGCATCCTCAAACGGAAGCTGGAGGAGCACAAGGTCTCTAACAACCACCAGCTCCGTGATGTCGTCATGGAGGAGTGGAAGAGGACTCCAGTGGCAAACTGTGAAGCTCTGGTGAACTCCATGCCCAAGAGGGTTAAGGCAGTGCTGGAAAATAATAATGGCCACACAAAATATTTACACTTTGCGCCCAATTTGGACATTTTCACTTAGGGGTGTACTCACTTTTGTTGCCAGCGGTTTAGACATTAACGGCTGTGTGTTGAGTTATTTTGAGGTGACAGCAAATTTACACTGTTACACAAGCTGCACACTCACTACTTTACATTGTAGCAAAGTGTCATTTCTTCAGTGTTGTCACATAAAGTTATAATCAAATATTTACAAAAATGTGAGAGGTGTACTCACTTTTGTGAGATGCTGTATATATGCGCGTGTGTGTGTGTGTGTGTATAAATATATATATATACAGTGGTGTGAAAAAGTGTTTGCCCCCTTCCTCATTTCCTGTTCCTTTGCATGTTTGTCACACTTAAGTGTTTCGGAACATCAAACCAATTTAAACAATAGTCAAGGACAACACAAGTAAACACAAAATGCAATTTGTAAATGAAGGTGTTTATTATTAAAGGTAAAAAAAAATCCAAACCATCATGGCCCTGTGTGAAAAAGTGATTGCCCCCCTTGTTAAAACATACTATAACTGTGGTTATCCACACCTGAGTTCAATTTCTCTAGCCACACCCAGGCCTGATTATTGCCACACCTGTTCACAATCAAGGCATCACTTAAATAGGAGCTGCTTGACACAGTAAGGTCCACCAGAAGATCCTTAAAAGCTACACATCATGCCGAGACCCAAAGAAATTCAGGAACAATTGAGAAAGAAAGTAATTGAGATCTATCAGTCTGGAAAGGGTTATAAAGCCATTTCCAAAGCTTTGGGAATCCAGCGAACCACAGTGAGAGCCATTATCCACAAATGGCGAAGACATGGAACAGTGGTGAACCTTCCCAGGAGTGGCCGGCCCCAAAATTACCCCAAGAGCGGGCGACGACTCATCCAAGAGGTCACAAAAGACCCCACAACAACGTCCAAAGAACTGCAGGCCTCACTTGCCTCAGTTAAGGTCAGCGTTCATGCCTCCACCATCAGGAAAAGACTGGGCAAAAATGGCCTGCATGGCAGAGTTCCAAGGAGAAAACCACTGCTGAGCAAAAAGAACATCAAAGCTTGTCTCAATTTCTCCACAACACATCTTGATGATCCCCAAGACTTTTGGTACAACATTCTGTGGACCGATGAGACAAAAGTGGAACTCTTTGGAAGGTGTGTGTCCAAGTATATCTGGTGTAGAAGGAACACTGCATTTCATAAAAAGAACATTATACCAACAGTAAAATATGGTGGTGGTAGTGTGATAGTCTGGGGCTGTTTTGCTGCTTCAGGACCTGGAAGACTTGCCGTGATAAAAGGAACTATGAATTCTGCTGTCTACCAAGAGATCCTGAAGGAGAATGTCCGACCATCTGTTCGTGTACTCAAGCTGAAACGAACTTGGGTTCTGCAGCAGGACAATGATCCTAAACACACCAGCAAGTCCACCACCGAATGGCTGAAGAAAAACAAAATGAAGACTTTGGAGTGGCCTAGCCAAAGTCCTGACCTGAATCCTATTGAGATGTTGTGGTATGACCTTAAAAAGGCCGTTCATGCTCGAAAACCCTCTAATGTAACTGAATTAGGACAATTCTGCAAAGATGAGTGGGCCAAAATTCCTCCAGGACGCTGTAAAAGCCTCATTGCACGTTATCGCAAACGCTTGGTTGCAGTTGTTGCTGCTAAGGGTGGCCCAACCAGTTATTAGGTTTAGGGGGCAATCACTTTTTCACAAAGTGCCATGATGGTTTGGATTTTTTTTCACCTTTAATAATAAACACCTTCATTTACAAATTGCATTTTGTGTTTACTTGTGTTGTCCTTGACTATTGTTTAAATTGGTTTGATGTTCCGAAACACATAAGTGTGACAAACATGCAAAGGAACAGGAAATGAGGAAGGGGGCAAACACTTTTTCACACCACTGTATCTCTCCTTTAAAAATAATAGGCACCAACAATGAATATTACTTGGCAACTCTCCTGGAGAAAATAACAACACTGAATATCTTCGTGTAATGTCTAAAATTTCAGTCCACATGTCTTAAAATCCAGAGATGTGACAAAACACAGATTGTGTTTTAGGAACCATTTCATTTCTTTTGACAACTTTGGGGCAAAAAAGTGCATGAAATTTAGTATTTCAAACAAGTACAGACTAAAGGACATTTGCAACATAAGTGAATACAGTATAGCACATTTCTAGGTTATTTTTCAAATAGACTTTCAGGTAAATTATTGTATTTAGAATGCGTGTACATTTACAGTCTATTAGTCCTGAGTTAAAGGGTGTAGGAATGAAACATGATATTGGTTACACTTTCTTTCTCTGCTTCTACAGACTATTGACCAGTTTGAGTATGACGGCTGTGATAACTGTGAGTCCTACCTGCAGATGAAGGGGAACCGGGAGATGGTTTATGAATGCACAAGCTCCTCCTTTGATGGGTATGCTGCATTTTTTTTGGATTCTTTTTTTTCCTAATAAAGCCTTTAAAAAAAAAAAGCTGCTTACTGTGTGTGTGCGTGTGTGTGTGTGCGCGTGCTTTCTTTCTTTATAGTGTCATTGCAATGATGAGTCCTGAAGACAGCTGGGTGGCAAAGTGGCAAAGAATAGGTATCATTCGTGCACTTCACTATAACTTGGAGTCTCTTGTGTGTATCTAGTGATTACTGCATTTATAAACCTGTTATTTTTGTTTACAGGAAATTTCAAGGCAGGCGTCTATGCTGTAACCGTAACTGGAAGGTTACCTCCAGGTTAGTTGAGGATTTATCTTATTTACAGCGCTATAAGCAGCATTGTTCAGACACAGCATTCCAGTGTCCACTAGGGGGCAGGTGAGAGCCCAAATCCTGACCATCTGCTTTCAATATTGCCCTTGTTTACAGTGAACAGTTTAAAAAGACAAGTGAACCACCATGAAATACAATTGCACAAAAGTTAAGTAAAAATTAGCTTGATATATAGGTTAGATAAATAGTTAGGAATATAATGATGCAAAAAATATACTAATGTCTTGTCAAATGCTCAAAGGCAAGGCAAAATGGAGTAATTTCCAGTTTATAAATTCAATTAAACTTTTTGTGTAGTGCTATTAACAGTATTATTTGTCTCAAATAGATATTACATAAATCTGATTTTGAATTTGATCTCTAATGAGGATGCCAGGGCTGACAGTAGCAGGGACAATAGCATTAACTCCCTGCCAAAAGGGAACTGATCATCTTCTGGGTGATACTAGATACTTGGATTATAAATCAGTACTTTTCTACAGCTTTATATTGTCAAGACAAAAAGTACTAAGTGTGTTGAAAGGATATTCAGTCTGAGCACATTGTGAATAAGAATCCTGGGATGAGCACAGGACAGTATTTCTGATTACAGCAGCAGTTCTTGGGTGCAGGTCTATAGTATGACAGTGCGATTATCCACTGAGGTAAACAAAATATATGAAGCAACACACATTTTCAGTAGCCTAAAATGCCATTCAGGATAGTATAAAGACACTGGCAGTGATGCATTTCTTCCAGTGGACTTTAGTTGGAGTAGGTTAGAAACAAGTACAAATATTTGTAAGAAGAATACAGCAAACTTCCTATTAGAATAGTTTTTGAAACGTTGGCAATGGAGCATTTAAAATTTACTTTGTAGAATTAAAATGTAAAAAAAACCCCAAAATATTCTGTCCTAGACAAACATTGAAAATGCTCGTAAATCTAGCAGTAATTAAGATGACCAGGGCTCTAATTAATACTAATTTATAATGTCTGTGGACTTTTAATGTTAAACTGTGCATCACTGTTTGTAATACGTTTTTGTAGGAGTGGTGCGAGAACTAAAGAGCAGAGGAGTCATCTACAGGTCCAGAGACACGGCAGTGAAGACGTAAACGTGACGCACAGCTTTGGCATCGCAACCCAGAAACTTTCCTCAGCTAAACGCTACTCTGTTGATTATCGTCACCTGTCTGGAGAAGTCTGGCAATTCCATTGTATTCCAGCTTCTGAGCCACACCGTGCTCTACAGCCTGTAATATCTCACCGCTGATGTAAGAATAAATAGCTAAAAGCCCTTGAGAACTGGACTGGTGAACTTTAACTTTTGTGGATATCGCTGTAGTATTCTTTTGCTTCATTTACTTCTGGAATCTTGTTTCTTTTAATCTTACAGAAGTCTTATTTTCCTCATTATATTTATCTTGGATTGAAAGAGCACCACAGCAGTGACTTTATTGGTTTGACAATTCTGACTAATCACATTTGAATAAAAGCTTCTTACAAAAAAAAACAAACGTTGGTGGGTTAATGAGTCTGTTCTGCAAACTACATATAGTTCAGTGCAAATGTTTGCAAACCTTTGATTAAACCAAGACATTTGTGCATTGGATCTTATACATGATGATAAAAATAATCAAAGAGTTTGTGAAGATTTTTATTCCACCTATCGGTTGGGTCTTGGTGTTGATATTACTTTCAATTCCTGAAGAATGGTTTTCAAAAGGATTGAATCCTAATATTAGACTCAAATAAATGACCTAAAACGTCAACTTTTGAGCTTTCTAATAAGAGTAACTGCTTACAGACCCACTTGCTGTGATGTTGAGTCTTTCACTTAAAAAAACACTTAATTTAACAAGGAATATGTTTGTTTTGTAGATAAACTGTCAAATAGAGCTCATTTTTTCCATCCAGGAAACAAGGGGCTGTGCAAACTATTACACTCTAAGACTGTAGGTCATCTTTGATTGTCTACCAGGAGGGGGAGCTGTAGGTCTGTCAAAATCTTCAGTAACCGCTTTATCCTGGTCAGAGATGTGGTGGAACCGGAGCGTATCCCAGGAACATTTGGCACTAGGTGGGAGTCCATCATGTACCATACACACTCGTTCAGATGCTCGTTCACACCTATTTCGAACAGCCAACCCACTCACCAGCATGTTTGTTGGAGGTGGGAGGAACTTGGAGAACCTGCAAGGAGCAGGGTTTGAACATGTCGAACTCCACACAGAGTAACCTGAGCTGTGAGAGAACCTTAGAGCTGTGAGGTTGCAAGTCCTGGTTTGATCCTGACTTCAGGTTACTGTTGCTGCTCGTTCTCAGATAGTGTTCCTGTCAGGCTCCAGATCCATTGCGACTCTGACCAGAATAAGCAGTGACTGAAGATGAGTGAGTTCCAGTTTTGAGAGCAAAAGCTTGCATGCGCCTTGGTTTCTGGATGGAAAAGAGACGGTTTATCTAGAAAACACAATTCCATGTTCATCGAACAGTGTTTTTCTGTAAAAAGCTTGTTAAAGCATACAGTCTAAAACACCATAGCAACAGAGTCTAAAGCCTGGTTTATGTGGTACATCTCACCTTGTTTTTGATGTCGCAGACAAATAATTCCTCGGTCGTGAGTTGAGATCAGCGGTGCCACTGTTACCGAAGACAGCTGACAGCAGTCTGGAAGTATCAGAAAATTTTGAATCTCAGCGTGATCTCAGCGTGACCACTGCTACAAAGAACCATTGGCCCCTTTAAATGCAAGAGATTCAGTGGAACCCCTCACTCTACAATTGTATTTTAATGAACATAATCTGACATTATTGATTTGCTCATTATTTAAACACATAAAAAATATTTTGGCTATATTCAGCTATTTATTCCTGAACTATTTGATGGTTTGGAGTACAACCATTAAATTCACATTACTACTCAAACCTATATTAACTCAATAATAAAATATCACAATATCATAACCGCCTCATGCTTCATGGACCTCTGGCACAGGATTACGTGACATTTGACAAGCAAAATTGATTATTTATGTTTGTCCATTTAAAATTCTGTCGTGCTCACATTAATTAACATAACCTCACCAGCCTACTTGTACTAGACCAGATCACACTACTTGATGACTGTAGACATTTTCTTTATTAAGAGGTCTATCATCAGAGGATCTTTATTATATAATCTGATCTGGAGAACATGTTACTGCACATAAAAAAATGGCTGTAAAAAAAAATGGCTGTAAAAAGATGGCTGAAATCGCAGAGGCTGAAGTCATTTTTTAGTCTAATGATTACCAGCAGGGGGAGCTTTAGCACTGCTACACTACCATACTAAACATGATGCAAAATTGAGTATTTTCATATTCAGAACATTGCATCTAACTAACAATAAAGATCCGTTTACATTGGTTATTTTGCCACATGCTTTAATCTAAATCGACTATTGGTAGACATCAATACAAGCTGTACATTGGACTGAGAGCCACAGCTGAAATATGAGGATTGAAACACATACTAGTTCTCATGTGTGCTGTAGCAGCCTGTCCCAAAAGGACAAACTTGCAAAAGTGTGTTGATGTGTACATAAATTTTGTTTGGGTAGGTTTTTCATTCATTCATTTATTCATTTTCAGGGTTGTGTTAGAACACTGGACCTGAGGTTGGAATACATACATCAATCAATCTCAGAGATACACACAAACACATTCATGCACTCATTCACACCTAGCATAGCAAGTTCACCTACTAGCATGCTTTTGGGAGGTGAGAGAAACCAGAGAACATGGAGAACGATAGCCTGAGCTCAGGAGCGAACCAGTGACCCTGGAGTTGTGAGGCAGCAATGCTATCTATAACACCATCTTCCTCTATGATTAAAAATGAAGAAGATTAAGAATAATTTGGAATTGATGTAAGAGTTGATTAAGATTAAGTCCTTGTTTCTCTAGTGTCCATTAAATTATTTATTTATTTATTTATTTAAAAAGTCTGTTCTGTCAGAGGAAGTGTTGTCATACCATCATTCCTCTGCAATATCCATAAGACAGTCAGTCTCACAATGGCACACAACTCTATTTCGCAATCGTCACCCAATGCACCCATTCACGTGTGATTTTATTTTATTAAAAAAAAAAAGAAAACAGCAAATTTGAAAAAGGCAGAAGGAGAAAATATGTAAAAGTAAGTTTAATTTCCAAAATGAAAAAAAGAGCATGGTGTTCGTTTTAGAGGGGGTTGCTTTTTTTTTTGGTACCTCTCCTCACATATACGCCCATCACGTTTCAAGGGAAACCACCACAATCCCCCTCACATGACAGCAAAACACTTTCACGTTGACTCACAAGAACAATTAAATGAGTAATCATTCTTTTGCATAAAGATCCCAAAGCTTATGGTATGATTCTGCCTCAAGTTCTCGTTGGGACCTCTGTCATAAAAGAGTGACTGATGACTTAAGGTCGAAGCTGCTATTTTCAGGGAAGGGATGGCGTAAGTGCAAGAGGCCAACAGTCCTCAAAAGACATACCAGTGACTGATTTATATATTTTTTTAAAATATATATATATATATATATATATATATATATATATATATATATATATATATATATATATATATATATATATATATATATATATATATATATAGATAGATAAATAGATAGATAGATAGATAGATATAGTTCCATTTCCAATTTACACTAGAGGCACAGTTATATAGACAATTCTGGGTTGTTTATTGAAATTATATAAAACTGTTCTCAGTTTAGAGCACTTTTCAGATTATTTGCATCCTAATCCATCTCTCTGAACGTTCTGCACTGTACATTTAAGCGGTTTAAATGTTCTAAGGAGAAACGCTGGTCTAGGTCTAGGCTTAAGCAAATTCTTCACTCAAAGCTCACCTTTTCTCTCTTTTATTGATTTAAAGGAAATTATTAATGAGTTCATTTCATCTTATATTGATTATTGCAACTCATTACACATTGAGGTAATTCAGTCCTTGTCCCACCTGCAGTTCAGTGCACATTACACCAGATCTCACTTCACTTCACTTTCTCCCAGGTCATTTTGGAGTTCAGTATATTACGCGCTCTTAATGGTCTGGCCGTAATCATCTTTGATTACGCAAAGATCCTCGATATTGTAAGGTCACAAGGTCAGAGTTAAAACTCCAGGGTGACCAGGAATTTATCTGCTTTATACATCCCTAGACTCCATTAGACAAGGCACCTCAAAACTCGCCTTAAAACTTGTGCTTGTTGGTATAAAAAAATCTATTTGCTTTTAGAACTCATAGTAAAAGTACAGCAAAGACATTAGCCTTAAATCACATGCTGGTTTTAATTACTGGTGGTAAATTACTGCCCCTTTCACCTAAACATTAGCTAAGGCAAAAGAACAACAGCTTTATTCCCTAAATGATCAAATGTTAGCTTAAAAATAGAGTAACTCTGATGAGACATACAGAGTTATAGACAAGGTGATAGACAAGGTTATGGACAAGGCATAACAGTTAGCTGTTACCAGTCAAGTACATTATATTATCACCAGAAATAAATAATGGTTTCAATTTTTTCTTCTACCTGTAAACTCATGTGTGTCATATTCAGAGCAATATTTTTTATACTTAGTCTTGCCTTATTAAAGACATTAAGCAACTTTGAATCAGCTATCACGTAACATCCAACTCATCTTTTATTTTTTCTAAATAAAAAAAAAAAAATTTTCTAAAAAAAATTATTCATATCCATAATTAGAAATACCAACAGAAAAAAACATGAGTGCTGAGTTTAGCAGAAATGTGACTGATGTTTGAAGAGCCCTTGCATTGCTTTTTCAAAGTGCATTTTGCTCATTCTTGAGTTATGGTGTCTTTGGGAAATACTCTGTATTTCTTTTTTTCTTTCTTTTTCTTTTAAACAATATTAGCTTTTATGTGAAGTCTAAAAATAAGAGAAAAGAGAAGAGAAAAGGATGCATTCGTGCATGGCTGTGCTTGTGGGCTACATGGTAATCTGGCGGGAAAGTGGGGTCGTGAGTTTGTTTGCCTTCGGCTCTGTTGCGCTTAACCACAAATACATAATAGATTCTTGGCGCCCAAAAGTTAGTCGTGCACTTCAAAGTGCCTCTGTTTTGCACCCAGACCTGCAAAAATATACAGCAACCCACACTGTAGCTCACACACCTCTATGTAGCCACTCATGATCTCAGATCATGTGTATTTCACAAGCCTGGCTGAGTTATAGGTAAAGATGATTTTTGTACTTTTTGTTGCATTAAATCACTCTTTACCTGACTAACTCTTGATTCACTTCAAGACAGTACTCTCTGGCTGTTACACAGCTATCAGCCCACCTGCTCTTGGTGAATTCGGATTATCTGAAGCATTACAAGCCAATTGAGGACATTTCTGTAAACACACACACACACACACACACACACAAAAACAGTGTTAAGCATCAATGATA
This sequence comes from Ameiurus melas, assembly GCA_012411365.1. Classification (NCBI taxonomy): domain Eukaryota; kingdom Metazoa; phylum Chordata; class Actinopteri; order Siluriformes; family Ictaluridae; genus Ameiurus; species Ameiurus melas. The sequence goes on along the minus strand of CM022775.1, from coordinate 6,901,556 downwards.
ACCAAATGAGTGAGGCCTGTGTGCTTGACTGTAGCTCAGATCAGGTGTCTACTTCCTGTTTCTCTCTTAACCATCATGGTTTTATTTCTCAGAACTCTAAGCTAGCCTGGCAATGAAGCAGACTTTCCTAAGCCATCAACTATTGATTTAACTGTTGAGATATTACTCACGTTTCTGTGATTTTCCATGTTCTTGTTGGTTTTGTGCTTTTGGTGAATGGTTTGTTTTTTTGTAAACCACATAATCTGATTTGAATATGCAACAAACTAACAGTGATTCGAACCTGACATTGTAAGACAAAAGATTCAGTCGAGCACCGTACACTCTCACAAATAAAGGTACCAGACTTCTCCTTGTAGCATATTTTGTACATTTTCTGTGCATCTTTTACCCTTACAAATAAAATACTTAAAATATTAACTACTCTAAAAGCTACCACATGCACCTTCCTATGCAAAACATCAAAAGGTCAAAAGTTACAAGTGATGGTACGACCCCAGAGACAAGAAAAAGCACAGTTTGATACCTTTGTTTCTAAGCATGTAAAGTTTTCCTCATTTTGTCCTTCAGGGAAAACTCATAAGTTGCTGTTTTCTTTTGAAAGGTTTTAAAGTAAAGCGTGTTGGTTGGTCTTTTTTGGTCCAACACCATGTGTCAAATTGTGCAGTAGTGAAATAGTGAGATTATCAGTTGTACTGTTTATTGACGGTTGGACAGTGTCAAATTGGTTCTAACCAATGAGGTAACAGTAGATTGGCACCAGTACCCTCCATCTAGCAAAGGCTTTTGGTTCGTAATTGCTAAAGGTTCCTCTATAGTGGAGGCATAGATAAAAGGGTGGATTTCAGGTTTGCCCCCTAAACCCACCCGCTGGCCCATATTTCAATATTTTAGGTGCTTGTGATAAACACTATAAGGCCAAAAGTATGTAGACACCCAACCATTACACCCAAATATGGTCCTTCCCGACACAATGTTGGAAGCACATAATTGTTCAGAATTACAATAGGGGCAGTGGTTGTTTAGCGGTTAATGCTCTGGGTTACTGATAGGAAGGTTGGAGGTTCAAGCCCCAGCACTGCCAAGATGCCACTGTTGGGCCCTTGAGCAAGGTCCTTAACCCTCTCTGCTCTGGAACTGAGGAACCCAAACATGTGACAATACCCCAAGCAAAGGTCTTGAAGACATGGTTTGCCGAAGTTTGAATGGATGAATTCAAGTGTCCTGTGACAGAGCCCTGACCTCAACCTCACGGAACACTTATAGGGATGAACTGGAACGCCGGCCTCCTCGCCAAACATCAGTGCCTGACCTCACTAATGCTCGTGTTGCTGAATGAGCATGCCAAAGTCTTTGGCACTGATTTCAGGTTAGAAGTTCTGGCATGCGCATTCCATCTGCATTCCAGTTCATCCCAAAGGTGTTCTGTAAAGTTGAGGTCAGAGTTTTGTACGGGTTTGGGTCTCTTAGTTCCAGTGAAGGGAAATTGTAATGCTAATCAAAAATGTGGGAAGAACCACATTTGGGTGTGATGTCCACAAACATTTAGCCATAGAGTGTATGTCAAATTAATATAGTTTTCCACAGTAATTGGTAAATGGTAAATGGGCACTTATATAGCACTTTTATCCAAAGCGCTTTACACTGTGTCTCATTCACCCACACACTCACATCAATGGTAGCAGAGCTGCCATGCAAGGCGCTAGCTTGCCATTGGGAGCAACTTGGGGTTCAGTGTCTTGCCCAAGGACACTTCGGCATGTGGAGTCACCCAGGCCAGGAATCGAACCGCCAACCCTATGATTAGCGGACAACCCACTCTACCAACTGCGCCACAGCCGCCCATTGCATTGTAAGTACTCTCATAAAACGGCAACCATGCTGCCATTATAAACACATAGCTCAGTTTGCTTTTAGATACATTTGACTGGCTAACTGCAATGGCATGAAACAGGATTACCCAATCGGGATCATTTATTTTGCCTATTTCTGTTGGTAAGCTACTAGGTCTAGTCTACGCAAACAATTTCAAACTTCACTGCATTCATACATCACTTCCTGTATCCACTGCTGATATGGACAGAAGTTTTTCAAGACTTGAAAGAATTAGAAAGAATTAGTCTTTTTCAAGACTAGAAAGAATCCCTTTCCAGAACCTTCACACATACTGTTCCCCAGTGGTGGAATGCTCTTCCGATCTCAATCCGGACTGCAGAGTCTCTCACTATATTCAAAAAACAGCTAAAGACCCACCTTTTCCGTGAACACCTAACCATCTCCAAAAAAAAAAAACAAATTTAAAAAAAAAAAAACCAAAAAAAAAACCACAGACTTGCACTTACACCTCTACTCTGTACACTTTGCTTCCTCTGGTATTCAATTAATGGATATTGTATAGTAGCACTACTTGTATTGTTCCCTGCTTGATATATCGCTTTGCTTATTTGTAAGTCGCTTTGGATAAAAGCGTCTGCTAAATGAATAAATGTAAATGTAAATGTAAATGAAGAACAAACTGTATAACACCATGTTAAAAAAAAAAATATATATATATATATATATATATATATATATATATATATATATATATATATATATATATATATATAGCAATTAACATTGCTGAATGAGCTCAGGGATGTCAAGGTGACAGCTGGTGAAGTGCTGGAGGTTTTATTGCAGAAGAAAAAGAAGGATAGCTCTGGTTTTATAAGAGGAAATTTTCCCCATTTTCCCCATATTACTAGCATGCTATTTTGGTCATTATCACTGGAACGGTCATAAAGATATTTTATTAATTATATCTATTAATGTAAATCAGATGATGGTCAAAAGTGTTTTAAATAATTAAATGACAAATAGCACCACCACTCCAAATACTGTCTGGCATTCACCAGAAATGTACAGGTCACACAGTAATGCTATTTAGCAAATTTCCTCACCCCCCATTCCTCATTAATGAGATGCCAGCACATAGCAAGGTACAATTTCCCTTGGAGAGAGGGTTCCAAGTCGAATTCCTTAGGACCCCTAATAAACCAAACACGTCTTGAGGATCTCGTTTCTAAGAGTGCACTGGTTGCTTCAACATAATTTGCTAGTAGGAGACAATAGCACACTACAGATAAAGGGATAAAGATGAAAAAACACCACTTTCCTTGGCGCACCATTTTTGGTCTTTTGATGGCGATGGTCTAAACCATCATTAATTCATTAACTTGATGTGCAAGTCAGTTGGAAACTGGTGACTATGAAGACCAGAAGATATGATTTACATCATTCTCGTCCTCATCAGACCATTCAGTAAGCCATGTGACCGAAAGAGACCACAGCCATCAGGTAGAAATATTGGTGGCAGCACCCATCATGGATAAACGTCTGCAAGACTTTTAGCTCCAGATGGATTCATCAAGGTTGCAGGCAAGGAGCAGTCCTTCATCATGGCTGCCATCAGACCTTCAGATGGATGATGTCATTTTACCTATTACTTATTTATTTACTCTGGATATTTGAAAGAGCATCCTGGTAATTTGATGTTCCTTATTTTGCTGATAATTCTGTTAGGGACCATCCAACTGTGACTTCTTTACATACCATGTGGCCAGTGTGTCACTTCTTCATGTCTGACTGGGAAAAAAAAAAACCCAACTGGATTTATAGTGGAGCATGTGGTTAGTAAGTGGTTAGCAAGTTTGTATGTTCTCCCAGTGCCTCGGGGTAGGCTGAAGCATTTCCAAATTGTCTGTATTGTATGAATGTATGTGTGATTGTCACCTGCAATGGGTTGGTACCCCGTCCAGGGTGTCCCACCTTGTTCCCTGAGTTCCCTGGGATATTCTCCAGGCTCCAGGATGGATAGATGGACTTAGATTTGTCCACTCATACTGGAGATTTCTCCTAAGAAAAAAACCCATTTTATGGCATATAGGTAAAAAAACCCCCAAAAAACAGAATTCAGAACTCTGTTTTTAATATGATATGGTAAATCTGTTTGTAAGATTGTGAGAAATCATGGGTAAAGCCTAATTATTTGACATTATTATTAATTATTAATTATACAGACAGGCTTTCAGACTGTTAATGAATTGCAGTTGTTACAGAGCGCATACAGACCTTATTCTTTTTAAAATCATAGAATTATAATTAAACCATAGTAACCATATACCATACCAAAGGCTTCATGATACTTTTATATAACAAAAAAAAGAAATGGAAAACAAGAAAACAAACTAACATTAAAAAAAAGGATAATGTCTTTATAAGCTCAGCATTGCCAATCAATTACGATACACATTTAAATGTGTGATTGTTCTGTGTGTGCGTAATGGATATCCAAGTGTCTAGTGCCATTACTTAATATTCTCCTATCTATCTTTAAAGGTAATGTGATCCACACAATGTTACAAACGTGCCACTGTGCCACGTGTAACTTGGTAACACAGGACTCAGTATTTGCTGAGGATATGGGAAAACTGGGACATGGTAAAAGAATCAAACGTGCATGATGTTATGTGGGAAGAATAAAGTCTGTTTAAAAAAATCATTATTGAGTGATATTACTGAAAAGAATTACAATTGTGCTGATTCTCCTCTACGCTATCTATCATCTATTGATCTAAAGTAGAAAGCAAGAACCGTTACAACACTGACCCTCGAGGAACCCCTTTTACTAAGAGTGCAATATTTCAACCATGGTACATGTTTATGTCTTGAGTCATCAGTTTTGTGAACTTCAGTTTACTGGAAAAATGATTCATTTAAATAAGTTAGCATACAAGTCATTTCAGCTCCATGGCTAGTCATAGGCTAATCAGTTTGAATTTCATCCCATACAACAGTAACAAGTAACAAAGCTTTAGAAATTTAAAAAAAAAAAAAAAAAATATATATATATATATATATATATATATATATTATAAATTTATATATATATACAGTTTCATATACAGTATTGTGCTCCTCCAGCTTCCGTTTGAGGATGCCCCATAGATGCTCAATAGGGTTTAGTCCATCACCTTCACCTCAGCATCTTTAGCAAGGCAGTGGTCATCTTGGAGGTGTGTTTTGGGTCGTTATCATGCTGGAATACTGCCCTGCAGCCCAGTCTCCGAAGGGAGGGGATCATGCTCTGCTTCAGTATGTCACAGTACATGTTGGCATTCATGGTTCCCTCAATGAACTGTAGATCCACAGCGCCGGCAGCACTCATGCAGCCCCACACCATGACACTCCCACCACCATGCTTGACTGTAGACAAGACACACTTGTCTTTGTACTCCTCACCTGGTTGCCGCCACACACGCTTGACACCAAGAGGCTTCCTTCTGGGACGACAGCCATGCAGACCAATTTGATGAAGTGTGCAGCGTATGGTCTGAGCACTGACAGGCTGACCCCCCCGACCCCTTCAACCTCTGCAGAAATGCTGGCAGCACTCATACGTCTATTTCCCAAACACAAACTCTGAATATGACGCTAAGCACATGTACTCAGCTTATTTGGTCGACCACGGCGAGGCCTGTTCTGAGTGGAACCTGTCCTGTTAGACCACTATATGGTCTTGGCCACCGTGCTACAGCTCAGTGTCAGGGTTTTGGCAATCTTTATGTAGAGCAACAATTCTTTTTTTCAGATCCTCAGAGAGTTCTTTGCCTTGAGGTGCCATGTTGACCGTCCAGTACATGTAATGAACAAGTACAACTGACGACTATGAGGGAGGGCCAGAGCAATGACCACATTACACAACACACGCGCAGCACCACGAGCACCAGGTAGCAACACGAGACAAGTCACATGAGGGAGGGAAATGGTAATTTGGCCCCAATATGGACGTTATTAACTAGCGGTCTTGTCTTTTGTTGCCAGCGGTTTAGACATTAATGGCTGTGTGTTGAGTTATTTTGAGGGGACAGCAAATTTACACTGTTACACAAGCTGCACACTCACTACTTTACATTGTAGCAAAGTGTCATTTATTTAGTGTTCACATGAAAAGATATAATCAAATATTTACAAAAATGTGAGGGGTGTACTCACTTTTGTGAGATACTGTATATATATACAAATATATAATTAAAAAAATAATATATATATATATATATATATATATATATATATATATATATATATATATATATATATATATATATATATATATATATATATATATATATATATATATATATATATAAATTTTAAGGGAAAATTTACATATCTTCACATATGCACACAATGTATTGACAACTATAAAAAGTTTAGTTCTAATAGTGACTAAGCTAACATGCTAATACAGGTCATGTTCTGTCTGCTTTCTCAGTTTATCCTCAGCGCTGTTGATTAGCCTTATGAACAGGCTCCTCCTAAAAAAATGTAAAAATAAATAAATAAATATAGCCCTTCTTATTTGTCACCATCTCCCACAGGTCACATGGCTGTAAAGCGCTCTGCGACTGGTTGACATCGTAGCCTGTTTTGCCCTTATTTGGAAACGTATGTGCCAAGACCCAGTGTGACTGGGGCGATCATTTTAAAGAAGCGACGAACAGAAAATGAGGACATTGTCTTGTGTTTCACTCACAGTTGCAGCATGTGCACAACAGCCTACACACGTACACACACAGAAACGAGAAGATCAGAGTGGCCATTTTGGAAAAAAGCAAGCCTTCATCTGAGTTATTATCTGTGTTTCGGGGTACAAAAAAACGGGAAAAAAAGAAGAAAGGACATAAAACAAGAGAGATGAAGTGAAAGGGAGGGGAAGTAGCTGCTGACCCTGATATGGTCTATCAGTTTAGCCAGAGTGGCCTCTTCGAGTTAGCCAATGAGCTTTGAGCTTGCAACCCAGGCAGTGATCATATCCTCCCTGACACTGCAGCAGCGGTGTGATGGCGTCCACACACACACACACACACACACACACACACACACACACACACACACACACACACACACACACACACACACACACACACACTTCCGCCCTAAATCTTCTCACCCTAATACATATCATAAACTTAAATACACTCACATCATCAACCATGCAATTTTTTTTTGTACAACACATAATGTGGCTGCTTTATTTATTTATTCATATAAACACGAACATTTTATCCTGTTAAACAATGTATCACTGTGTACAGCCTAGAAAGCATCTGACTCATCTTCTCATTCTTTTAAAGCAAAGCCTGGACACCTTTCAACATCATTCTGCTAGTGCACATTTATATTCACTTCTTTTGGTGAAATGGTATAAGAGCTGATCATTTAACATTATCGAAAAAAATTTCTTCCTGCTTCCTCTCTAACCGACTTTTATGCTCTTACAGGCAGGAAATGTACGAATGCACATCCTATACTGCTTGAATTTACCTTATCAAATGACTCCTAAAGCCATTCTTTTACCTAAACATTTAGACAGACATACTGGCATTTTAAACAACTAATCTGTCTGCTTCAGACATTATTTCACTTTCTACGTCAAACAGACACCTGAGCAACCGCTTGCGTGCCTCATTAGCGTAGTGCCGCTCGTAATTAACGCTAGGCAGCCCTTTCAACCGAAATATGGCGGTCATCTGCATATTTGGAAGTGCTATAGTAGAAAACTTGTAGGTCAGCGGCGTGCAAGTGTGTCATAGCGAAACCAAACAGGACGAGACTAAGCGCTCGCAGCAAGATCTCATCTCTCTCACCACACCTTTTTCCACCCGACTTTTGTGCTAAAGCTGTACCACTTTGACCACATACACACCATACAAACACACACATTAAACACACATACACATTACACCCGCGTACACACCGGGCGTTACGAGGACCTTTCATGAACATAATTATTAATGAAGATAATTAATGCTATGCTACACGTAAATCTAATCCTATCCTTAACCTAACTAACCAAAAGGAATTATTTTGCCGCCTTTTGTTTTTCAAATTAATGCAGCAGGTTAATTTTTTTTAACAAAACAAAATAAGATGTTTTCCTTGTGGGGACCAGTTGAATGTCCCCACAATGTCAAAGCTGACATTTGGTCCCCACCAAGATATAAAAACATGACATCACACACACAGACTATAAAAAAACTTCCCACCTTAACTCACACCTTGTCAGGGTAGCGTCTCCATGGTTACAGTAGAGAGTGTTCTCATAGGGAAGGGGGAATTGAAACCTTGTCTGGCCTTGTTCTAGATTCAAAGCAAGAGAAAAGCCAATTATTTGGAGACAGAATAGAAAGGACAAACGACAGCTCTGTCTATCAGTTATTATATTTTGAGCGTTATTTCTTAATGATGGCCAGACAGAAGTGGTTTTATGTTCAATGGGTCGTATCTTTCAAGAGTAGTCTGAGAAGTCAGCTTCTGAGCTGTGGACACAGTGCACTACAGATACACGTCTTAATGTCAAGAGACAATTTGTTTTTCTTCTGAAATCCACAAAGGACCATAATTAGTTTTTCTTTTAAGCAGTGATCCATTACATACGTTTTTTTCTTTTTCCATGTGCTGTTTTTGAGCTTGCAGTGACTAAAAGAACGAAAAGGTTTTTTGTGTGAATTTCCCCGTTGCACTTTTTGTGGTTGACCATCCCCCCACTTCCCTCTGCACTCACTCACTTGGTTCGCTCTGTCGCTCTCTCTCTTTCTTTCTCTCTCATGTTGTCTCTTAGGGCCGAGGCCTACTAAGATGAAGAAGAAAGATGGAGGAAGCCTCATAAATTTTAATAAATGTTTCATAAATGTTTCACTAGACATCTATAATTGAATAGGAGATGTAATATGTCGGAACTTACAAATGCACAAAACTGTAAGCACTACAAGTTCAGTCTGTGCAAAGACTAAAACATTTGTTGTTCAGAAATCCTAATCAGCAGCATCACTGAAGATCTAGCGACAACGCTATCGAACAAGCGCTCATCAATCTACTAAGCTTAGTGAGAAAACTGAGAAATGTAATCATATGAAGTGATGCATTTCCTTCTGCTGAGTCATCTGTTGACCCATCTGATTTATAACTGAACAAGAAGAAATTTGATCATGTTATACAGAGTACTGTTGCTAGTCTATTTCTACCTCATTTGACATGCAGTCAAATGCTTTGGTAGATAAGGAACTGTGATATTTGATCTCAGTGCAGCGCGTTGAACAGGAAATCACACAGTCGAGTGAGTTGTACTGCAGCAGCGTACTTCCTGTGCTACATCTGATCATATCCACGACCTTTCACTGTATGAGCTGCACTACTTTGAACACAGAGTTTAGATGTTATAGGCTTATAGAGGTTATAGAACTTAATGCAAACGTTAATAAGCATTAATTGCTAATAAGCAGATTGTATTCTCATGTATGTGGGTGAGAAATGAAAGAAAAGAAAAAACAGGTGTTGGGCCATCACAAGCCACCAGAACAGCTTTAATACACTTTGACATAGATTCCATACATCTCTGTAACTGTACAAGAGGATGAACACTGTTCTTGGTGATCGTGATGGAGAGTGTTAGCATCAAAAACTCGTATAAGTGTTCAGCTGGGTTGAGATTTGATGACTGTGAAGGCCATTGTTTATGATTCTCATCCTCATAACTGTGTAATGATTTGTAGTGATTGAAGTGCACAAGTTGGAAAAATAATCCTGGTGTTTTTTCCTTTAATTTGTTACCAATATGTATAGTATGTATATTTTAGAGGGGGGAAAAAAGTATTGATACTTTGACTAGCTTCTTCTCACTATTTTCTCATTAGGATGATAGGTGGAGAAGTAACCGTCATTGGATAGTCTTTGGTTGGTTAAAGATTGTATTTGCTACTTTTCTGTAAAGCAAACCTTCTGTTGTACCCCAAAACTTTAGGAGTACCCCCTTTAGGGTGCTACATAATTTAAAAATATGTTTCTAGAAAGGTGACACTGTGTATATATATATATATATATATATATATATATATATATATATATATATATATATATATATATATATATATATATATATATATATATATATGAGTCTACACAACCCTGTTAAAATCGCATGTTTTTTGATGTAAAAAACTGAAACCAACCGGAATCATTTTCCAACCAACAAAATTCAAGAGAAAGTGAAAAAACTCCCAATAACCAGGTAGCATATCCCTTAGAAGGTATGCACATCCCTTAACTAATAAGTAATTATTATTAAAATACTAGTAATATCATCTTTTTACGTAAGAGTATACCAACTTACACTTAATTGGGTAATTTTATTCCAGTGCAAAAATGTTCCAGATCTATCAAAATCCGAGGTGATCTCCTGTCCACAGGCCTTTACAAGTCATTCCACAGGTTTTTGATAGGATTTAGACTTGGGATCTGACTTGGCCATTCCAAAACTTCTTCTAGTGCTATTCCTTTGTTGACTTGTGCTAGAAGGTAATTTTTTTTCATCTTCAGCTGTCTAAAAGAGGCCTGCAGGTTCTGTGCCAAAATAGATTGATATTTGGAGCTATTAACAATTCCCTCTATCTTGACTAGAGCCCCAGTCCCACCTGAAGAGAAGCAACCCCATCGATTGATGCTGCCACCACAGTGCTTCACTGTGGGTATGGTGTTTTGGGTGATAAAATGTCTTGTTTTTGCACCAATCACATCGTTTAGAATTTTGCCCTAAAATTTTACCATGGTCTCATCAGACCATAATAAATTTTTCCGCATGGTTTGGAATGATTTATTTTTTACTGAGAAAGGGCTTCCATTTAATCACCCCATAGTCTAGAAACATGAAGAAAAATAAGAGACATGCAGGGAGCATAATGACCAGTATAATGTTGCTGTAGGGTTCTTGGTAGCCTCCCTGATAAGCTTTCTTCTTGTGTTTTCATCAATTTATGAGGGACATCCTGTTCTTGATAATATCTCTTCTCCTGTGGTGATGCATTTTCTTGTTGTTGATGATGGCCTTCACAGTGTTCCATGGTACATCTCATGTTTCGGACATTCATTTGTAAATCTGTCTTGATCAATACCTTTCCACAATGAGATCTCATACATGTATTGTAAGTTCCATGGCTTCAGCAGTCAGATGAAATCAAGACGATGTCAAGAAAATTCTACAGAAAGAGTTGATCTTTATCTGGGGTTAATCAGAATCACTTCATTGATAGAGTGTATGAGCATGAATTTTGAACATGAGATTGAATGTGATTGGTTCATTTTGAGCACAGTCACATGCTGCATTAGAAAAGGGGGTTGCACACTTATGCAACCAGATTATTGTAAGTTTTTTCTTGATCACAAAGTTGGTTTTCACATTGATTTATTTAGTTCCTAGAAAAAGACCTGATATGATTTCTTGTTTTCATCTTTTATAGCACAAAAACCTGCAATTTTACCAGGGATGTGAAGACTTTTTCCATGCATTGTGTATACAGATAATGAACGATTAAAATGCCCTGATTCTTTAAAAGCTAGCTCTAGAAACCAAAGGCTCTTGAGTTCCATAATTAGACGGGTTTCAATCTCCATTGAATTTCCACACAAAACAATAAATACATAAAGTTCAGTTGCTGAAAATGAATTGAGCTGTCCTTCATGTCTTCTCGGCAAAAACCTCAGGGAAATATTTATCTTAGTATATTTGGTTTCGAAGTTATAAAATATGGTTAAAAAAATTTATCCTACATGTGTGCATTCAGATGCTGCTGATCTGTACATATTTCTGCAGGTGGACACACAACCATGGTGCAACCAGCATTGTCCAAATTCCCACATACTTCCCACTAACACATCTGCACTGGCTGACTTATCACTTCCCACTGACTATTTCAGTGGCTTACTTCAACATTTCCTCACTGTTGCAAGTGTTAAGCAATGGCCAGGGCAAAGTGAAACAGCGTGTAAAGAGAACAGAGAACAAAAGAATTGTGTGCAAAGATAACTGCGGTGCGAGATAGCTGGAAAATGAAAAGCTAGTAATGAAGTGACAGAAGCATTCAATAGGACATCAATTGTGGGTTTAAAAATGACTTAAATGTTATGTTTCATTATGTCTGACCACAACCTCTACATCACATTAATACTAAGAATAATTATGAATTAGGTTATTAAGATGTTTGTCCTTAACATGGGTGTGTTCAAATAAATAAAATTAGGTTAGCATTAAAAGGAGGTGGGACAATGATTAAAATGATGCAAAAACCAAGTTCAAGAAAGATAAAGAACCTTAGATAGGTAACATCCGTGAGATGGAAGTGCGTCACTTTTTTAAAAAAAATTCACCCAGCATTTTTTGATACAATGGTTACCACATTAGAAAGCACCATAAAGCACCGTATTAGATTTCCATATGCTTGAGTAAGTATCGATATTAGCATTTTTGAACAGGCGAGGACGAGAAAAAGTGAAAGAAGAAATGAGAAAAGAACGACAGCAAGGCTGTGACTGTTAAACCTCTTCCTGTGTGGTTAAGACACCACGTGGCCAAGAAGCTTAAAAAGGAGCGCTACTCCTCTCCTAGGTCCATTCCAACTCGGGCCGAAGACAACGAAGACTCTAGTAAGACCGAGGGACAAGAAGACGCTGAAAAGAAGAAATAAAGAGGCTCCATTGGGTATTGGCTTGTATAGGTATTGTATGAGAAAATGACTTAATTGACTTACTCGGAACAAATTGATGTAATTTGGTGCTAAAATATGTGATAGGAATTTTAAAAAATGCATACAAATGCATATAGTGTTGACTTTAATGGTAATATTATCTTAATTTTTATAATATTTATATAAATATTAGACTTCGATTAATTGTTTTATGTAAAAATACGTATGCATGCATTTGACATTCACATTTAATGCACATTGAATTACTTTAAAAATTTTATTCTTTAATTTATAGAAATTATTTTATTCATGTATTCTGTGTAATATTTAATAGTATTATATGTAATATTCTGTATGATATTTATGTAGTATGGCTGGAAAACCTTATGTAACGCAAAACGCCAGCCACTTCCTGTTAACTCATAATGCATAAAATTATAACAATTTTTATTTATGCACCATTACAATATATCTCTCCATAATGTAAAAAAAAATTGTATACTTACATCTGTGTTGTAAGATCTCAGTGTATCCTGTAAAAAAATATTTAACTTTCAATATGTTATGTTGGTTTGCTAGAAACAGCTTACTCATTCCGATAAAGATGGCCGCCATGCTCGAGTTAGCATAGTAACAGGTTACATTTCAAAAATTGTAATGTAACCTTTAGCTTTGTTAATTTAGAGAACAGTTAACTAAAAATAAAGTTTTCAACGTTTAACAAGATATCAGTTAGCGAATCTGTTCGTAGGTTGAAAAGAACTTTATGTGGACAATTAAGTTTTGACAGATTTTTTTTTTTGGTATATTGCTGTCTTAAATAGAGATCTGAAAATTCTGTGAATAAACATACAAGTACTGAGACATGACCAAAACGTCAAAACTGTTTGCAAATATTTTTTTATATATATGACGTCAAGACGTCACATTAATTCAAGAGTAACAGTTTGGGCGTGGTTTACGCAGACAGCTGTAAAAGAGCTGGAAGACTGTTTGTGCGTGTGTGCCTGTGTATGTTAAGGGGGAGGGGTGCCTTAACCACTAACTCTACAGGTGCAACTGATGAACTGAGGACCTGGAGACGGCTGCGCTTGGGAAGTACAGTGCAGTCATCCATAAAGTAGAAAGCACTACTAAACCCCTCGCCACAGTGTAGTGTTTCCTACTTTATGGATGAGTGTACTGTTGGCTACTGGGAGCATGTTCTCATACTTTAACGACTCAACATGGTGGACAGAGAAAAAGAGGAACTGGCTTTGTTTCATAAGATTGTGCACAGCTCACTGTGTAAATTTTAAGCCACATGATCTGCTGCATATGAAAAAACAAAGCCAAGCTAGTTGTAACTTACATGTCTGATTTGTTCTGGACATAATGTTTAAGTGTGCAACATTGTTGTATCTGATTTCACTTTTCCTTTTCATTAATAAAACTGAAAAAAAACCCACTCTTTGTTGTCTGTTGCAGCTTTGTCTACCTGCACACACTATGTTTTTTACAGAAAGTATCATTGAACTAAAAACCTTTCCACGTTTTCCACACAAAATCACCACAAAACATAAGATTTTTCTGTAAAAATAGATTTTATTTCTGTAAAAAGGTCAGCCTAAATGACAATTTCCTCCTTCAATGCGCAATAGTGATCTTACTAGTCATCACGCCAAAACCCGCTTCAACATGCAAAATAAAGAGAAAAAAAGGAAAATTGTGAAAAAACACCTATTTACAAGTTTCAAAAATTGTTTACAAAACCTCAGATTTACAAAAAACAGGTTCCTGTTCTCCGTGTGACACTTGCAGAAATTCTGAGAGACTGACGCGAGAATAAAGCTTCTCGTACTGTTTGAAAATACCGTACGTCAAAATCACAAAGTGCAAACCGTTGACCTGAACACTGTACATCATCACTGTACACAGACCAAAGTATCAGCTGATATCTTCCAGCTTGGCCTCCACTATAGCCAGTTTTTTTAAATCCTACAAATACATTGTAGAATTAAAGAAATGCAAGGTAATATTATAAATACTTAAATATCGATAAATAAGGCCGTGTCTGTGTGTGACACCTTCATGCATGCAGTCAGTAGAAGTACAGTAAAAGTAAACATCATAGTAAGACTAAACGAGGTCTCGTAAGGCTAGTAAGTTACTGTGGTCTAGCTGTGGGTGCAGATTAGCAGAGAGTAGCTTAGGGCTAGCGAAAGCACTGGGATCTATGTGGTGCAAGCCTGCGAACTACAGTAGCTGGTTGAAAAGCAAGTTTTAAGATTATAACAAAGCTTAGGAATCATTGCTTGCCTAGAGTTACCTACAGGCTACAGAAAGAGAAATAGTTTGACTGTACAGTACAGTGCCTCCATCAGGGCTGCTGTTTTCAAATATTTTAAGATTAACACAGTCAGCATTTAATTAAAATATATCTACTGGTTCAACACAGAATCAAAGTGAACTTGAGCTGAACCCTAGACCTGGAGTTCTGGTCTACAGAGTATCTGGTGCTTGGACCCCGCTCTCTCATCAGCCCCCTACTGCCATAGTAACACAAAGAGCACCAAAAGGTTGGGCAAGAGTGTGTTATGTTCTGGTTTGGAACAGCCACCGTGTTCACCTGATACACCGCCAGTTAAGCCAGTTTTACCCTGCGAGATTTCAGCATCTTTTTAATATTACACTGTATGTCATGCTGTATGAGCTGATCCAACAGAAATCTTGGCTGAAATCTATAACAGACTGTGTAATAGCATGCTCTCTATGTCAGATTATATCATGAAGATCCTCTGATTACTGAGAACTACTGTGTACTGTTTAGATCATTAATCAGCACAACCTGGGCTCGTAGAGAAAATCATTGTATAAACAGGAACAAGCGCGCATTATCACAGTAGCAATGTTATGAGTAAATGAACACATTCTTCAACGTGAACATGAGGTCATAAGGATTTTTCTATTAGATTTGTCTATTACAGCTGCAACTCACTGTACGAGGGCCTAGACGTTTAACTTTAGATTAATTAATATGAGCAAGTCAGGATTTTTGTTTATATGTCGTCATATTTTGCTGCTACTGTATTTGTAGCTGTCTGTTCTGTGTCGTTTAGATGAACATTGCAGAACAGGTCACACTTTGAGATTTAATAAAAAAAATATATATATATATATATATATTCTGACAGTTGCTGTCTTTGGTTGCAGTGGTACTGAATTGATCACATTATCCATTCGGAGACCACCATTTTTAAGTCACGACTGAAGAATTCTTGTATGTGTGTGATATTATAGCCTGCGACAGCAAAAACTGGCCAAAGATCATAGAATGAAAACCCTTCATGACAGATGAACATCATACTTATGCTTTACACATAGTTAGTCCTCAAAGCAGAGCTAAATAACTACTGCATATCGGACATGAGTCACTGTATATACCATGAATGTATTTTCATACTCATTTTCAGCCCACACTTGTACGAATGATGAAATTCCTACTTTTACACACATTCACACAAGCCTTTTGGTGCTACTTGAGTCCCATGAGCGAGGCAAAGACAGACCAGAGGAAACCTCCAGAAGTTTGTCCTTATACACCGAAGGAACGTACTTGTTTAGTACACACAGCAGCTGAGCAAATTCTACTCTTTCCCCACTGTGATGTGATTCTTTCGAGAGAAATTGTGACAGAAATATTACACAACGCACACCTGCATACAACAGGATTTAACCTTATTGCCATGTAATACACGAACAGCAAAGAGGCAACCTTAAAGGTTGAAAGCACAAACAAAAAAACCCCACATCCACCTGATCTAATCTAAACTGATCTGATGTTTTCACCATGATGACATGACGATTCAACTCGGGGAGCAAAAAAGATGGTTTTAAGTCACTACCTGTAGTCTTATAGTGCATTCATTGGTGTCACAGTAATTACGAGATGACTGCCCTATTCTAGACTTCTGTTGAGCTGCTTATCTCTTCGGACTCGAAAGATGACATGGGTGACCTTTTTACGTCTTTCGGATAACGACTTATCATGTGGTCGTTATCATAAAATGATACGGGACTGTGTGATAGACATAGAGTGTAAACCTGTCTAAGTACGAAGGGTTGCCGCTTAGACACATGAAAGTAGCACGTCTCGTCCGTTCCATGTTTTTGGTTTAATGATTATGCAATTTGAGGCATTGATACCTAGAGTCGCAAAATACAAGGAGAAGTCAATGCAAATCCGTTCATTTTGTACCTGCAATGCGATTTACTAAACCTGAAAGTCAGTTCAGAGACACGGTTGTTTGCGCAAATTAATACACCTGAAGGGCATGTGTTAAATTTGTGGAAGAATGTTTTGAGCTTTTGTTTAATAAAAAAAACCTCACTGTTTTTTTTTAGCTGAACTCTGTGTAGATACTAGAAACATTTAGTGCACACATTTAGCGCACACTGTACTTTGATGTAATTCACACAATTATTCTTTATAAATCACTGACTATTTGTACAGATTAATTTGCTGCACATCTAAATTAGTGCATCTTAGTAAATCAGGGCTGTAAAGTTAAATCCTGATGTTTTATTACAACTATTTTAACTGTAAACCAAAGCCAGCATTGTTGGTTCGGTGTTTGTTTAGAATTTGACATCACCCACTGGTAAGTCATAGCTTTCAGAATATTCTGTGTATTTACTAGTCTGATGAAGATGTGATTTTTTTGTTTAGTTTTTTTTACGAGTCAGAAGCTGTACTGTGAAGCTAAGGTAGAAGAACACGCCTTTATCATCGTGGCAAATGGAGACAAAACAAACCAGAGAATTAAAAAAAACAAAAAAAGCAAGCACCATTCGGTCACAGAGTGTGACATCTGTGTCCTAAACTAAATCTACTCATGAAATCACAAATACATGCAGACAAATTAACATCAACATGGAGAAAGTGCAATCAGCGAATTAGTCAATGTAACAGTCTTTAGCTTTTATTCCTTCTTGCTGGAGCCCAGCTTCTTGAAGAGCTTCTTCCCTTTAGAGAAGAAGCCTTTTTTCTTTTTGCCAGGTGGAGAGGTGTTGGTGACAACATGGTCCCCTGGGGGATGGAGGACAGGAAGAGGATGGCCTGATAATGGAGAAGGACCCGGGTGGTGCTCAGGCTGCTGGTTGGGAAAGAGCGAATCAGCTTGAGAATTGGGTTCAGTCTGGGTCTCGTCTGGGGGACTTGACTTTAGGGGCTCCGTCTGATCTACAGACGCAGCGTGACTCACCTTTTAGGCAAAAAGATGGACGTGTCATTAGAAGAGGGATTTTCACTCATTCACACATTTCCGATGGCTGAAATGACTAGAAGACAAAGCCGCTGGACTTGTGGAATAAAGATGTTTTTTTACACTCATTTCAGTACACAAAGATGAAAATGATTTTGAACCTCAGGTCACTCCCACTCAAATAGAATTGAGGTCAAGGAGAAAGCATGCATGCTAAAGAAGTTACTAGGGTCATGGTCTTGGGGCTTTAAGTGGGGAAGGAGCACAAGCGTAATATGTGGGAGAATTGTGGGTAAAAGGGAAACCAAAGACGGGGTCAGTATGAGACTTACTGCTTACTGTTTAAAGTGCACACCCCGCCTGGGTCTCTGCACGCCAACATGCAAGAATAAACACACACAAAACAGAAAAACAACTAAGCCATGCACATGCACATATATGGACAGGCAGAACAGTCAAGATGTGATGTGTACACCAAGAAAATAATAACTGTTAAGATGGTATAGAATGGAGAACAGCATGCTGTTGTGTAGTTTCCTGTGCTGTGAGGTTATGTAGAAAAAACAACAACATAGTTATCACGTGATGCTGGGTGATTTGCACGCAGTCACATGCACATCTTGGCAACAAACTGTTTTGACACCCATACACACACACACACACACACTCACACTCACACTCCTACCTGTGAGTCTCTCCGGCTGCTGGCTAGATTGTGCTCGGGTTCTTCTGAGTCATCCCCGTTCTCGGGAAAAGCCTGAAGGAAGTTGGAAGGTACCAGCCCTTTCTGTCCATTTAAATCCCCCTAAAGTGGCAAGAACACCACATCAGAAAACTTTAGAAAGTCCCATCAGAAAGTTCAGAAAGTCAACCTTACAGGTCTTAAAGGGAACTGCACCCCTGAACATGTCATTCTAGATATAAATAAGAATAACAAAATAAATGTTTTTTAATTGCCCAAGAATTGACCAAATGTTTTTATGAATATGAACATATTTATTTTTTATATAATGTGGGCAATTTCAATACAACTACCTCAGCTTACTCTTGCACAGCATTATATTGCACAAAACAGCTGGACAGATCTGCACTTTATACCAATTATAGTCAGACTGTTGCTGCCACCCATTTTTATAACCTTACCTTATATTTTAATAATTAAAAATAAATCCCCTTTTCCGACTCTATGTAAATTCTATTTTATGCCATAAAAAAATGCAGTCATAAAAAAACATTTCACTATATGGCTTGCTGTGTATGGTTGTGTGTGTGTGTGTATACATATATATATATATGATTATGCAAAATAGAAGCACCCTCATTTTCCCATGACATCCTAAACAGCTGGTTAGTTAACATCCTAAACACTAGGTTAGCTAGCTAGTAAACTAGCTCACAGTTGTAATATAATGAGTCACCTATACATTACAGCACAGTGAAATTCTTTTCTTCACATACCCCAGTATGTCAGGAAGTTGGGGTCAGAGCGCAGGGTCAACCATGATACAGCGCCCCTGGAGCAGAGAGGGTTAAGGGCCTTGCTCAAGGGCCCAACAGTGGCAGCTTGGCAGTGCTGGGGCTTGAACCTCCAACCTTCTGTACAGTAACCCAGAGCCTTAACCGTTAAGCCCCCACTGCCCAACTTCTACCTTCTATCTAAATCTAGATTTGTACTGTTATATTCTCAGCCATTAATTTATCAGTAGTCAAACCGTTTATTTATCAGTAGTCAAAAAAAGCACACAATTTTTGTGGCTAACCGTTATCAGGTACCATGTCATCCTCATAGCAGTGGAACTGATCATTAACCCAGTTCATATGAAACTCTTCTCTAAACAAGTGTTATGCATTAATACTGATACAGAAGTCTCTGTGGTAAATGTGATTTTCATGGTAAGGTGACAAATCTGACTCATACACCCACCTATATCATCTGAATCAGTAATCCAAGAATCTTAACCATTAAAAAAAGCATGGGATTGAGCTCAGTGCTACTTTAATACGGAGGGGAAAAAAAGAGAAGTGGACACCAATGTAACCTTTTAGATCACAGTCATCACTCGGTCCTAAAGGCTTCATGAATCACAGATATTAGCTTCCTCCACTCTAAAGTTGACTACTCACGTAAAAGAAGCCATCGTCATCCATGTCCCCAAGCACATAGATGATGTCTCCAGCGTTAAAAGTCAGCTCAGCCTGTAGAAGACAAGAAAAGGAGTGAATCTGTGTGCTAACAACGCAATGGGACGCATTTATCTAACTGGGCACGAACGAATTCTTTTGTAATTTGGTATTTATGAAAATCCTGTTCATTCTAAACAGGGCTTTTCACACTGCGCGTAACCACGGGTTATGGTCACTTTTAACTCCAGGTAGAGGAAGGTTTTACACTTGTAATTTAGAAGTCGAGTCAGCACCGCTTTTTACCCAGGGTTAAGAAACCCTGCTCTGTAGCAGGGATAGCACCGGCAAATGTGTACAGCGTGAAACGATGCAGTGTTCGAATGTTGCGGCTGAATGCATCGCAACAGACACCCAATCCGAAATTGAACAGTGCGTGCCTCATATTGCATGCAAATAAGAACGTCAACCTAAGAATGTTTAGGAATGTAGTGTGAAACATCAGATTACAAATACCCGGGATTAATTGTTAACCTTGGGTAAAGTATGAGCAGTGTGAAACATGAAACAAGATAACCCAGGATTCCGTTTACCCGGGGTTTAGAATGACCGGGCTTAACTATTCAATGAGTGAAAAGCCCTAATTAGTGTCAATTTAAGTGTGAGGAGGCTCACTAATGTAAACCTTGGCTGGTCTGTTTAAATAGGTTATTTATTTCAATTCTAAATACTGCATTTAGTAGGGAACTGATATTTACAGATTGGTATGGAGCTGGCGTTTAAATCAGTTCTGCTCGCCAGGGCGTCTTCTTTCAATGCTGTGCAACACTTTAGATCCAGCACTAATTTGACTGACAAAACATAGATATGTACAGGAATGGCATAAGATCATTTTGTATGTGCTTGAATTTCTTGATACGGGTATGTTGCAAAGAGAGAGAAGTGACCGATCTGGCATGTCTCAACCAACAGCGAGCTGTACACCGATCTGCCATAACATTAAAATCGTAGACAGATGACGTTAATAACCCTGATTACATCGTTACAATGGCACCTGTCAAAGGGTGGGATATATTAAGCAGCAAGTGAACAGTCCATTCTCAAAGTTGATGTGTTGGAAGAAGGTGTAAGGATGTGAACGACTTTCACAAGTGCCAAATTGTGACGGCTAGACGATTGAGCATCTGTGGGATGTGTTGGACAAACAAGTCCAATCCACAGAGGTCCCACCTCGCAACTTACTGGACTTAAAGGATTTGCTGCTGATGTCTTGGTGCCAGATACCACAGCACACCTTCGCAAGTCTTGTGGAGTCCATGCCTCGATGGCTCAGAGATGTTTCAACAGCACAAGGAGGAACTACAGAATATTATGTAGGTGGTTTTTATGTTATGGCTGATCGGTGTGTATTCCCTACTGTGCTGCGTGCCATCATAAGGCTACTTCTCCAATACATCACGTTTCCCTATGTCACATGCTATCCTGTTTTGCAAGACGGGACTGCGGAGGGCACATTGGTGCGTGAGAGCATGTTGGTGTGAATGACTTCTCGATCACAAAAACACTTAAAACAAATCAACACAGCAGTTTCCCTGTGTGACGTGCTTGGTGTAGATATGACTAAAAATAACTTCCACTTCTGCCTCTGAGAAATTCCTTTTTTTTTTTGCTTGTATTTTCGTACCTGTTTGGTATTTTGTGCTTTCGGCTCTCTGTGAGCCCTGTCTTTTATGGAAATTGTGTGGGCATCACTAAATGCAAAAACAGCTGTAGTTTAAACACATTATGCACTTTATGGGATATGGGTATTTATCAGCATACGCACGTGTGTATGAAGAAAAACAAGCGTTATCAAAACGTTTGTAAATTAGGCAGGAATTTTTGCTCACTATAGCCTACGAAACATTTACACACGACTAACTAAAAGATTGATAGATGAGATCCTATGCAAGTAAAGATTGAGTGTGAATATGGTGTAATGGTGTGTTCAAGTCGTGTCGGAACGATCGTATTTAGGAGTTGAATGCACATGAATGCCACTACATAAGTCATAATTACGAGTTTTCTGAGTTGGGGACATATCAGTAAAAATCAATGGATGCGATGTCTGTAGTTGACGGTCAATTTATTGAAATAAATATTTACTCATCTCAGAAGCTGATTTCAGTTAGTATATGTTTGGTATATGTTATTCTCAGGGTTTTGTTTATTTACAATAAAACAAGCTAATTGGCTGTACAAAATACGATAGCATTATACAGTTGTGCTCATAAATTTACATACCCCGTGCAAGATCTGCAAAATGTTAATAATTAAAAAAATAATAATAAGAGAGATCATTAAAATTGCATTTTGTTTTTTTTATTTAGTTCTGCCGTGAATAAGATATTTCACATAACAGATGTTTACATATTATCCACATGACATAACCGTAATCACTGAATTTACACAAATGAACCAGTTCAAAAGTTTACACACGCTTGATTCTTAACACTGTGTGTCGTTACCTGGATGATCGGCATATGTTTTTATGTTTTGTAATAGTTGTTCATGAGTCATTTGTCCTGAGCAGTTAAACTGTCCACTGTTCAGAAAAATCCTTCAGGTCGGGCACATTCTTTGCTTTTCCAGCATCTTCTGCATATTTGACCCGTTCCAACAGCTATAAGATGTCAAGATCCATCTTTTCACACTGAGGACAACTGAGAGACTCGTACACGACTATTACAAAAGGTGCAAACATTCACTGATACTCAAGAAGGCAACACGATACTTTAAGACCCAGGGGGTGTAAACTTTTGAACAGGATGTGTAATTTGTTATTATTTTGTTTAAAGATCTTATTTTTTTCATTTAGTACTGAACTTCAGAAACTACACATGATATTTAACATGCTTCACAGAAGTGAAAATAATAACATGTAAACATCCGTTTGTGTAAATTCAGTTGTTATTGTGTCCTTTGGACTATATGTAAAATAAAAAAAACTAAATGCAATTTTAATGATTCCTCTTATTATTATTATTATTATTATTATTATTATTATTATTATTATAACATTTTTAACATTTTGCATATTCTGCAAGGGGTATGTAAATTTTTGAGCACAACTCTACAATGACGATATAATATGTAACAATAAAGTTTACAGTGGCTTCATAAATTGATTAAAAACATAAAAAAGTAAAACAACTCATTCGCATTCTTTGTTCTCCATTTTCTAGAAGTAGAGTTTAAAAAACCTTGCTGTAGAATTTTTGTAGGTAATTAAGAGAAGGTACAACGGCATCTCAGACCAAAGCGACTTAAACACACCTGACGTCATAATTACGACTTCCCAACTCGTAAATATTAACTTCCCAGAAGGACTTGATTGAGCAGTAGAGTTACCTCTATGTCAGCATTAGGGGAGCTTTCTCTTGGGTCGTAATCAAAGATGGCCACCATCCTGCGAGGCACAGGGTTTCCCATGGCAATGGCTGAGTGTTGTGCATTCTCTGTCAATCAAAAAGCAGTAACATAGCCAGGTATCAATACATATAGTGAACATGCCATACTGTTTCCTACATGATAAACAGGTACTGGCAGCACACAGATGGAAAACAAGCCTACAGGATGGAAAACAATTTGTATAAATGAATACATGCCGTATACAGAATTTTACATGAAAGTGACTGTGATAGACAGACACGTGGCGGAAAACATTCAAGTTATAAAAACAGAAGACAAACGTTCTCAGTTCCAGCTCCAGCGATCGCATTGCAATTTTTTCACAAGCTGATAGTGGTAAAGGAGAAAGCAACAATTTATTATTAATTTTTTTTTAAAAAGCATGGGAAACAGCATAAGACATCGAATCAGACCTAAAGGTTGACACTCAAATCCAGATTCTATGAATATGCAAATCATAACCGCCCCCATCTTACAGACCCCACCCCACGTCTTGGCAAACCAGTGTTGCATGTGCTAAATTTGCATACTGGGATTTTATTGGCTCTTATATTTTATGACGTAATAGCACTCATTTGTGAACACAAACTGATAAAAACGCAGCGAAACAACATTGCACACTGTCCTCAGAACTGGAACTGAGAACTGTTGTTTTAAAATGATAAATTCATGACTGGAAAATGATTAAAATCATATGGTATGATAGCATGCTAATTCCTCTTCACTCAATGCATGTGTACCATGCAACGCTTATGTCAGTATTGTTGAAGCAGAAAGAAGACCAGGCAATAAAATCTAAAGATAAACAACATGCACATACAGTATAAAGACACATACGAAGATCATGCTGTTAGAGCGCTTCACAAACGCTAAAAAAGTCTGATTAATATTCGCTCCCATCTCTCTCTGCTGCTGAGAAAAAAGAAAAAAAAACGGGAAACAGACTGAGAGAGAGACTGCACACCTTGGTTGGAGGACTCAGTGTTAGAACTGTCCTCCAAAACTCCGGCAGATTCCACTGGAAAAGAGAAGACATGTGGAGCGTTAGAGTTCATCTGCTTGAGCCTTTATTAGCATAACTCAAGAAAAGTGTGGGTTAGGACACAGGGTGAACAAATCCACCTTAAACGGAAATAAAATGGATAAAAATGATTAGTAAAGCACCAGGAGTGCACACGCACACACACACACACACACACACACACACACAAACACACACACACACACAATGATACATGCAGCACTGGAACAGAGAGATATGAGAGTTTGTAATCGATTGTGGCGATGAAATGTGATAACAGTTATGTTAAAAAAATTATTCTTAAACCTTTTCCTAGCTTAGAATATGCAGAATTATTGGCACCCTTCATGAAAACAAGACAACCTGAACGGATCAAACATGGTTTCAACATTTTTGCCAATTATTGCCAGTAATTTTGGCGGGATCATGGATTTCAAGCTGATTAACATTATTAGATTTTTCCTATTGGATGAGAGATGGATGAAAAACTTTACATTTATAGCCCAAGAAAATATGAAATGGTTAGATGTAATTGTCTTGAAACTGAGAGGAACTTAAAATAAAAAAAATAAAAAAAATACAATGTTTGCATTTATTTGCAATATTTTCTCAATCATTTTCCCACATAATAATTATTTTAATAAAGGTTCTTATGAGAATTATTTTGTTTATGGAAACACAAGTACAGCTGTGTTTTTTTCCCAGCTGTGTGAATGAAATGTTTGAATCATGAGTAAAGATTATTTATTACAATCATTTTGCCCATTTTGATCAAGGATGCTAATAATTCTTCATCGGTTTCATCTGACCTGACAGAAACTGGCCCTATAATCTATTCAGAATTATACCGCAGAACTGCAGATTTTGATTGGTCACAAGGTGTTGACTGATTCTCAGGCAGGTCTGATATTAGTTCTGGCTACAAAGCAATCTCCTAGCTTATATTAATGTGATTGTTCTGGAGTAACAACTAATGCACAGGGACATCTATCGTGGATGAGCCACTTTAATAAAAAAAAAATGTATTCTGACTGTTGACGTTTTCTGGGACAATATGTTTATTTCGAATTTGGAAGGAGTCTCCAGTGTCAGAACTTTCTAATAGACAAAGGTAAAGTTGTAACTTGAAGTTTTCCAATATGGGGAATTCTTCATGAGTGAGGACTTTCTGGTTTCTCAGTTACATGACAATCTACTTTTTTGTCTAATTACTTTCAAGAGCTGCTGTAACGTAACTGGAATTAACTTGCTTCACAAACGTTCCACAACATTAAATGTAGCTATAAATAAATAAAAAGTATGACGCCATTCTTAATGAATAAAAAATTGTAATTGTTGACACATTGCTGTGATGTAAAAGGAATAAGACACTCCGGGACATATTGTTGTAAAATAAATATCAACTTCTAGATGGTAAAAGTAACTCTGTTTTATATCGGGCTGCATTGCGCAACCCTGTGTTTGATTATTTTCCTATAACTGCACACCTTGTTGTGTTTTATTCCTCACTTAAGACTGTATGCAGTGTGTCATTATTTGTGAAAACATCTAAGTTATAGTTCTAAGGATTTTCTCTTTGTTTAGACCTAGAATTCAGGCATTGCAGATTATTTCTGCTTCTTTAAAAAAGGAGATGTTTGAAGGACAAAATAAAATAAATAAATAAAAATCAAGTGAGATGGTCAGAAGAAGATGGAGAGTGGGGACAGCGAAGAGTCGCAGAGACACACCTTTCTTGGAGCGTCTAGGTTTGGGTGGTGGAGCCGGACGGTGCGGAAGCTGAGCGAGTGAGCGTGCGCCTTTATGGAGGTCGAACAGGAGAATGCGGTTTGAAAATGAACCCAGACAACAAGCAGACAGAAAACGAGAATGAAGCTTGATATAAAGCAAGAAAAACAACAACAACAACAACAGCAGCAACAGTTGCGTGATGACATTGACCAAACAGAACTGCATCAGGAGTAGAGCCAGCCAGGGAGGCTACTGTGAGCTGGAAAGAGTTAACCCAATTCTACCAGAGAGCATTCTGGGAAATGGGAAATCTCAGCTGCTGTAGATTTAGCATGGCTCCTTTTCCGGGTCACGGCTGAAACTCTACCATGACGACCGAGCGGCAACATCAACAACAACACCACCAAAAACACTGAAGCGTTTTTTTGGCACTTCTTTGTGCTATTGTGAGTGAGAAGCACAAATGTGATCATGAATGTTTCAGAAAGAAAAGCACACGCAGCAACATATAATACCAAAGCCATGACAAGGTGCATAAATAGACCTTAAACAATAGACATTCACACTATTATTATTTTTGGAGACCCAGATGATTGGCGTTCAGAAATCTGGATGTCTTAATCCGTCTTATATCACGAGGTGCCACAGGCATCCAAAATCCAGGCAATAAAAAAAAAAAAAAGTAAAGTCAGTAGTACTAAATAAAATCTATAGATTTTTATATTAAAGGCCATAAAATAAATGTAAATGCAAATTAGAAATGTCCCTATTCCTACAGACTCCGCCCTTTTCCCTAGAAACTGCAAGAATTTGCAGATTATAACTTAATAGGCCCTTATATTTTTGGTTCCTTGTTAAGTGTTCAACTGCAGAGGAAAGTCTTTCAGTATGGCCAGTCAATTAAAGGTCCCTGTACACATTTAATAATAAACTAAAAGTTGTTTTTTGTTTAATGATAGAATTCAGGGTCATACTGAAAGTCATACTAACAATCAATATGAAAAATCTCTTCCAAAGAAC
The DNA here is from genome assembly GCA_012411365.1 of Ameiurus melas. Taxonomy (NCBI): domain Eukaryota; kingdom Metazoa; phylum Chordata; class Actinopteri; order Siluriformes; family Ictaluridae; genus Ameiurus; species Ameiurus melas. The sequence continues at coordinate 6,874,410 of CM022775.1, read as the reverse complement.
AAAATCTCTTCCAAAGAACAAAATCAGCTGAAATCTATTTCCTGTAGTTCTAGATGACTGATCTACAAAGATGTTCTACTTCCTATCACGGTGTACAAAAAAAAAAAGATCAAACAACAAATCTGCCAACTTGTAGATTACTGATAAACCATCAAGGCTCCCGACCTACATCAATATTGATTGACTGAGAAAATGGAGCAGGTGCTGACTTGTTGAGAATTCAAGAATAACTGACAGGAAAACATACCCATCTTCTCTATAGAAGTCTCAGTGGACAGGAAGCCCTGCTGTAGCAGCTGATCTCTGGTCTCCTCATCGTCCACCTGAATCTCAGAGACCATGTTACAGGGCACATAACCGTGACGGCCACCTGACTCGCCCCGGTAAAACCCATCTGCGTCCTTATCACCATAGACCTACACAGACGAGCAAAAACAGTAAACAGGGGAGAAAAAAACAAACAAACAGCAACAAAAATGTTATATAAAAAGTATCAAATAATCTTTTCTATAAGTGTTCTACTGAGAGCTGGCAACTTAAATCTGTGATTTGAAGGAGCTGACCAAGCACTCATCTGCTACTATCACAGCTCACTTTAAGTGTAAAATTCAGCCCTTGAAATGAGCTGTCTCTTTCCTTTTTGTGGACTTTAAAGGGACTTTTAATTATTAATTAATGAATAGTGTTATATAAAATTTTCTTTGAGTGGATGTACAGCCCTAAACATGAAAATCAGTGTGATATACAGCTACATAAAACTGTCAGACAGTGGTGCTGGACTTTTGAATCATGAATAAATGAGACACAACTCTGTTTCTGGGAAAACTCTGCCCACTCTGCATAACTCTCACATAACTGTCGGAACGGCTATAGCTATGTCTGAGGTCTGAATACCGATTTTTGGTTTCAATAATCAAAAAAAACTCCACAAAATCCTATATGGACTGAAAAGTGTAATGACTGTAGGTAAACAACACAATTACCTCAGATGTTTTGGGAAATTACTTTAATTTTATCCCTGTGTGACTAAAACTGCACTGTAATTGCAACACCACTGACTGCAAACTGACTGAACATCTATGGAAAAAGAGTGAGCCACTTTGAAAGTAGCTGCAGATGGGTGTAAAAGAAACAACAAATCCTTGTGAAGATACAACAGGGCTGGAGTTTTCCAGAACATTCTGTACCTTAATGAGCTGTCCCTCCCTGAAGGGAAGCTCCTCCTCAGCTGCATCACGATTGGGTGACATTGTTGAAGGATCGTATGGGAAGAGGGCAACGAAAATCCGTACTTCACTGTCACCGATTGGCCTTGGCTCGGCAACATCTGTACACACACACACAAACTCTGAGTTAGAGACGCCACATGTATCCATGTGCTGAAGTTGTGTATATGCCAGGATTCTCAATTTCACACTCAAGCTCCTAATGGTGCAGTTAAGATTTTTAATGAGACAATCACAGTAAAACCCACTGAGCCTTCACGAGCCGCTTGAGGAACGTGCACTTAAGATCCTTACAAATGGACACGCACACACGCCCCTTTCCTCTGAGGTCCATCGATTAATAGCATTTGACCCAGTACCAATGACCAAAGCTTTTGGTGGGAGGGATCTTATGTGCAGTAGGTCAACATGTCATCAGGATACAGGTCTCTAGAACAGTGATTAATTGAGGGAGAGGGATAAGAAGCTGAAGCAGGAACTCTTAACTGTCCTACCATGGTTACTCTAAAAAGGGCAGTGGTAGCTCAGTTGATAAGATGTTGGACTTCTAATTGGAAGGTTGTGAGTTCAAATCCCGGTTCTTCCAAGTTGCCATTGCTGGGCCCTTGAGTGTGGCCCTTAAACCTCAGCTGCTCAATTGTCTGAATGCGATGAAGGTAAATCGCACTGGATAAAGGGGTCTACCAAATTCTGCAAATGTAATGTATTCTACAATGATCATAACTTTTTCATTCAAAATATCCCAAAAACAAATTCAAACAACTTCAAAGTTAATATTTGCTGCAATCAGTTAATCATTGAGTTTGAACACTAGCTAGTTGGTCACACTGGTGCGTCCAATCCATCATACTACAGAGGGGGAAAAAAGTATTTGATCCCCTGCTGATTTTGTACGTTTGCCCACTAACAAAGAAATGATCAGTCTATAATTTTAATGGTAGGTTTATTTGAACAGTGAGAGACAGAATAACAACAAAAAAAATCCAGAAAAACGCATGTCAAAAATGTTATAAATTGATTTGCATTTTAATGAGGGAAATATGTATTTGAACCCTCTGCAAAACATGACTTAGTACTTGGTAATGACTTAGTAATTACTTTTAATTTTCAATGCCCTGGCTGTGGGAAGGATGTTCTCACCCAAGACCTCCATGTTTGACGGTGGGGATGGTGTTCTTGGGGTCATAGGCAGCATTCCTCCTGCTCCAAATACGGCGAGTTGAGTTGATGTCAAAGAGCTCCATTTTGGTCTTATCTGACTACTACACTTTCACCCAGTTGTCCTTTGGTGGTCAGATGAGACCAAAATGGAGCTCTTTGGTATCAACTCAACTCGCCATGTTTGGAGGAGGAGGAATGCTGCCAATGACCCCAAGAACACCATCCCTACAGTCAAACATGGAGGTGGAAACATTATGCTTTGGGGTGTTTTTATGCTAAGGGGACAGGACAACTTCACCGCATCAAAGGGACGATGGACGGGCCATGTACCGTCAAATTTTGGGTGAGAACCTCCTTCCCTCAGTCAGGGCATTGAAAATTTAAAGTAATTACTAAGTCATTACCTATTACTAAGTCATATTTTGCAAAGGGGTCAAATACTTATTTCCCTCATTAAAATGCAAATCAATTTATAACATTTTTGACATGCGTTTTTCTGGATTTTTTTGTTGTTATTCTGTCTCTCACTGTTCAAATAAACCAACCATTAAAATTATAGACTGATCATTTCTTTGTTAGTGGGCAAACGTACAAAATCAGCAGGGGATCAAATCCCCCTATATATACACAGACTGAGGAATCCTTCCAAATTAATCAACAATTACACCAGTATGAATAGGAGGCTATGTGGTCTTGGACATCAATTTCAATCTTTTTCTTCATAAGGTTTGTCCGTCCCCTTCTCGACATCTAATCAGCACTGTGTTTCCAAATCTAGATCATTCCATGTCAACAGTTCTCATGGCAGCATCAAAACGAGATGAGGGTGTCCCAAAAGTCTCAATACGTTATCAGGGGAAATGAACCTTTTTTAGGGTTTTAGGGTTTTTAAAATGTCTTACAAAATTTTTCATACTTAGTTTATATCATATACATATTTATTCAGATAGACTTTAAGAACGCCTTTGACAAAAGAAGAACGATCTGAAAGCTTTGTCATGGCTGTATCGGGAAGCTGTCGCAAGGTTGCGTTGGACTTTAACAGGAAACATGGCGAGCACATTACACGCGACACTGTTACCAAACTTATTAACAAATTAAAAAAGACTGGAAGTGTTGCGGACCGACCGAGAAGCGGACGTTCCTGAACGCCCACCGACGAAGACATGACCGAGACATGGAGCCGCCGTACATAGTCCCCTACAGTATGTACGCAGACTTTTGCGACACTCTCTATACATGTTTGGTAATGTCTGTTACTACAAACACCTATCACATAATATGATTATTTTAGGATTCATAAGAAATAATTTTTCATATGAGACCCAAATGGAGCCATGCAAATGATATTACAGTAACTATCATGTTAAGCATGAACTATAATTAGTGGATTAAAATGCTGAATAATTATCAACGGATCTAACCTTCACGAAATAATCTCATGATATATAGATCACAAACAATTATCTAAACCCTGGACTAGTGGTGTGCAAACCTAAGAGTAAATAGCATCTGCTAAGATGGTCGGCTGTTTGCACTTAATGCAAACAGACACTATTTTTTGTCATTATCCTGTTATTACGCGTTATTAGCAGTAAGCGTATCTTATTGCAGAATATTTTGTCTTTTATATATACAGTACGGTGAGAAGGTTTTAGGCACCTTATTTTTTTTAGTACAAACTTTGCTATAGATTTTTATTTGATGACTTCTACATTATCGTCTCAGTACAAAAAAAATAAAACATTTTAGATTCCCAAACATTAGTTTTCTAGCACACAATGAAATGTTACAGAAAAATTTTTTGCATGTCAGTAAAAAATGCAGCAGATTACGTACGAGACCACTTTTCAGGCAAAAAACATAATGAAGGCTGCTGGGTTTTGCTGCGAAAATACGAAGTGAGTGCGACAGTCAAAGTCTCCAGAAGAACCGTGTCTGGTTCTGCAACATGCCCAATAAGACTTACAGTTCATTTCCTTATTAAACTGCACTAATTCTACTCTAGACTACAATTTTTTTGTCACATCAAATATTAACTTTGTTTCATTTACTACTGTTTACTGCTCCTTAAAGTTTTTTGTTTTTTTAAATGTAGAAACATTTATCTTTAGGGCATCTTTGCTCTACTGCATTTCTTTGCATGTGCCTAAAACCTTTGCACAGTACTGTACACACTTTAGACTTGTGCCTAAGGTGTAAATTTCATTGGTCTAACACGTGTAACAGTCTGCTCTCAAAACGGGTCTGAGTTACAGGCTACTTATCAGTTCATGATGCATTATTTAAGACCTATTGGTTGCAATGAAGCGTGCTGCCTCTCATTACACAGGATCGAGGCTGGAGCTCAGAGGACAGGATATTTTCACTTCCCTCACACACGGCATGTTTGTGGCCATTGTGCACTCTAAATAGATGCCCCCTAACGGTGTCAGGCACTGCTGAGACACAGCTGTGAGTGAGGCTGAAGGAAAAAGTCCAAAGACAAGGCAGAATGAGATCATGAAATTTTTAAAGTAATACCGTTATAAAAAAGTAATAGTTGTGTGTCTGTGAGTGTGTGTGTGTGTGTGTGTGTGTTTGTGTCATGCTCAACACAGTTCAGCGATGTGCATGAAGATGGTATTACTCTTTTTCGTATTGCGATATCGGTTATAGGTCTACTATCAGAAATCTTCACACAATGTCATGATAAGCAAATGTCAAATGATATGCAGTGATAGCAACTACATAATGTCAACCAGTAACCTTTTGTTTTTAAATCTTTTACAATACACAATATTAATCAGACTACTAAATTAGTAGGACAAGTACAAGATTATTATTTATTTCCTGTGTTTTTTGTTTGTTTGTTTGTTTGTTTGTTTGTTTTTATTAAAGGATTTTAGGGCATTTTCAGATTAATTCATTTACAGTTTGCTTACCAAGTTAACTAAGCGCTTTTTTTCTGTGCTAAAACAAATATTTAAATGTAAATATAATTGAAACCTAACTACCGCTTGGACTCCGGAACACAAGATAATATTTACATGCATGCATATGTGTGTGATCAAGTACAGTACTAGCAGACCAAAAGTCAAGAAATGAAAAATGATTAAGAAAGGATAAGAAGTGGGTTTTTGTGAGAAAGCCTGTGATAGTGTCAGAGTACTGATAATCTAAAAAAAAAAAAAAAAAAAGAGATAATGAGTGAGGGATGCAAACTATAAGTTACTCAAGGGTGGTTTCATGGACGATTAATCTGGGTAAACTTGCGGTCGGTCATAAGCCTTTTTAAACCTCTCTACGTTTGTCAAGACGTTAAGTGGGGGAAGAAGATTGACTTCACCTCTACTCAGAGAGAAAAGATGTAGAAATAAGAAGCAAAGCCTATAACTGCAGACCTCTGAGGTTTTTATTCTTTATACCACGTCTGACTTGCAAACATTTTCTTTTGCTGTTTTGTACTTGGTTTGCCATCACTTATATTGCTATGACTTATACCATCTACACACAATCGATTCCTTACTAAAATGTCACTCTATCTCTTTTACACACAAACACACACACACACACAAAAAAAAGCTGGGATATTATCTGCATTAGAAACCATCTTCAAGCTTTTCATCATTAAAAATTGCAGCCTTCAGACAATAGTTATGTCCCATGCAGCAGGTAGTGATGGTGAACAAGAAAATGGAATTTGGTAGAATTAGTTTTTTGGTTTATCACAAGCTTTTCTTTCTACTTTTAAAATTAGGTACTGACAAAAGGCAGTATTCAGAGTCAGCAACTTAAAAAAAAAAAAAAAAAAAAGGTAAGTCAATATTTGTATGTGGAAAGTTTTGTGTATTCAGAGACCGCCTACACACATGCTTAAACCAATTTTCCGGGCTCTTAATTCAGATGATGCAAATCGGGTACATGTGAATGGTAATTTTAAAATGGAAAGAAAAAGGATTCATATTATGAGTAATACATTGTCAACATATTGGCAGTGAAAACAACTGGCTTGCAGGAATAATTCTAGTTGTTACTAACACAGTACTCGATGCACGTTTGGTTTAATTGAACAATACGGCTTCCATCCTCATTATTCGACAGCTTATAGAATAGCAGTTGATCCAGCGCATAGTAATATTTTGGATTTGTGTGTGCGCGTGTGTGTGTGCGCACAAATGAATGAAGCCCTAGGAGATGCATGCATCAAATTGAGGTCATGAAAATGTAATGTGTGTAGGATATAAAGCTTTTAGTTTTAAATTCACATTATATCGTTCACAGAGCTGCCCTTAAACATTCATTAATTATCGAGTTTCATGTAAATAGTTTTTTCATTCTTTTTGTTTCAAAATGCTTTTTAGTCATTTAGCATAGCCAAGAGTTGCCTACCTTTACAAGAAAAGCCCATCAGACTGACACTAACCAATCAAGCCCAAACTTGTTTTTTTTTTTTGCTTTATGTGTAGGAGCAGAAGGGATTATTAAAATTTGCCACAACAAAAACAGACCCACATGCAACATTCATGATCCACATAGAACAGTGTGGTTTACTATAGCCTTAGATTCTTGACAAGATCCAATTTTAATCCAGGATACAAACCTTGAACAATCAGCACATTTATAGAAAGCCAATAGGCTATCAAGGAAGACCTAATCTCAAAGGATAGATGAGTTTATGGAGGGCAGACGCAGTAAGGAAGAAGACTTATGAGCGTCCTACCTCTAGGCAATCTGGTCTCCGATCGATTTAATTTTGGAGAGATGTCTCTGGGGCCACACCAGGCCGTTCCTGAGTCTGCTAGACCGGCAGCCTCCTGAAGCAAGCCACACACGGACATATGGTTAGTACTTCACACCGGACAACATCACACTCTCGCGGGCACTACATACATGCCGCAGTACAAGGACACACATTTCGATGGAGGTTCCTACACGTACACAATGGCAGGCTGTCTTACAGCTTCAAGCACATCAAAAGCAGCAGTTGGGATTGTTCTGACAGTAGACACATGCAGACCCACACAGCCTTCATAAGGGGTGAAAAGGATGGTAATGCTTCCATCAGGTTCATTAACCAATCAACCTCGACAAGACTCAATGTCTGAGGCTTTGAAAGACACAAAGCTTCTTGTCAAGTTTCCTTGGGAAGACAAAGGTACAACAAGGACACTATGGAGTAAACCATATATAGGGGTCCAAACACTTTATGTTTCACTATGTTGTTTTTTTAGGCACAGGCCAAGCACACAGGGATCAGCACTACAGACAAGGATGACTACAGGATGAGACGGAGGAAAAAGTGTAGACCTAAACCTTTTGCATAGATTGATCCATAATGTAATGTTTAATAGCTATACTGCTAGAGTGAGAGTGAGAGTCTAACATAGCCGAGGATGCAGATTAAATCTACTTAAAATAGTCGGGGCTGCCATAAGAATGTGGGTTTGCCATCGCTTTGTGCCGCAAAAGGTTTCAGCCATCTCCATTAGGGTGGGTTAATCCCAAGGGTAGCTACGGTTGCAGAAGTGGTGATGCAACACACCCATTGGTGGTGATCAGAAGCCATGACGTTAAGTGTATCCTGTTTGGACTGTCGTTGAGACGAGGCATGGTGGTAATTGTGATTTCCACCCTCTACCCACCACTCCGAGCTCATCTGCTCCACCACAACCTCTCCAGGGTCGGACTGTGATGCCTCATCATCGTTATCTGTCCCGTACTCAACATCTATCTCTACGGCAGGTGTCTTGACGTGGCGAGCTGTCCTGCTGAGCATGTAGGGCCCTTGTGCTGTCACCCCTGAATTGGTAAGGTGGGAGGACATGTGGCTGCGAAGTAGGGCCTCTCTGCGGAGTCTGTCTCGTTCTCTGTGTACCCGATGTGAATGTCGTGGTGTCACCTCCCTGCTGCAGGGACCCACATACAGACTGCTTTCTGAATCGAGGTCTGCCTCTTCATCATCTTCATAGTTGGTGGTGTCCACCATGCTCATGTAATTAATGCGAGGTCGAAGTTGAACCTGTGTGGTCCCTCTGTTCCTTGCTATTTTGGCTTTGTCCCCACATGGCTGACACTTTCCAGAGGCAGGCTGGCACAGAAAGCATCCTTTGGTTGGAGTTGGTCTGGAGTGAGGCTCCGATTCGCTATTGTCCTCTTCCTCAGTCACCTCAGGTATACTGAACAGCTGTTTATTACCAAACAGCTGGGGATGGAGTTTCAGGATCTTCTCCAAGACTTCCTCGTCACTGTCAGCCTCCCACCCCTCTGGCTGAGAGACGGGTCCACAGCCAAAAACAATGAGGAATGGAGCAGTTACATAAGGGAAGAGTGTTTGAGTGTGCAGGCCACATACAAAAACACAAGTAGGGAAAGTTGGCATTGGAGAAGGTCAGAGAGAAAATATAGACAAAAAGAAAGCAGAGGAGATCATTAGAGTAGCAGAATGGAAAGAATATAAAGATACATCACAGTAAAGGCTACATAACTGCAGATTGCAACTCACATCCAGAAAATTAAATGAGAATGCACCATCGTTATATTGTGTGCATCTTTGTATTTTTGCTCACCCTGCCTGCAGGTCCACAGTTGTCCTTCTTGGGTGATACATCAACGGCAGACTCAGAGTACAGATCTTCTTCCTCCTCCTCCAGGATATCGGATAGGTCTGAACGGCTGCTTTCACCATGATAGTCAGGAGGAGGGTCCATCAGACCTCCTGCATATATCTGCACCAACCCAGAAAGTGACATTAATACAATTCAATTTCATTAGATATTCATTAGTCAGAAAGTAGCTTTACAGAAATCAAGATATAGATCGAGATCCCTAGTAAGCAGGCCAGAGGAGAAAACTACCTGAAATTACATAAGATAATAAGAGACCTTGAAACGAACCAGACTCAAAAGGAAATTTATACTTATCTAGTTTACATTTCTGTAAAGTTTAAATGGAGTTTTAGCACAAAAAACTAGTGCTTAATGTTATTTTTTTCATGTAGTATTCTGTTGTACAGTACTGCATTCCTTGTGTCGTGTAGCATTTTAGTGACAGCTGTAACGTTTTTTTTGTAAGAGTGACAATTTAATAGCAGGGCTAAATTACATGGACGTACAGCTAAAGCTTTGCTGTTCATGTCTAGCAGACAAACCTTTGTTCTGGGCACAGGATCAGGCCGGAGGAACTCTTCAATGGAGACCAAACGAGTGTTCTCCCTGTCACCCTCCGGCTCCGACTCTACGGGTGAGGGGTTAGGTGGCCGCAGGGGATGTGTATCGGGCACGTCGAGCATATCTGTCCCAGGGACCATGCCTCTGACCACACTGGGGGTTGGTGATGACTTGTGTGGCATGGGGTCATCTAGGAATACAGAGACGGAACGTTGTTGCCCTGGGCTATTGGTCTCTCGACTTGGCTCCAGCGTTGGTGTAAGGGCTACACTGGGCTGTGATGGAGGTGCCAGAACACTGGCTGTGGGCATGGGCACTGGGACTGGCACAGGAGTGGGCACAACTGTTGCTGCAGGTACAGTTTCCTGCCAACAGAGAAGCCATTTGAAAAAATGAACAATATAAATGTAATAAACATTCACTTTTGCACTTCTCACCCACCTGCAGGTTGGCACTAGCAACAGGAAGTGGTCCTGCCTCCTGTGCAGCCACAGCTGGATTCGCCCATGCCTCGACATATGAGGCAATGGGCAGAGGGGCATCACTGGTGGCAACTTTGGGTGTGTTGGCATAGACATCCATGATGGGAGAAGAAGGAATTTTGTCTAGTATAGAGCTGAGTGGCATCATGGGCGTTTTGGCAGCTGACAGAGAGGTGGCACGGACACTGGGCTCCTTGTTGGCGGCACCGGCGGTTAGGACACTGGCGTGGACTGGCACAGGCTGGCAGGGAGGCATGGAGGCACCCGCCATTATGGCAGGTAGCTTGGCAGGCACATTCACGGGCGTAGAGTTGGCCGACTCACCATGAGGAGACATGGTGCGTACGGTGAGCTCGCGCGCCGCTTGAAGCATTTCAATCTGAGAAGGACCGATTAGAGCACTGCCCGCTGTGGGCGAGGACACCTCCAAGACCTAGGAGGACAAAAATATTGTCTAAAATTCATGAAAAAATACCTTCCCTGTTAAGCATATTATAGCATAAACATGGGTATGTAAATAATTCATCCATCCATCCATCATTCCATTATTTCTCATGCATCCAACTATATATTATCCCTTTATATATTTATTCATCTACTTATCACATTACACAGTATATAATTTCCTCTATACATCCAAAATTATCTATTTTTTTTATCCAACCACATGTTGCCTCTCTCTCTCTCTCTCTCTCTCATATATATATATATATATATATATATATATATATATATATATATATATATATATATATATATATATATACACTGTATATACATATATTATGCATCCATTTACTCAATATTATTAAGCCACCTACCCACCCAGTCATCATCCATCCATTCATTTCTGTTCCATTAAATATGGCCAATCTATACATCCACACTTACCACAGTATTATACCATACATCTAGTTATCCACCCATCTGTCCCCATTATATCTTCAGTTATAATACTAAACTAAACTATTCCCATGTAAGCACCTTCTATTATCTTATTGAAGTTATAATCGTTTAAAATGTAAATCACCTTCTTCTTGTCAGCATAGATGGTGTAGCCGGTGACACGGACCCCGTTGGAAGTCCCAGCAGCATCAATAGTGACAGGGAGCCAACTGATTTGAGCAATCCCTGGGGTCGGCCCCTGTTCCAGCTGCACATCCAGAGGAGCATCAGGAGGACCTGGAGGGTTAAAAGTCAGGATCAAGACACAAGCCAATAAGAAGGAGGCCACTGTTAATGTTTGTTGTGCTATTTATTTAACATATATCCTCTCCGGCTATTCCTGTGCCTTACCTGCGGTAAGTGTGGTGAAGGAGGTTACAGCACACTTGCGCTCCCTCCGCTCTGATGGCAGTTGTGCCTCCACCTCCACACGGTAGTGCAGACCAGGCATAAGGTCACCAAGGCGCAGTGAGTACCTGCCAGCCTGCACCAACTCGCGCAGCTCACCATTCAAAGACACTGCATGTGCGTAACTGCTGTTGCTAGGCAGCGGGGGCTGGGGGGGGGGGGGGGGGCGGTGTTGCGTTTTCCCCTTCGCTCGGGGGGGGCGGCGGCGCCCTTTTCCCCGGGCGGGGGGGGGGGGCGGGGGGGGCCGAGGGGCCCCTTCCTCCATCACACTCTGTTACAGCCGGGCTGAAGTGGCCATGGTTAGCCTTATGGATCATCTTCTTTACGACGGATGGCTCACCACCACGGAAGTGATGATGCTGCCCTTTTTAGCTTGTGAGGATGAGGCATGATGTGAGCCTCCGTATCATCCTCCAAATCCAGATCCAGGTCCAAGCCATTCACGAAAGGCACAGTGCCGGCTTTGCTTATGTCGCTGGTAGCCGAGGCCTCTGTCCTGTCTGTGATGCTGTGGCCTAAGCGCACATGGTGCTGGTGCTGATGTGGTCTCTCTGAGGCGCTGTGAATGCTGCTCTCCAGGAAGGAGTTGTGGGAAAAGTCGGTGGCTTCGTGTGCCTCGTCGTCTGAGACACGCTCCACAAAGTTGGATGGGACCAGGCCTCGACGGCCATCCATCAATTCACCTACAGCACATCATTACAGGTGTCAACATCATTAATGAGTTAATAATATGGGGACCTGCCTACCTGAAGAGAAATAATGCAAGACTACTGGCTAAAAGACAACTAACATGAGATGGGAATGGGAATGGGGCGGGGCTTTTAGTCAATATCGGAGAGTTCAAATCTTCTATACACTGTTCTCACTCATTCTAGATTTATATGTCAAATGGTCCATCTTCCATTTGTAAATGGGGCTAAAGAAAGCCTGAACGTTTTTTTTTTTTTTTTTGAGTGATGCAAAATTTGTAAAGGTCTGAGTCTGTCATGATACACAGTATACACATAAAAGCAAATGGGAGAAGTGAAATCACCTTCATAGAAGCCATCATCGTCCATGTCTCCGTATACGTAGATGTATTCCCCTGCTGTGAGAGGCAGCTCCACCTCTGGGTTATCGTTTGGGCCATCATATGGGTTGTAGCTTCAGGGACAGAATTAATATACAGTTCAAACCGGTTCAATTTCCATCAAATCCAAAAAGCCGAAGGACATTTTCTGCACTGGAAAAACTAGAAAAGTAGCACAAAGACACCCTTTCACATCATTCACAAAGAAGTAGGAGACGTGTACCTGTAACGGGCGATGAAAACCTGAAGTTTAGCCGCTCCTCGACTGGCTGCGAAGGGAACAGGGGACACATCGATGTCCAGTTCCTCAACCTCACTGGCAGTGTCCACCTAAAGCGCACAAAATGTGTAGGAAATATTAGAAAGACCCAAATTGAGATGTTATGTACTGTATTTGATTAATTTGTACGTAATCTAACAAAAAAGGAGAACTCTTCATAAAGTGTTCCAGTGTGCAAGAACTAACAATCTTGCAGAGGAACGGTTGAAGAATAAGGTAGCAGGACACGGACATGGTTATCCTGCCTATAAGAGAGAAACTTAAAGAGTCTAATGTTATCGTCCAAAGTGTGGGCAGTGAAAAACATTCCATTAGTAAGGAAGAATAAAATGAACTCTGACATACAGTATTTAAGAATGAAGTTTTACGCCGTGTAAGCTCTCATTTTACAGATAATAATGACTACTAGCGCATGGTGGCTTAGTGTTTAGCACATTCGCCTCACACCTCCAGTGTCCGGAGTTTGCATGTTCTCCCCGTGCTGCAGGGGTTTCCTCTGGGTACTCCGGTTTCCTCCTCCAGTCCAAAGACATGCATGGTAGGTTGATTGGTGTGTCTAAATTGTCTGTAGTGTATGAATGGGTGTGTGAGTGTGTTTGCTTCCTGGGATAGGCTCCTGGGATAGGCTCCTGGGATAGGCTCCAGGTTACCCGCGACCCTGAAGAAGGAATAAGCGGTAGAAGATGGATGGATGGATGAATGACTACTATATAAAGAATTCATTAATCCATCCATTTTCCATACCACTTATCATACACAGGGTCACAGGGAGCCTGGAACCTATTCCAGGGAACTCGGGGCACAAGGCGGGGGACACCTTGGATTGCGTGCCAACCCGTCACAGGGCACGATTGCACACCCATTCGCACACTATGGGCAATCTGGAAATGCAAGTCAGCCTACGACGCATGTCTTTGGACGGGTGGAGGAAACCGGAGTACCATGCAAACTTCGTACACACAGGGCGGAGGCACCACCATACTCCCCTTAAGAATTCTTACACAACCGGATTTTTCCTCACTTCACACAATGTCCAGGTGAAAGCCACACCATTATTTGGACCCTGTGCCATCATTCAACAACAAACATTAGAAATGAACGCCCAAAGACAGACTTTAGATCAGAGTAAAAACGTTTTATATGATATAAAACCTAATGACAATAATAACGATTCAACAATGAGCAGCAAATATCATATGCTGCATGTATGCGTGTGTGTGAAAGTATATGTATACATTTTCTGTAGAGAAAACATGAGCCTTCACAAATGTTTAAGTGAATGAGGTGTGTGTGTGTGTGTTGGGATAGAAAGCCTCACAGCATTCCTTCAGATAGAATCATGAGATTTTTAAGTCAAACAAATATACAAAAATGGGTTTGCAATCTGTCTATAACACATTGCAGGAAGTAAGATAACTAGAATATAAAAATAAAAGCAAATAGTATACGGATCGAAACAAGAAATGTACCAAATCTGTAGTTTGTGTGTTTAAAAAAAAAATAATAATAATTCCTCATTTTAGAAATGAGATGACATTTACAAAGTGAGGAACTTGTCATTAGGACTTGGTCAGTGTAGCTCATAAATTAAACATGGACGTGTCTCAGTTCCAGTCTGATGGTCCATCATGTCTGTCTCATCCGAACACCATTTCTGTTAGAGCGTAACGGACATTTGTGTTATATAGCAGCTCGGATCGACAACTTCCCTCAAACGTCCGTTATAATTGAGCTCGGAGTAAACGTTCGAAATTCTAAATTCCTCTCTGGAGTAATTCATAAATATTGTGAACAGGTTGAAAAACACTTGCCCGTGTACATGATGTCTGTCTCACCTCGTGAGTGGGGCTGGCTTTGCGCGAGTTTGCGGCTGATTTCGGCGACAGGTGTGTGTTTTCAGATTTGGGTGGAGACGTGCTGGACGTGGAGGCTGATTTCGGGTTTAGGCTGGGCAGCTCGCGGTGTTTGGTGCCTGACGAGCGCCCGGAATGGGACAGACCCGCCGAGTATGGCGCCAAGCCGGCCCGAAGCACAGCAGACAAATCTGTCCAGAAGATGAAGAGACAGAACAATGAAGAGAAGAAACAGAGAGGGGTGAACATGAGATTTTGAAGAAAAAAACCCAAAATGGGGTAGATTGTTGCCACAGACTATCACACACTCACATGCTTTTGTGCAGAAAAGAAAATATATAAAGCTCAAACAGAATATTGGTGAATGATGGCTACAAAAATTGATCAGCATTTTAGCGTAGAGTTACCAAAGGTGAATGATTTCAAATGTTTTTGTTTTTTTCTTTTTAGTCCAAGTGGCAGAAACCAAGCAGTGGAATAAATAAATATACATAGTATCCAAATGCATATAAATATTAATGATCCTATAATTGTATAACTTTATATACTACGCACATGCATCACATAAACTACGGAAGGTGTTATATTCGGAACCTCAAATGTTCAGATTCCTTATTTGCCTGCAGTAGCTTTTTCTTTTCACCCATATTTACAGGATCCATATAAAAACGGTCATCTCAGACACAATTAACCTTCAATTCCAAATCACTTCCTACTCACTAGACATGCTCTCTACATAGTGGATAACGTAACAACTGAACCCAATCCACGTAGATCGCGAAATATCCATTAGAACGCTGTTAGATATTCACCTGGCTGATGCGCATGAAAAACGCCTGTGAAAGCAAAAGTATTAGCACCCTCGGTGTCGTTTGAGTGTGCAACAACAACGGCGTGGGACTCCGTGCTCGATAGTTATTCTAAAAGAACAACCAAAACAAAGTTCATTTGAAAATATCAAGCATCACTAATCGATTATAGGTGGTCATACAAGTAGTCCAGAACAGTACATGTGCCCTTCACTGGTTATAACCCTATTAAGGAGTGAATAGCTGTGACAAAATGATGTTCCTACATTAAAAGGTCACAGTTAAGGCGGCTATTCATTTACTGTGTCAAAGTTTGTATGTGTGTGTGTGTGTGTGTGTGAGAGAGAGAGAGAGAGAGAGAGAGAGAGAGAGAGAGAGCGCATGAGAGAGATATTGCGCACAAGTATGAGAATGTGTGTAACGATGCATGTGAGCACAGATGTGTGCAAGAGATTGAAAAATGCGTGGCATAAGCCTATATCTGAACTCAGACTTGTGGGAGAGGCTAGTGCGTGTGGTAAGATGCAGGTCATGACACGTACGTAGTAAATGAAGGTCATCTTCTAACCAATTGTCTATGCTTCTCTTTCACCAATTCATCCAATGTTTGAGTCTCTCATTCTCATGGATCTCATCGAAATGTTTCTTGAGAGACATTATTTCATTTGTGTTTAACTAATTAGCTATAAAAGCATTTGCATTTCGACTAACTACAGTTTCTCACAGAACAAAAAAAACAAACAAACAAGTAACAAAAAAAACAACTTGGCAGTACACACCCAAAAATGATAATAAGCGACAATAGTAGCAGTCACTAAATGCCCATGCAGGACAAACCACAAGCTACATGAGTGAACTGTCACTTGCTCGTGCGCACACAGGGCCTGTGAAAACTGACTTTATACAACAGCCCAAACACCAGCTTTATCCACGCCCTGAACCCTCACTTATCTATCTATCTATCTATCTATCTATCTATCTATCTATCTATCTATCTATCTATCTATCTATCTATCTATCTATCTATCTATCTATCTATCTATCTATCTATCTTCCCATCTTTTTTCATCTTCATTTCTTTCTTTATATCTTTCTTTCTTCCTAGCTTTCTTTCTCCCCCTTTGTAATCTTTCTTTCTTTTTCCTTCCTTCCTTCCTTCCTACCTTCCTTCCTTCCTTCCTTCCTTCCTATCTATCTATCTATCTATCTATCTATCTATCTATCTATCTATCTATCTATCTATCTATCTATCTATCTATCTATCTATCTATCTATCTATCTATCTATCTATCTATCTATCTATCTATCTATCTATCTATCTATCTATCTATCTATCTATCTATCCATCCATCCATCCATCCATCCATCCATCCATCCATCCATCCATCCATCCATCCATCCATCCATCCATCTTTTGTTCTTTTTCTTCCTTCCTTCCTATCTTTCTTTATATCTTCCTTCCTATCTTTGTTTCTTTCTTTCAAATATACAGGGTGTCCCAAAAGTCACCAAACACTGTCGTGGGAAATGAAATTTTTTTTTTTTAGCCAAATTGCTTCTAAAATGTTTCTTAGTTAGTTCATATTATATATATATATATATATATATATATATATATATATATATATATATATATATATATATATATATATATTCAGATAGACTTTAAACAAAAGAATATAGTATTGAAATCATTCTCATGGCTGGATCGGGAAGCTGTCGCAAGGTTGCGGTGGACTTTAACAGGAAACACGGCGAGCAAGTCTCACACACACACACACACACACACACACACACACACACACACACACACACACACACACACACACACACACACACACACGACACTGCTGCTGAACTGGGAGCCAAAGTTGGGAGAGATGACTCTGTGTGTCCTAACAAAGAAATGGCAACCATATAGAGATTTTTTGTAAATGAAGTTTCATTTTGCTAAAAAGTGTTAATTTCCCCTATGTATGGAGACTTTTGGGAAACCCTGTAGTATTTTTCTGGGCCTATGATGTTGTGTGTTATATACCCAATCAGCAACAGTGATATCAGCATCACCCAGACAAAAAAACTAACAAATCTCCAGCTGGAATCTTTTATACTTTACTGGTGGTTCCAGTTTGTTTTTATACCAACGTTTCTGCAGTCAATCAATATATTATATATCTATTCATATCTGAATGGTTTTGCCAAGTCTCTTGTATTAAATCTGTTAAAGGTGGAAGCCAAACTTTATTTTTAACATCGGCAAAGTGATCAATATTAAGAACATGATCATGTACTTTCAGTCACATGCTTAAAAGTATGTGAGGAAACAAAACAGCAACAACATGGAAGCATGAATAGCAAAAGAACCAGTAAAGCATCAGTGGTAAGTCGAGACATATTCCCGCATGCAGATGGATGCTTTCAGGTACAGACAAAATGTCCAACGCTAAAGCAAAGTCTACATAATTTACGAGAAAACAAATCATTTCTGAACCGGACGCTGAACGCATCAATGGATGCCATGTTACGGACGTGAGGAAAGAGCAGCCAAAGCGTAACCCTAACCACAACAGAACCATGAATAAAAATAATAATCCACAATATTAATAATGCAGAACCAAACTACAAACAACATACAGATAATGCTAACAAGCAGACAGCCAGTGAGCTCATTCTCATTAAAACAGTGCGTCAAGGTCAGCCATGCAGGAGTTACAGCCTCCTGATGAAAGAAACATGGCCCTGAGTACCCTGCTCAGAGACGTCACAGAGGGCCTCGTTACCCTCCAGACTCCAGAAGGCGATGTCATCCCATGAGGCACTAGTGCCTGGAGAGTAGAAGAGTGGATGATGGATGAAAAAAAGGATAGACAGAAGAGAAGAGAATAAGGAAGAGAATAAGGAAGAGAGAGAGAGAGAGAGCAAGACAGAATCCACTTGCAGGAAAAATATGCACACAAAAACGCAGATGAGTCACAGGAGTCAACGAGAATCAGAGCAATAGCATGTGCGAAAAGACAGAGAGAAAGATCTTAGAAAATGTCAAGAGGTTTTAGAAATCTGGCATTGAGTATGCACTGCATAAACATTTATTTATTGTTCTTTTAATGCCATGCCACCATTAGTGGCTAGGCACTACATAAATAATAATAATAATAATAGTAATATGATGGTTCTTCTCTTCTTCTTCTTCTTCTTCTTAACTCTTTAATCCCATCATGTAACTAACAGTTTGGTTGGATTTGTTATGCTCTGATGTTTTTGTCACTGAAAAGTAAGCTAAGTTAAATAAGTCTTTGAAGCATCTTAAATGTACATGAACGATTTCATGTGAGTGGTATAGTCCCAAGACCAAATACAGTTACTTCCTGCTTAGAAAAATACACATCTGCATCTGATTACGAAGAAGGAAATAAGAAAAACATAAAACGTAAAAAAAAAAAAAAGAAAGTAATATGGATATAACTAGCATATTTAGTACATTATGAAGTACTAAACAGTAATAAGGACAAGCTTTTTCCCCTTAATATTTGTGAATGTCACAGATGAGAAACGAGGACGCTGATATCTTTCTTTCCTCACTACAGCTCGTTGGTGAATTCTCAATTCTGATTGGTCAGAAAGTGTTGATTATTTTCCTATAACAGCAGCCCTGACAGACGTTCCGGACACGAGGAAAATCACAAATTTATTACTAGTTAAAACTAATACGTTATCGTTTCTACGATAACAGCCCGTGCACAGAATTCTATGTATGAACGCGCCACATAATCAAAGTCAGATAAAATACGTGTCGATATTTAACAAATGAAAATCTACAAATGCTGATTTGGCGAAATTTTCTGTAGGAGTCAGGAGACATTTACGGAAGGAGACACCAGTGCTTTGTAAAAAAAAAAAAAAAGACAGGACAGATTTCAGGAAAGAGGACTTAATATGACACGAGGTTGGATTTGTGGTCTAATTAACGTCAAGAGAAATAAAAAGACTGATGAGGGGACGACTGTTTATAGCTGCTATACCATAAGTGATAAGAGAAGCTAACTTGTTCTGCGGATTACATTAAATGTAACTATAAATGGATAAAAAATGTCAATCTTTAACTTATTAAAGCAAATCATAAGTGAAGTAAAACACTTCAAGACGTGCTGTTAAAGAAAAATAATAAACTTCGGGGAGGTACGAGTAACTCTCCTGTCATTGATTTCGATTTTCCTATAACATGCCCTGTCATGTTATTCCCTACATAATTATATACCACATACACTGTATAAAGTGTATACAGAAATGGGAAAGTATTAAAAAAAGTACTAAGTAAAGATTCTATTGCAGCTTTATACATCTTATAGATGTTTATAGCAGTAATTATCTGAGACAGAGAAAAGATCATATCCAAGTGTACAGTTGTGTGATACTATAAGCAGCAGTGCAGTGTGTGAACTAGAGAAGATTAATGTCTTGTTACCGGTGTCTGTGGGCAGACTGAGGCCGTTAGGAAGTTGCGTGAGGCCGGAGCACAGCAGCCCAGGAGCTGACAGGTCGATCTTAGAGGCCTGCTGCCGGAATTTGTCCAGCTCTTGACTGAGAAGGCTGAACTGCTCGCTCTGATTACGGCACTTCTGTTCCAGCTCCCGTACCTTCGCCTATTGGTAAACACACACACACACACACACACACACACACACACACAGCAGAGCAGGAAGAGTTACCCACTCAGATTATTATTGAGATTCCTTATTAAAAATGAATTCATGAATATACATGAGCAGGCAATTGGGAAACATGGCCCTGCTGCTATTTCTGCTAGCTAATCACTAGTGACTAGCTTGTATTTGTCTCAGCTCGACACGAATGTTCAATTTAGTATCCGAGTCTTGAGCTGCGTTGTCATTTTACTCAGCAACTGTTCGTAGTAATCTGACAAAATACACTATAACAAACCAAACTCTTTTGCTTCATCACTAAAATCGGCTAGGGTAGTTAGCTAGCATGTTTGGCACACATGTTCTGTGGTTAAAAGTGTACAGGTGCCATGTTGTACAACCCTAATCTATGCTCCAAAGCCACTACAAATTTCAGCTTAATGGGGAAAATGTGAAACAAATGTGAAAAATGTGTTCTACAAACCCACACACGACATTTTACATAAAGGGGAATCACGTAGCCAAATCACAATTTGAATTCAGGGGTGCATTCTTTTTCAATTATTCTTTAGCATAACCTCAACAATATTTCTGAGTGAACATCAGGTGATCATTAGGATGAAAGAACAATGAACTGGCAGAAAAGGGGTTCATTTATGGTAAGTGATGGAACTAAAAACAACTGCTGGTAAAAACAAATTCTCATGCAGGGAATTAATCGAAAACATTTCTCAGAGATACCGAGGAGAGAGGGGCAGAAAGGCGAAGCGGGAAATAGGGAGAGATTTGCAGCCATTTTGCCTTTTTGCTGAGTTTGTATTGCGGGGACCTAGCAAGTGCGTATATCTCAGGCTGAGAGAAACTACAGCTAGTTTCACTTCCGGGACTGCGGTTCAGCTTCCTGGCAGACACTGAGCAAACAGGGCCTCATCACACTTACACACACACGCTTTTACACACGGTTCTAAAAAAACAGCCAGTTTCCTGTAAAATATCACACCTAAGTACGTGTCACTAAAAATCGACATCATTATGAAGAAACTATTTTATTGCATAGCAGGAACACGTCTAATCTAAGCTAGTTTTACTGTTTAAAATCCAACTTTTTCCATGGGTATTACATATTATACATAAATTTTCATATTTATCACAATAGCTGAAATGAAAATCGTAAATATTTTTGATCTGTACTAAAAATCAAGCTTATTTCTCACACTCATGTAGCTAATTTAGTATAAAACCACTTTAGATCAAGAACACAGCTTTTCCTTATTATTTCCTTATGATTTCCACCTCAATTATAAGCCTCAAGTGTATTACTTATTCCTCTTACACCAATTTTGCAGAAACTGCATGTGATCCTTTATATATATATATATTTTTTTTGCAATTTGCCAACATTTACATCCATTTATTAATTAATGAATGACACATTATACTTTTTATCCATTTATAGTTACATTTAATGTTGTAGTTACGTTTAATGTCTGTGACTCAAGTTAGTTCCTGATATCTCACATGCTATAGCGGCTATGCTATACTATGCTATGCTATAACAGTTGTTTTCTCACCAGCCTCTCTTTTTCTCATGTTACTTAGAACCCAAACATTGTTAGGTCCTGTGTCCTGAAGACATTTCCGTTTCCGTGGTGGGAAACTTGCCGTTACAAAGTGCGACTCCATAAAAGTTCAACACAGGTCTCCTTCCAGAACATTTCACCACAACACCAATTATAAGTTAGTTATAATCTTTGTTAAATAATAGCACATTTTTAAATCCGTTTATTACACGTCTTAGGTTATCCCAGCGTAAACGGTTACTATAGAAATGATATAACAAACGCATTAATATAAACCATGCATTGTTTTCAGAGCTGCTGTTATAGAAAATGAATCAACAGCTTATGACCAATCAGATTCAAGAGATCAATAGTACCGTGGTATAAATATCAAAAAATGTATTACTCGGCTAATAACTTCAGCTAAACTCGCCGCAAACAGTGAACTGCAGATGCTAGTGTATAGCCTGAAGATACAACTGCATAGACAGTATATACAATCAAATAGGCATGAGTATGTAGCTGAGGTTTGGGAAGGCATTAGACAAGAATGACTGAACTGCTTAGTATCAATACCTGCATGCAGTCCAATGTGCTCTGCTCGGCACACATCAGACAGTGAGAGAGAAAGAGAGAGAGAGACAGCTTCAGAATACACATGCATGTATATCAAGTCAAAGGTCAACCATATGAAAAAAGTGTTATGGTTAGTACACACTGCAATCAGATTCCAGCGGGGTTTTTTTTTTTTTCAAATGACCTGCTGAACAATAAGTTTATGTACAGTATCAACATCTCTCCAGAAGCCATATCACACAACTGTAATACTTTTTTTCAGTCAAATATTGATGATTGTTGGGGACGACCATGAGTCAATCTGATTGGTCTGTTTAAAAAATGCCACGCAATTTTATAGCGAGACAGAGCCCTCTGGAGGGGAGAGATACTATACTCAGTCATTTAGTTTACAGAGAGAGAGAGAGAGAGAGAGAGAGAGAGAGAGAGAATGATGGAGAACATTTACCAGCTCTCTCAGCAATACAAACTGGATCAACCCCTACAAATGACACAAACCTTATTTAGACAATTAACAATAACAGTTCACGTCACGTAAAACATTCCCACATGGGGCATACATCACATACACATACACATACATACATACATACACATACAGTGTTTCTTCTAGAAGGAAAAAAACGACTGGGTGGGATTGGTTGTGCTAATATGAAAAAAGTGGTATGTGTAGGCAATGTGTAACTAAAATAACGGTTCATGCTTCGGCTGTGAATCCGATTACAACGGCTAGCTAACTAAATCTAAGCATGTGATATTCCCTTAAGGTTTAGCTACACTTACACTACGTTGCACTTACTCATAAAAAAACTAATCTTACAGCCATTACTCTTATAGTTATTTAGCCTACATGTTTTACTTTTCATATAGAACATATAGAAAGAACACAACATCACAAGATTGATTCCCTTGTTAAGGTCACAGCGTGTACACGGTTTGACTCCGGGGTGCGATGTATTTCATGGACGTTATCAAACGCAGAACGAATCTCTGTACTTTGTTGTAAAAAATGATTTGACACTTCGGCAACAGACGTTATTTTGCGCACCAATTTCAGAAGGAAATATTCATTTTGTGTAATAATTTGATGACAAAACCTTCCATTTTGTGGACAAAAGGGTAAAAACTGGTCATTTTGTAGGAGAAAGAAACCTAAGCTTGTTTTGGCTTTGGTTCATTTTTACAGTGACCAGTAAAGGAGGGTGTTTGCCTGGGGTGGGGTGGGGTGGGGTTGGGGGGTGCAGGGGGTTGTTGGTGTTCTGGGGCTGGGGGAGGGACAACGACAAGCGACCAGAAGGCCAAGGGGAACTTTCAACATAACCAGCACCATGCTTCACTGTTTTGTCTCCACCAATTGTAGAGCTGCGAACCTTTTTCCAAATGTTTGTCGAGTTTCCAGGAAGCCTTTTGACAAACTCCATAAAGCCAGACTTTTTTTTTTTTTTTTGCTCAAATTTCATCATTTGAGCTCATCACCAACATCTTCTGAGCTGTGGATCTCTTCAGCTACACCAGCTACCCCTGGACTCTTGGTTGCTTCTCTTACCTGGTCATTGACGTTTTACACAACTAACACGTGTTTAACTTTAGTAACCACTTTATCCATATCAGTGTCACAAAATCCACAGCCTACCCCGGGAACACTGGACACAAGGCAGGAATAGTGAATCGTTACCACAAACTTAATCCTGTGACTATTCCTTTTCATTTTTAAACACAAAAAAATAAATAAACGTGTCGTCTTCACATGACACTTCATTGAAAAAGTGTAAAGGCTTTTATTGTTTTTTTTCCTATAGACACTGTTTAGCCAGTTTTTAATTTAACAGCTATCTAGAAATCTGCTAATTCATGAGCCTTTCTTTCCTCCACTATACTGTACCAGGTGCCATGTGAGTTTTGTGTAATTGTAGCGGAAACATTATGTACAACACAGATTAAACAGCACATTTATTTGAACATCGACTGCAACAGTACAGACACAGAGTTAGAGTTAGACACAGAGTTAGCAATACTGACAGATCGGTCACAGAACAAGTAATCGATTATGCATATAAACTGCAATAGCTGCAAGAAAAGCCTTTCGGGTGTGAAATCAAGGGTACAAGAGGAGAGAGAACATGTCACCAAATCTTAACTCTCTATTTATACTCTGTCTGCTGTAACAGGGGGGGTAGTGAGAATGATAAATGGATACTTAATCCATCAGTGTCTTTAATAATGCACCATAATACACCGAAGCAAACGGAGAAAGATTACACAAATAGACACACATTTTGGCAGCTAATCGTTGAGATCTGGAAAAAGCAAGGGTTTGATTATAAATTCTCACCTCCAGCATTTGCACAACTCCTTCATGTTCCCTCTTGGCAAATAACTGAGCCTGATGGAAGACAGAGCACTTAATTACAATAAAGCATAACATCTAATGAATACGGTGATGTGAGGAACAATATGACATGTAAGGATGTCAACAATGTCCAGGCAGATGATTAGGAAAGGGCTATTTTCATACAGACAGCTTAAATCTGATACTTTTGGCCATTTGACATGAATTGCACCAATCGTATGTGGTACAGTCTGAACAAGCGAATCGGACTTGGTTGCCTGTAATGTGCAATGCAAACACCCAGCCTACAAATTGCTGGATCAAAGAAATGAATCAGATTTGCCCTGCTGTGTGAAAAAAATGATTATTATTATTATTATTATTTTAAAATGCAGTGCGGTGTGGAATAGTTAGCGACAGACCCGCTGAAGTCGTTTGATTTCATCCTGTTTGAACTTGAGGATAGCCAGTGCCTGCTCATGTTCCAGTTCCAGCTGCTGCCTGCGCTCTGCGACCTCTCGCATATGCTGCGCACACACACACACACACACACACACACACTCAATGCTGAAGAGTAATAAAGAGTAACTAAAAGACACTCTATCTATCGATCTAAATATATATATATATATATATATATATATATATATATATATATATATATTATAGTGGCTCAGTGGTTAAACGCTCTGGGTTGCTGATCAGAAGGTCAGGAGGTCAAGCCCCAGCACTGTCAAGCTAACACTGTTGTGCCCTTGGAGAAGACCCTTAACCCTCAATTTCTCAGTTGTATTAATGAGATACATGTAAGTGCACTGGATAAAGACGGCTGCCAAATGCCATAAAAGTGTCAAATATAAAATATACTGCATGTATATTGTATTATATATTATATAGTTTTGATCTATTGGGCTTGCAGTTGCACTTTAATCAAAGCATGCAAAGCAAATAGCTGAAGAGTTGAGAGTTGGGCCAACAGTGGTTATGTTTAACTGCAAACACTCACTCGGATAGCAGATGTACACATACCCTAAACTCTTTTAGGGGTGTTTTCACACCTGGCTCATTTGTTTCGGAACCTAGTGCGTTTTCTCTCTTAGTTGGGTTCGTTTAGACATATATGTGTTAATCATAGCAGTCGCGCAAACGAAAGTCGTTGCAAACGAACTCTGGAGCGGTTTGTTTGTGGTGAGAAAGCAATCTGACCCAATGGACCTAAGAAACAACCTGTATAGCAATGCATGATGGAAACCGTGTTGCATAAAAAGTGTGAGTGTTTTGCAAATGGCTCGCAACACGAACCGCAGTTTAACTCGGACCAAAGACGAGGTAAAATGCCTCATTGAAATTTGGTCTGACGGACATATTTCTGAACGAATTTCAAAAACACAAAAGGTTTACGAGATGGTTAGCGAACGTCTCAAGGAATCGCTCTGTGGAACAAATGAATTACATAAAATATATTGACTCCAGCTAAAAAGAAAGCCACAACAATCATGCGGAGCTGCTGTCCATCCATCCTGGTGGGTGACCGCTATGAGCGGAACATAAGTAGAAGCACTCTGACCAATGAGACGACGGTTTACGCACATGTGACTTACATAAATACATTTTGTTATGCTTTTAATGTTGCCTTGTGAGAGAAAACCGAGTCATGTAAAAAACGCAATAAGTCCCCTTTTGGAACAAAGCACAGATCTACAGGTTTGAAAACGTCTTCAGTTCGAATGCATGTCATCTCTTAACGTAAACCAAATTACAGCACATTTCTGGAGTTTAGTGTCTAAAAAGGCAAGCAGGCAGTTTGGCATGTTATCTAAGTTTGTAATAACGTTCCTTGTGTTGTAAATGTCTCCCATGTTATTCTGCTTTGAAATATTAGTCTGATGTCCTTTACAACCATTTGATGTTATAATGAGTTTAATATAGTTTTTTTTTTTTTTAATGTAGCATGAACGCTGCCAGGTTTTCACACACAATATGTGTGGTGATAAAACAAAAAAACTAAGGGACTACTAATCCATTTTCAATTTAACAGATTATTAAATAGATCATCCAACTCACTCAATCAAGCAGAAATCTCATTCAGACTGGCTTGCTCTACTGGATTACTTCAATCCTATTTAGATTTAAACATTACGAGATTTACTGCACTCGCAGAATATTATTAATATTTGTATTAAAAGTTGATTAGGCTGTATATGTAAACGTAGGTAGTGCCAGTCTGCCTAGAATTGGTTTCGAACTCACAACTATCTGATCTTACCTGGCAACCACTGAGATTTACCTTTAGGACCTGCTCTAGGTTCTCCAGCTTGGCACGGAGTCTCTGGTTCTCCTCGAGAACTGAACTATACCGAGCGCTCACTGCAGAGAGCTCCCCCTTCAGCTCCTCATTCTCAACCTGGGACTGGACATGAGAGAGAGAGAGAGAGAGAGAGAGAGAAAATAAAAAGTATAAAACACACAAGAATGATGCACACCAGTGATACATGGTGTTCAAGTTGTGGTTGTGAAGTTAGTTGGACTGCACTATAGCAGGTTGCACACACACACACACACACACACACACTAGTCCTACCACTGACCTGCTCAAGCAGCTGAGCCTTCCTCCTGAGGAGTTCGGCCTCCTCTGTTAGTCGCTCATTTTTGATGTGCTCATCCTCAAGCTGGCTCTCCTGTACGCAAACACAAAATAAACAATAACAATGAATATTGTGATTGTGCTCAAGTTTTCATTCATTCTCCAATAATTTGATGACAAAACCTTCCATTCTGTAGACAAAAAGGTAAAAAAAAAAAAACCCTAAAAAACAAAACCTAACTTGCTTAGACTTTGGTACATTTTTATACTGACCCGCTAAAGAGGGTATTTCTCCAAAAAGCAATCAAGAGGCCAAAGGTAACTTTACACACAATACTACCACCACCATGCTTCACAGTTTTGTCAGGGGGATGAATGGTGTTAGGATTCGGCCAATTGTAGAGCTTTGTGCCAAGGCAAAGAAAATAAATACGTTTTGGTCTCAGATGAGCCTTCCTCCTGAGGAGTTCTGCGCTCATTTTTGCAATGCTCATCCTCAAGCTGGCTCTCCTGAACACACACACACACACACACACACACTCACACTAAATCAGCCTCCTATTGGTGAATTTTGTGATTGTGCTCAAGTGTTCATTCATTCTCCTTGTGAAAATGACTGAAAATCTACACCACCGACGTTCCGTTACGTTTACATTCATTCGCTTAGCAGACGCTTTTATCCAAAGTGACTTACGAGTGAGGAAATACAAGCAAAGTAAAACATCAAGTGGAGGACAATACAAGTAGTGCTACCGTACGCGTGAGTTCTAGAGAAGCAAAGTGCACAGAGTAGAGGTGTACGAGCCAGTGTAAGATCAGGGGACAAGTTAGGAGTTAGGATTGAGGTTGGAAGATCATTCCACCCCTGAGGGACAGTCAGTTTGAAGATTCTGGAAAGGGACCTCATGCCTCGCTGAGTAGGCACTACCAGGCATCGTCGTTAACTGAGCGTAGGTTGTACAAGGGAACGTAAATCTCAAAGAGAGTGTTGAAGTAGGGAGGTGCTTTTCCAGACAAGATCTTGAACGTGAGCATCAAGGCCTTAAAGTTGATGCAGGCGGTTACAGGAAGCCAGTAGAGGGAGATGAAGAAGGGTGTGACATCCGTCCTTTTAGGCTGGCTGAAAACAAGGCGTGCTGCTGCATTCTGAATCATCTGAAGGGGTTTGATGGAGCTGTCTGGGAGGCCCGGGAGTAATGCGTTGCAATAGTCCTGTTTTCAGATAACAAGAACATGCTCTAGTAGCTGTATAGCCTGATCAGCGAGATAGGGTCTGATTATCGAAAAAGTGTCAGTAAAACATGGCTCAATTAAAAAAACGAAGGTTATCCTTCTGTACAGTTTTCTTACGAACCACTTGCTCTGCAGCTGTCATGACATTGTAGAAGGTAGAAGTGTGGGATTCAAGTGTTTTTCTAAAGTGTACACGTCACACACATGTACACGTGAACAAAATTAGAACAGACTCACCAAATCGAGACATCTCTTCTGCCTCTTCCTTACTTCATGCTCGAGACCCTCACATTCTTTTCTCTTCTTACTCAACTCACTTTCCTGTAGCAACAAGGGAACAACCTCAACATACATAAAGCGTACAAAATGACCAAATGTTTAGAACATACTGTCACCAAACGTTTCATAACAGAGAAACAGAACCATATTTGACAGGACCTATTTCATTTGTATGCTCATGTCTATCATCGTTTTGATTTATTGATTTAAAAAAAAACCCCTTGATTTGCAAACTGTATCAATTCAATGCAAAGATGATTGACAGGTACATTGCAATGCATGCAGGTGGACAAATAAAACCTTCTACTTCTCTATAAAGTGGCCTACCTCTAATTTCTACTCTGACCTCTGACATGGAAAGAATTAGAAAGCTTAGCCCTGTTTAATTATCCTAATTGCAGCTTACACAGTCTTGGTTAAACTGTGACTGGACTCAGAGGGAACAGTGGATGGGCAGAGGAGCAAGTTGTGCTCTGGATATGTGCACAGAGTGTCACAGAGGGGACAATATTAACGATCAAAATATGAAAGATACAACGGTGATGTGAAAGAGCATGTGAGTGTAGTTGTCCCAGATTTGGGATTATATGACATAACCTTATCACATGTAGACTGGAGGTGTGGGAAGACTTGATATTTGTGTCTGCATCAGAACGATGCCAACGTTGCAGGAGATTTTTGCCTTCCAGACATTCACATGTAGAATAACATTTACGTTTTTTGTTTTTTTTGCATGCACCTTATTTTACATCACCATTAAACTTGATTTTAAACAACTGAAAACCATTCATTTTAATTTGAGAATTTTAACGAATATTAATAATTTGTTGAATATGTTTTACTACCCATCAAACCACTATAAATCATCTAGGAACATCTCTAGACTGTTCAAGTTTCCTCGTCATCCTTCAGCTAGTAAACCACTAATAAAATCTAGTATAATTAGTAGATTTAATAAATAAATCTAATAAATAGCCAATTATATATCAGTAGTTAAATCATCCCATTCAAAACGATTTTATTCATCACAAACATTAGCTAAGCTGGAGCATTAGCTAGATAGATTAGCATCCAGGCTCTGTGATACCATATGAGTCTTCTTGTTTGCTCCTTAACCAAAAAGTATATTTTAGATCACAAACTGAGTCCATATGTAACACTTCCTCAGTCCATTTTTATAAAGAACTCCTGAGAAAGACTTCTGCCCAGTGTTAACAAATTTGACCCAAACACTACATATATAATACAATCCGAATCAGATCCATCCAAGATGAAGGAACCGTTATTTTTTTCAGTGGATTCAGGATCTTTTTAAACCCACGCTCAACATTTCTCTCACCAGAAACTCTATACGGTCCTTTTGTGTCTGTTCTTCCTGGTGGGCGGAGCTACTGTTCTTCTCTGGGGTTACTTGTGCTCTAGACTCCCCCTTCTCCTCTCCATGGGTTTCCTCTCTTTTAACAAGGACTTCATCAACTACAGGCTGTGCGGTTTCACATACAACCTGGGAGGAATAAAAGCAACTTCAGAAAAAAAATTAAAATACAGAAGCAACATTAGGTAGAATACAAGAACACAGAAGTTTACTGGAATTAGAGTCATACTGGGAGTCATTTGATGACCAACAGTGATGGGGGGAAAGTAAAGGGAACTTCCCATGCTGAAACAATTCCAGTATTCATTTTAGCACATCATAAGAGCTATTCATTTCTTTATTAGCTTTAATTTGCTAGATTATCACATTCAAGGTAGTGGAAGCTTAGTTGTTATAGGGTACTACATAGAACATTTTAAAAAACACTACCATACTAGATGGAACTATTATGTTTATTCCCAATTGAATTTGTACTAAATCATCTTCCACCTTATATAGTATCCTGTACTGTGCTGCAGAGGGACAGTTGTGGAATTTAATTAATACGTGTCATGAGGGCAATATTGGGGAAAAATATCCATCCATACATCCACCCATCCATTTTCCATACCACTTATCCTACACATGGTTACAGGGAACCAGGAGCCAATCTCATGGAACTCGGGGAACAAGGCGGGGGACACCCTAGATGTATTTGCTATACACAATATGAAAATCAGCCTACAACACATGTATTTGTACTGTGGGGGGAAACCGTAGTACCCAGAGGAAACCCCTCGAAGCACTGGGAGAAGATGCATATAATTAAAATCAGGTGTTCAAGATTGGGTGCTAGTGATTAGAACCTGCTTAGGGAGTGCTAGTGGAACCTGTCTTATTTACACCCCTCTCATATCTAGTGACTGGTTTTCTATTAATGAGGGGTGTGGTGTCGTCATGCCAATAGGTTGTGGGTGCATATGTGACACTCAACGGATTTAAAAAGATCTCCAAATGATTTGAAATACATCATTCCCAAGTGGTACAGATTTCAAATGACTGGCAGTTTGTCCAGCCGTGGCATCCCAGCAAATTCAGCCCAAGAGCAGACCGTCTGACAGCAGACAGTCTCTAAGAACCCCAAAATTTAATCACAGGATGTGCTAATAAATCTCGCAACTATTGGTGTCAAAGTACATGCTTCTACTATCAGAAAGAGATTGCACAAATTTGACCTGCATGCCAGGAAAAGGTCTTTGCTGTCTAAAAAGAACATTAGAGCAAGACTACATTAAAAGACCAGGCCTTTTGGAATAATCAAACAAATCAAAGATAAAGTTATTTGGTGACAGTAACAGCAGACAGGTTTGGTCCTGACCAAAAACAGCTTTTCAGAAGAAGCACCTCATACCACCCGTGAAGCACGGTGGTGGAAATGTTATGGTTTGGGGTTTCTTCGTTGCCTCAGGGACTGGACAGTTTGCATTCATTGATTCAACTATGAATTCTGCATCGTATCAAAGAGTGCTTGAAGATAATGTGAGGTCATCTGTCCAAACGTTAAAGTTGAACCAAAAGTGAAGCTTTCAACAGGATAATAATCCTAAATACACCAAGGAATGTCTCAAAAAGAAGAAATGGAGGGTTATGGAATGGCCGAGTCAAAGCCCGGATTTGAAATGTTGTGGGGGGATTTGAAGCAGCCAGTACATGCAAGAAAACCCTCAAACATCTTGTAACTGAAAGAATATTGCACGGAAGCGTAGTCAAAAATTCCAGCAAGCTGATCTCAGAAACAGGTGGAAAATTATGCAAAACGCTAAAGGGGGCAATATTTCTGCTAAAGGGGGCAACACTAACTTCTGAGGCCAAGGGTGTACTTGTTTTTCACAGAAGAACTTCACATCTTTTGACATTTCTTTTGGAAAAAAATCATAGAAAAAGCTATTTTTCATTTTGTTTTGTTCAAGTATATCAACTTCATTAGTAAGCACTGTTTCAAAGATGATTAAATGTAACTGTAATTATTGTCTTAACATTAAATTAATTAACACTTTTGCAACTCCATTTTGAGCTGCTCTCTCTCTCTCTCTCTCTCTCTCTCTCTCTCGACTGAAGCATAAACTCAAGGATGGTGCGTTAACCCATCATGGGATGGATTGATAACAGAGAACCCAAATGCTTAAACCTTTAGCTCCAGCTCATGGTTCAGTCCAGTGCCTGTTCTGTTTAACAGCTAACACATATCTACCTTTATGCTAGGCTAATTGTACAGCCATGTCAGTAGCTGTTGCTAGCCAACATGTTGTACTGAGAAGTGCTAAGGCCGGTAGATCAGATGCAGTAGGCCTTGTTTGCCATAAGCACATTGCTGTAATCCCTGTACACTACTGCAATGGGTAACTGGATCACTTCTTTTAAAAGCACCTTAATGGATTGGCCCGAGCGCCGTTTCCCTTTTTAAATACATATCGATGTACTGATACTGAGTGCTACATGTTTGCCTGTTGCAGCAATGTGTCGATTCATGTCACCACTCTGTGTACAAATTCCCCAGATATGGCTAAGCTCAAAATCTCTGTGGGTTACACAGCAGAGGTTCAGACCATCACTGCTGAATTCAATGTAATTTCCAGAAAAACAGACTTCCTGTACACACGCACGCAACCTCGCAACCAAGTCCCTGTGTCTGTACTGAACATCATAAATGTACAGTATATGACCTGGAAGGTAAATCCATTTACAGAGGAGCTAAACAATAAGGCTTAAGTTAGATTCACACTATTAGTGCATTATTCATGTTTTCATGTATTCATGGATGCATATTTGCAAAAAAACCCCCAAAAAAACATGAATAGCATGCACAGAGCACATATACTGACCTAAAGCTTATACCAACTACGCATAACACATGCAACGGACAATGCAAACCAGTCAAACACGCAATACACACATACCCTGTTTTCTGTGTGCTGAGAGTAAGTGCAAGGAGAGTTGGTCAAATCTTTAGTTTGGTCACTGGTTCGGAGTCGGAACCATCCAAAACCCTGTCACCGCTACCACTGTAACAGCCAGGGGATTACTGGACCATACCATTCCATTGTCACAGGGGATTAAAGTACATGCAACCTGGCCCCTTTCTGCACAAGGCATGAGTGTGTGTGTCTGTCACAGATGACCAGATTACCAGTGCTGTCATTCTCATGCAGGCTTTACAGCAACAGTAGGAAAAGTAAAGTAAAGCCAGCAAATTGGTTAACACACATATTACATATGATTTTCTACCATATACCACTATAGTACAGTATTTTCTGGATGTAAGGACAGACTTATGACAGTGAAAGCCTCAAGGCCTTCTATCCCATCAGAGAATGATATTTGTCAACCAAAATCTACATGTCTGTATCATCATGATGCATAATACAGGACAGAATCAACCTGCTTGCTTAATTTGATCTCTGTACGTCTCGTACTGTCACGTTCCACTGGTAAGATTTGGTTGGAAGGGATCAAATCTAGGGTTGAAATGGCAAATGAGAAATTATCCACTGGTTTAAAAAGGGTTTTTGAGAATGTTTGGTTGCTGGCTGCGGGCCGTGTTCCGATCAAGGGCTTTTAATCAATTGAATGAATTGCTTTATTACGAGCTGTTTGTGCATAACTTTCAAAAGGCAATACTAAATAATAAAAAAAGATGTTTCAACAAAAGAGAAACAATTATCTCTGATCATTGATCTTTGTTCAAAAATGTTCACCCCCCTGGTTATTAACGTATCATGTTGCCTTCTTGAGCATCAGTGAATGTTTGCACCCTTTGTAATAGTTGTGTACGAGTTCCTCAGTTGTCTACAGTGTGAAAAGATGGATCTCGACATCATATACCTGTTCGAAAGGGGTCAAATTGTTGTTCTTTTGCTGGAAAAGCAAAGAATGTGCAGGACCTGGAGGATTTTTCTGAAGAGCAGTGGGCACATTAACTGCTCAGGACAAACAAGCGACTCATGAACATTGATTGTCGTTGATCATCCAGATAACAACACACAGTATTAAGGATCAAGCATGTGAAAACTTTTGAACTGGTTCATTTGTGTAAATTCAGTTATTATTGTGTTTTGTGGACTATATGTAAACATCTGTTATGTGAAATAACTTACACAGGGTGTCACTAAATAAAAAACTAAACTCTGTTTTTTCTTATTTTTTTATTTATTTATATTTTTAATAAGAACCTTTTGCGAATTCTACAAGGGGTATATAAACTTATGACCTCAACTATACATTATAATTTCCTTAGTAACATCTCGTTCAGAGACACATGTATATACAAATAATCTAACCCTAATGATAAATGGATAAAATATTGTGCTGTTATTTAACAGTATTTAACAGGAGATGTTTATTTAACAGTTTTTGGAAGGAGTCTCCAGTGTCAGCGCTTTGTAACATGTGACAGGACATAGCTGTTATAACGTAAATGCTAACAGGAAGTAACTTGTTTCATGTCCCACAACATTACATGTAACTATACGGTGATTACTATGAAATGTTGTTCTTTAGTTAATTGATAAATGCTAATGCTGTGTTATAAGTGGAATAATATGTTTCGGAACATGCTGTTTTTGGAAAATAATCAACTTTGTGGTGGTAACAGTAACTCCACTTCACGTTGGGCCACACCACACTACCTCGTCATTGAATATTTTCCTATAACCACACACCCTGTTGTGTTTCTTTTTTCTTTCTTCATATTTTAGTAAATTGCAGTGCAGCTAGTTTCCAGACACATAGCTTGTGGTTAACAAACGGCACCTAGCGAGCTTCTGGGAAAAAAACCAAAAAGATAATGTATATGAGCATCGAAACTGTGGTAAGATGATGTCTGTAACAGTTATGCAGCAAGCTATGTGCATATCTTAATCCCTTTACTTTAGCCCACACACTCTTTATCTCAGTCTTTCTCTGGCTTAAGTTCAACAGTCAGCTCATTAGGCAATGTAGCGGATGATGGCCTAGTCCATTATGTAAGAGCAGCAAATATAATTTATATCAGTTTAAACACACACTAAGCCCTGCAATAGCTTACTAAACCTAAACACACACACACACACACACACACACACACTTTATGATTGTTCGACACTGCAGAAGCTGAAACAGAACTGCCTGTATACACATTAACACCCACTCATGAACACTGAGAACAAATGTGCTGTGTAAAAATCACTCTGTAAGCATTTGGCATTCATGGTCAGAGTAAAACTGCTTAGTAATGATCACGTTATGACCGTGCTGGAGCTGAACAGTGATCTAAACAGAAAATTCAGACAGAAATAAAACATTCAGAGAACTCAGTTAAGCTGCTTCAGAGCTTAGTAGTCTCTCAGTGAGGAGATGTAGAAGTGACTGCCCCCTGTGGTTAGTATTGTTGGTACCATCTTCTTAAAAAAATCCCCAAAAAACAAAAAAACACAACAACAAAAAAAACGTAGATTGACTCTGCTATGTAATTAATTGCCCTGACCAACCCTGCTTTTTTGTTCTCCTCGGATTCTAGTTTTGTTTTTGACTTTTCTAATGACTCAGATAAGTATTAGACATCTATATCAGCCAGTTTACATGACTGGCCACTATTAAACTGCTCTCAGAAATGCAGCGGATGAGTGTTCTTTGACCAAGAATTAAATCACAATTAGGTAAGTTTGAAAGCTTAAAATGCCTAAAGTAGCAAAGATTATTTATTTATTTATTTACATTTTAGGGAATGTTATAATATACATTGATATGCGATAACATTAATTTTTTATTATTTTGATGCCAAAATTGCGCTGACCAGTGGAGGCATGGACTCCATAAGATCTTTAAAGGTGTGCTGTGGTGTCTGGCACCAAGATGTTAGCAGCAGATCCTGTATGGTGTGAGGTTGGGCCACCATGGATCGGACTTGTTTGTCCAGTACATCCCACAGATGCTTGATCGGATTGAGATCTGGGGAATTTGGAGGCCAAGTCAACACCTTGAACTCTTTGTCATGTTCCTCAAATCGTTCCTGAACAATTTTTACAGTGTGGCAGAACGCATTATCCTGCTGAAAGAGGCCACTGCGATTAGGGAATACTGTTGCCATGAAGGGGTGTTCTTGGTTTGCAACAATGTTTAGGAAGGTGGTACATGTCAAAGTACCATCCACATGAATGCCAGGACCGAAGGTTTCCCAGCAGAACATTGCCCAGAGCATCACACTTCCTCCA
Organism: Ameiurus melas; assembly: GCA_012411365.1. NCBI lineage: Eukaryota > Metazoa > Chordata > Actinopteri > Siluriformes > Ictaluridae > Ameiurus > Ameiurus melas. Next base: position 6,838,227 of record CM022775.1, on the reverse strand, counting down.
CCAGCTTCCCTTCTTCCCATAGTGCATTCTGGTGCCACCTCTTCCCCATAATTTTGCCCTTGTCAAAATCACTCAGATCCTTATGCGTGCCCATTTTTCCTGCTTCCAACACATCAACTTCGAGAATTGACTGTTTACTTTCTGCCTAATTTATCCCACCCCTTGACAGGTGCATCTCTAACGAGATAATCAATGTTATTCTCTTCACCAGTCAGTGGTTTTAATATTGTGGCTGATCGGTGTATGTAGTCATCTTTGTATAGATTGCTTCACACTGTGTAATAGATCAGTATCCTTGATTGGATTATAAAATCACAAGCCACATTTAAAAGGAAATACACTAAAACATGCAATCTCAGTAGCTTAATACATCATCGTTAAACTTTTCCAAGACTTCACTAATATTTCCAGTACATTACATCCATTTGATCATGTTTTTCCAGTAGCTTTCCATGACTGAAAAAAACTCGTCTTGATTCCACAAGTTTCACTGTTGTGACCTGTATATCAGGATGAACGAATGACAGGGGGTTCTCTCGAACACAAAACGGAAGCAGATTAATATCTTATCTAGTTCAAGCTACATTACACCAGTGGCCACTTGCAGCACAAAGTGATGAGAGTACTGTATAATGTTGTGCAAATTCGTAAGTAGGAACACATAGCCTAACACTGAGGCCTACTTAGAACTAAAACTGTGTCATGAGGAGCCACACGGGGGAGCTGTAAAGTAAGAAACCGCTCTTACGGGTGCCTCTTTTTGTTCTCGCTCTTTCTCGGCTCCTCCAGCTGAGCTCTGGTCCCGAGCCGAGCTGACCGAGAGCTGCCTCTGCAGACGCAACACCTCCTTCTGAGACTCCTTTAGCAACCGCTCAAACTCCCCCACTCTGGCTGGATCAGGAACACCCTGCTGAGAAAAAAAGAGAGACACAGAGACGGACACAGACAGAGATAAGCAGAGATAGATAGATAGATAGATAGATAGATAGATAGATAGATAGATAGATAGATAGATAGATAGATAGATAGATAGATAGATAGATAAATAGATAAATAGATAAATAGATACTGAAAATCAGTGCATCAGGTAATACTGATGTCAGTGTGACTCAGCAGTACAGAGCCATTCAATTTAAGTCAGAAAGTGAGACCATTTCACTAGAACTTTCACAAAACACTGAATAAGAGCCTGTGTTTGTGATCTCCAGACAAAATATTCTACATTATATGAATAGTATTAGCTTGATTAAGCTGTCCTTAGATTGAAACTTATATATTGTATCTGTTGGCACAATTGATATTTTTCAATCCTATCCTCTGTAAAGGTTCTGGTTTAATCTGTGAGTCAGGAAAAAACTAGGCAATTTATGTTCACGTTTCACTTTCCCTCTGAAACACGTCAGTAGTTATCTTTCCATCGTCCTGTGAGAAATGCTGAGTCATGCAGTCCGCACATTGAATGTTAAGGACCTCTGTACAAAATGAACATGCTCAGGATAAAGTGGGGGTTTTGCTACTGATTTAAAAGATAATCGCTCACACTGTACTTCAGCCTTTCAAGTCTTATTATTCAGTTATCCATCTTAAAGCGTGGTATTCAGTAACTATAGGCTGAAAATAACAGGAAAGGTATGTAAGAAATGATCGCAAATGGTTTGAAACCTTTATTGACACATTTTGTATTCAGTAATGTCTCTTTGAAGCTGTGTATATTAGTGTATGTGTAATGGCAAACAATTTCCACCAGGGGCAAACCAAAGTCAAAACAGGTCATAGGATAAAAGTTAATTAATTAGGCATTAATGCTAAAAGTTTCAAATATCAAGCTCTAGACCGTCTAACAAGACAATTACACTATAGTTTGGTTATAAATATTTATATTCACTATTTAAAAAAATACTTTTAAATTCTTTAGTTACCATGAAAAAAAAAACAGCTTAATTTCCATAAAGGAAGAAGGTTGTATGAATGAATTATTTACTTGGCGTACTTTGTTCTGTCCTATTTTGGCCTCTAGCTGTCGGCACTCATGCTGCAGTGCGGCGATCTCCTTGTCTTTGGAGAGGAGTGTGTCTGCGTGCTGAGCTAGGTCTCGTGCCCGCTGCCTCGCAAACGCTCTCTTATATTGCTCTACTGCACCGGGTTTTATAGGGATGGGGGCATTCACCTGCACACACAAACAAAGACAGACAGAGAGACAGAAATTAACAAATGGGTCAGCCTCATGGTCATTTTATACTACGATAAGTCCCCACTGTCCTGTCAATCATGAAAACTTTATTGGACAAAATAGGTGCTACGAATATGAATAAACCGAGTTACACAAGTATGGTGAAGTATTTTTTATTTACTGAACTAGTATTTATAAGCATGAAAAAACTAATCCTTTTGGTGCCATTAAAGCATTGAATGGGTTAGGTCCAGCTTATCTCACTGAACTCCTTAAGCAGTACAGCCCGTCCTGAGCACTTGGCTCAGCTAGGGCAGGCCTAATGCTAGCCCAAAAGATCCCTCACAGCTCACCAAGTAGACAATGTCTTTATTATAATCTCCAAAGTTTCACCAGCAACCTGTCTTCTAATTCAATTTCCTCAATTTCAAATAACACCTATATACACGCACACATAGCAGACTAATAACTATCCAATACAACACTTTTCCCAATTCAAGGAAATGCTAAGGTTTAATTTTAACTTCCATGTGTTTTACCATTGAACAATCTGAAAGGTTTGCTCTAATCAGAGCTTCTGCATATACACTTTCAAAATTTTTCTAAATTACTGCAGAGTTTCTGCAGATTTGGGCCAAGACGCATGATGTGACGTCATCACGGGCGGCTGTGTCTCAGGTGGTAGAGCGGGTTATCCACTAATCGTAGGGTTGGCGGTTCGATTGGCAAGACCCCCAAGAACCCCAAGTTTCTCCTGATGGCAAGTTAGTGCCTCGCATGGCAGCTCTGCTACCATTGGTGTGTGAGTGAGAGTGTGTGTGTGTGTGTGTGTGTGTGTGAGAATGGGTGAATGAGACACAGCATAAAGTGCTTTGGAACCGCTAAGGTTAAAAAAAAGTGTTAGTTAGAAAAACCACACAAGAAGTCCACTGAAACTACAGCACAAAATAAAATACGTAGCTAATATGTAGCTAATAGATATTCATAAAATGGGACCCAAAGTGCCTAGCTAAAAATCTGAATATTCAAGATATTCAAGGTATTAAAATATTAAGAAACATATGAAAACTAAAACAAACAGACAGTAAAGTTAGCTGGGTAGTGATAACTATGAGCCATAGTTAAATACCAAAAGTACATAAGCTAAGACTCTGAAAAACACACATGGCTAATACATGCACAGAGTCAATGCCATTTAATGTTAGGATAAAGTTAGGATAAAATACCAAAATATCCATATATATTGTACACAAACTAGGAAAATGCAGTAAGCTAGGAGGAGCAGCCTGTTAACTCATGATAATGTGCTAGCTTAGCTCAAATTTCCCCTTCTCTCTCTCTCTCTCTCTCCTCTCTCTCTCCAGCCACCCTGATCTCCAACAGCAGATTTTACTATGAAAATCTATCAAAAGCTAATACCACCACCAACAACAGGGTAATAAATCATTTGCAGGATCGTTTGATCTTTTAAATCTATACTAATCGGTGGTTCATGTAAAGAGATGAATATGAGGTAAATCTGCTAGCTAGCTAGCTAAACTGACATATACCTATCGTATTATGTACAACTATCAACTGTCATATTCATTTTCACTAAACAAGGTAAGATCATTAAAATACTGTGTAACCTAATAAAGATGATTTAATATTTAAGATTAAGATTAAAGCAGCGATCCAAACACACATCACCACAGCTAGCTCACAAAACAGACATGCCAGAGTTTTATTCGCAATTGATTTTCATCTCAATTGAAAGGGTTTCTAAAATGATTAACCCCTGACTTTGTGTTGCTGGAAGCGTGTAGTCGAAACAGACGCCTGGAAGGGTATGAGTGTAACAGGTGTAACAGGTGCTGTGTAACAACAGGCCACCAATCTGCACGGCCACCAGAGAGTAGACAGGTGGCCATTCAACACAGGAGGCCTTCTGGAATACAGTTACCACACAGACACACACAGACACACACACACACACACACACAGCATGTCACGGTCACCCCTATCTCCTCTACCTGCCTGTCTTTCGTCATATTTCTCTCCTTCCACGTGAGCACACATACATCCCTGGGAGGTAGAGGTGTCAGTCCTCTGCAGTGAAGGCTGGTCATGATATGGCAAATTATTACACGCACACACTTAAAGCCACATAGGTAGCTGCATTTGTGATTTTTTTTTTTCCGTTTTTCAAGTCCGTAATGCAGGGGTGTCCAATCTTATCCGGAGAGAGCCGGTGTGGGTGCAGGTTTTCATTCCAACCAAGCAGGAGCCACACCTGATTCCACCTGTTTAATCAGTTGATCTTGGCTTTCAATAGACTCAGGTGTGGCTTCTGCTTGGTTGGAATGAAAACCTGCACCCACACTGGCCCTTTCCGGATAAGATTTGACACCCTTTCCGTAATGCTTTACTAGGCTCATGTCATGTTCCCAATGTTACTCAAGAGTAACATTACATGACACACTCGATGCTCCTATAACTAGCAGTGAGCGAGTTAAATCTGTGCTTCTGGTTGTAATTTGGAAAGAAACAGTTCCTTTCAGACGTGCTGGAGTCCTGTTCATTACAGAACACAAAGCTGAGAAACGGCAGTCTCTGCTCAGCTGGGAGCGTTTGTGCTGAGAAACGGATCAATGGGCAGATGTCACAACTCTAAGAATAAACGAAATGAGGACATAAGGAAGAGCGCAGGGGTTTGGAGGCTTGTGCAACTGTGAGTTTGTGCAATTCTCTGCTCTTAAAAGCCTTAAAGTGTTCGAAGCATCCTCGAACTCTGGCCTCCTGTTGAATTTGATTACAGTCCCAGTCCAACACACATTGCTCTTGTGCTCAGTCTTATTTAGTCGGATCAGGTTCATTAGTTTGTACGTCTCAAAAAGAGCAATCTGGATGTCATCACAAGAAATAGCTACACCAGCATTTCACAACTTGACAACACATATGGTTGCTTTCACTCTGTGCAGAGTTTAACACGTTCTCCTCATGTATGTGTATTTTTCCTCTGGGTTCTTGGGCTTCCTCTCAATACGTCGACTGGCTACACTTACCTGCCTCTGGCTGTGAACGAATGTGTGCATTGTCCCCTTACCAGGCCTTACAACAGCTGCGAATGGAACGGCGAGGGCATTCTGACATTGTGTTGACTTTAACTGCTACGAGAAAATTGCTTGTATTTTCTCGTTTGTAAGTGGCTTTGGATAAAAGCGTCTGCAGAATGAATAAATGTAAATGTACTTCGTGAAGTTCTACTATAACCGTATACTACGGGAGAATAGCTGGTTTGCTGTAGTCATTACAACGTAATGATTAGGCAAGACAGTTTTATGTTTTATGGTATATTATATTGTAATTGCATCAGTTTATGATTGTACCAGACGTCTTTTATTTAATCTGTGTTGATATGTTTTCCACTTAAGCTCATTTAACAGTATCTGTCAAAAGTGAGTACACCCCTCAGATTCATAGACAGATATAACGGAGAGAATCTGGTCTTTTTTTTTCAAAATAAAACATCGTTCAGACTCAGATAATAAATAAAACGGAAATAATGTAAGTTATTTATTCTTTCTGTGCGGCCCGGTACCAAATAACCCATGGACCGGTACCGGTCCACGGCCCGGGGGTTGGGGACCACTGATATACAGTATCTCACAAAAGTAAGTACACCCCACACATTTTTGTAAATATTTGATTAGATCTTTTCATGAGACAACACTGAAATAAATGACACTTTGCTACAATGTAAAGTAGTGAGTGTACAGCTTGTGTAACAGTGTAAATTTGCTGTCCCCTCAAAATAACACACAGCCATTAATGTCTAAACCACTGGAAACAAACGTGAGTACACCCCTAAGTGAAAATGTCCAAATTGGGCCCAATTAGCCATTTTCAAAAATGTGAGGGGTGTACTTATTTTGTTAGATACTGTAAGTTTCTGACACGAAATTCATTTAGGCATTCATGTTCCTCCATGTAATTAAGATTAAAAGGCAAGTACGGTATTGCGTACATGGTAAATCTAGGTTTTTAGACTTCATACAAGGCATCATACAAGAGGAAAATATCTTCTTATGAGAATAGATTATTATTTAATGCCAAAAGCAATCATTCTCTTGTTTTTTTTCAGAATTTTTTTTGTATCTCAACAAATGATTAAGTGATGCATTGCGCCGTCTTGATTACGGCTGCTTAGCGATTTTTATGTTCTTGGCTACGGCAGTGTAACAGCTTACTTCCGGTCGCCATAACCGACAACGTAAAAATCACTAAGCAACCATATAATTAGAAAGCTGCAGCTCCGTTAGAACAAGTGAAAGAGACAGAGCAACATATTACTCTGAGTTTAGATCCTTACTCTGGTTTCCAGTTAAGTTACTGGTCTTTGAGGTCACGGAATGTTCAGATTGTAGTGTCCCAATTTATTGTGTGGGTACTATTTTCGAATACTATGCTACCCACAACTGGAACAGACGGCTTCAGCTGTCCCTAAACTTTAGTAAGATTTAACTTCAGACTTTTACATTTACCTCTATCTTTTTTCTTATATCTATTTTGAAAGATTGATCTTTTATGTGTGTTTAAATCTAAGCACGATGGATTTCCTTCGTATGAAAAGGTTTAGGGTTCTAGGACAGGGGTCTTGGAGGAATAGTACAGGCAGGGGTGTGCATGCGCGCGTGTGTGTGGGTGCATGTGTACCACTTTAAGATTGGCCTCCTGCAGTTTGTGTGCCCTCTCCTCCAGACGCTTAGCAATGACAGCCAGCTCAGCATTTTTCCTCCTCAGCCTCTTCACCTTGTCCTCCGTCTCAGGACAACTGCTCTTCCGCTAAGAGTGAGGGATAAAGAGAGAACAAGAGAGACAGAGGATAAGCGGGGGAGATAGAGAACTCATAGACAAGACAAACCAGTCACACTGTTGCAGGAGATAAGAGTTATTTCTCTGTTGGCTAAGATCAAGGCTAAACATCCATTCTCTTACCAGGAGGCTGTTCTCTTCTCGGAGATTGGAGACGGTTTTCTCCAGGTCCTCCAGCGCTCTCAGAAGCTCAGAGTTCTGCCGCACTAGATAGTCACAATCTGCGCCGTTCTGAATGAGAAAAGACAAGACAGTACATTTAAGTGATTTTTATGCATCGATGAATAATCCACCCCGCGACCCGATTACGGATAAGCGATTGAGGAGGGATGGATGGATGGATGAATAATCTAACATTAGGTTCAAATTTTTATTTATTTATTTTTTTTTTACAATGGCTTAATGGGACATAGTGAAAAATCTTTCAAAATAGGAAGTGATGGCCTAAGGGCTTAAATAAGAAATAAAATAAATACTCGGATGTGTCTCACACACACACACACACACACACACACACACATACACACACATTCAGGAGTGTTTAACCCAGCTGGACCAAGCTGAAAGTGACAGCTCTCACCCACCACATCACTAATTATGACAAATCTGTATGATCATTATTTATTTATTTGTTTATTTATTTTAATTCTATTTTTTTTTTTGCCACATTTCACTGTAATAGAGATTTCCAAGATTTGACTGAGGATCTTTGGACTGTTATCACACTTCTGCTTCCAGAATCATGGTGTGTACGCATCTGTGTGTGTATATGCTCGTGTGTACACTGTGCCAGTGCCAGCTGGACCAGAGGGAAATCCCTACCCTCTATTTCCCACTGGGCAACAGAATAAAGAATAAACACTTACACTTCTCCACACAGATATACGAACACACTTAATTGGAGAAGTGCAGCCCAAAATAGGGCGGGTGGGAGAAATTTCACTGCTCAGATATTACCATATTTACATGATCAGAGGCGAAAATACATAAATAAATAAATCACATTTTTAAATCAAATTATATTTTAGAGCATTTAGGTCTGCACTAGATCCATTTTCAGATCCCAGTTTAAGCCTATGAAGGGGTATTACATTTTTTCTTCTGCTGAATTTCCTGGTCACATATACTATCATTTATTTTCATTTTCATTGTCTCAACTTCTTTTATTCATTTAAAAGTGAACAAAGTGTGTCCTAAAAGTAATACCTCCGCACCGCTGCAGCAGATTTTCCTCACTCCCGTTTTTGAAAACTTTTTTCAAGATGGAAACAGCACAAAAGTATCTACTTAACCATAAACTCCACAAGTTTTTATTGTTCATATGCTTTGGTAGGCTGAGGGTGCTTTTCTGCTCACCATGTTTGTAAAGGCTGGTTATTTGAATTATTGTGTCCTTCCTGTCCGCTCAAATCAGTCTGGTCATGCTCCTCTGACCTTCTCTCTGACCTTCTCTTCATCAACAAGGCGTTTCTGCCTGCCATACCACTTTCCAAGTCACGCAGATCACTTTTTGTACGTACTCTGATGTTTGATTAATGTGAACATTCATTGATGCGCTTGACCTGCATCTGCATGACACATGATTAGCTGATTGGATAATTTGCATATTAATTTGCGTAGGTCTTCCTATTTAAATGGACAGTGAGTGCATGGTAACTATACTCTGTACACTGTGAGCATATAAAGTGAATTGGGGGCCATTTGGGATTCAGCACAATTGTGTTAGTCGATTAGATTGAAATAAATAAATAAATAAAACATCTGATAAAATTATATTATCCTCCCATGATTTCTTCCAGGTTACAACGTGACAATTTTCCACCATCATTTATGTGATATGGAAACTGCTGCTAATGTTCACTCAGTCAGTGGCAGTATATAATTATAAGCTCATTAATATCGGAATGCATTTGAATAATAAAGCTATAAATGCTTTTTTTTTTTTTTAAAGATGGAAACAGCACAAAAGCATCTACTTATTTATGGAACAGAGTGATGGACCACTTTTGCTCACAGTGAGCCAAATCAAGAGCCATTTCAGAAACCCAATTAATTAAACACACTGAAGTCCTTGATCGTTTGCCCACAATGCCAGACTTCTGCTTTTGATAGTCACTGTGTCTGGTCTAGAGGTCATTAGAAACCCTAACATCTGCCTCTTTTAGTCTAACGATCAACCAACAGCCGTGTTGCCTATTAAACCTGTAGCCAAAGGATATGAAAAAACCCCAAAAAACGCCCAGGCTCAATCCTCACACGCCACAACCCTGCCAAGGTGGAGGATGGAGACGAAGACAGGCAGTGTCGGCAGACACAACCTGGCATGAATACCGCTGTGCAATCAGAATCAACCACCAGGGCTCACTTTTCCTGATGATTACTGTGATTACGACCACATGAAGCTGTACAATTAGACAAATTTGGTAAACATAGTATTTATCTTACAGTAACTGCGTCTCCCTTTGCTAGCAACCTCAAAAATGACAAATTGCCTGGTTGTAAATGAATCCGTACTGGTTACAGATTTATAGTGAATATAATGAAACTGGCACTCGGTTTACATGCGTTGCATTGTATGCACTCTTGTAAGCTGCTCTGGATAAGGGCATTTGCTGAATGCTGTAAATATAAATAGAAATCTATGATGAGTGGAGTTTGGTGTCAAGTTTACCATAACAACGTGGCGTTTTTGTATCCTCTCAGTAGTGTTGCCAGAGTTACTTTGGGTTACTTTTGGTTACTGTACATGAATGAATGATAAAGTGGTTGTGGCGGTGATTATGATTAAAAAATAGCAAAATGAACGGAAAAAAAAAGAAAGTACAATGGCGTATCAGGGGGCAGTGGTGGATTGGCGGTTAAGGCTCTGGGTTACTGATAGGAAGGTTGGGGGTTCAAGCCCCAGCAGTGCGAGGCTCTGGGTTACTGTAAAAATGGCATATCAGGGGCAGTGGTGTAAAAATTGCGTATCAGGGGGAAGTGCTGTATTGGCGGTTAAGGTACTGGGTTACTGATCGGAAGGTCGGGGTCTCAAGCCGCAGTACTGAAAGACTCTGGTTTACTGCCAATCTGTCACAGTTGGACTCTTGAGCAAGGCTCAACCTCTCTGCTCCAGGGGTGCTGTATCATGGCTGGCCCCAACTTCCTGACATGCTGGGGTATGCAAAGAAAAGAATTTCACTGTGCTGTAATGTATATATGATCAATAAAGACTCATTATCATTGTCATTAACTAGTACAGTAATAGACTATTAATGCTAATAAAATAATTTTAAGATAATTTTAGGATACAAATAAAACAATACCTTGGACAATGGTGTTGTCCAAACAAATGGCTGTTTTATGTTTTTCGCACTATTGTGTGAAAAGTCATCGACACCTACTTTTACATCTTTGCACCGTCTGGCCCCTCCCACTGGCGCTTAGATGCTGAACACAGTTCTGCATGTATTATGTATTACCTTGATAATTAATTGATAGGCAATGATGTTAGCCAATCACAGAAGTGGGCGGTTACACTGATGTCTTAAAGGTAAAGGACACAAAAACTGATCGTTTCAGCCAGAGGATCAGAGACGGAGTGGAAAAAGGTCACGCATTACTACATTTTGTATTTTTTTTTGTGAAAAAAACTTTACTAATATTATAATTACACCTCAGGGAAGATAAAAAAACCCAACATGTCATGACCCCTTTAATGAAGCACCACTGGATCTTGTTTTGGAAAACCTGCGAAATCTATTTAGCAACACATGCACGCACGTCTGCTGTCTTCTGAACTGACTTCTGAAGGACCTGTTTATTGGATACAGCAAAGAGTTTGACACCATCAAAGACGGGCATAATATATAATCCAGAAAGCCAACCATGCTGCTCGTGCAGTAATCACAAGAAGCTGGAGGGGTTAACAACATGTAAATAACCCATATCACTCACCCTGTCACCTGAAAAATCTCTCTTTTTAAGAAAAAAAAAATTGTTAGCTTTAAGAAATATGTGGGTGAATTGTGTTTCTGATTCAATCACTGAGAAGGAAATGAATTTGTATTTGCAGGCCAATCTGAACAAGGACGAAAGGACGCCGCGTAGTTTTGAAAAAGATGAGGAGTGATGAAGCCGTCAGCATGTGGAGACTGTTCATTTGCATATTCCATTACACACTGATTTAATTTGGCCGAAACCAAGACCTCACACATTAAGGTTTACACATACACGGTGTAGTGTTAATTTAATGGAAGATTCAGCTTCATTCAAAACAGCCATTATTCTGTCTATAACCTTGTGAGTGATTCGAGCACCTGTGGCAAAGTTTGACGCAGAAGTGATTTCTTTTAAATAGGATGCATTTTTATTATTTGATTTTAGAAATAGAAAAAAAGCCAATCTTGCAGTAGTCACAACACACACACACACACACACACACACACAACCCAATTACAGCCTGTCTGTCATTAATCCCCCAGAAAGCTCAGCACACAGCTTTTTAATGACTCAGGAGGGGAAACACATTTTGTCCTTCAGCTCTCAGGGGGGCCATCATTCACAGACAACACTAACACACTGCCTCCAGCAAAAACAAACACACACACACACACACACACACACACACACAAACACACATGGTTGTAAAACCATCCCTATTCTCAAAAAATATGTCCCTCCCGAGACCAGCATCTTCACCTGTTCTTCCTGGTCTCATGTTTTAAAATCGCACACTACACACTTATCCCTCTATATCACATGAGGAAGTATTTTCAAGAGCAACAACACCTAACCCCTATACTCCAATTAAACTACTTTGTGCCAAACTATTCTTGCATTCCCGGCATTCGTTTTCTCTAACCGCGTGGCTCATAGTATTTCAGCTACAAGGCCGTTTCTATAGTAACCGCTCATTCATTTGTATGGCAGACACTCCACATAATCTTAAGCTTAAAAATCATTAATGTGGCATTCGACTTAACTCGGAAGTGGGAAGTCGGAATGTGGAATTACATCATTTTGGACTCCTGTGCGTTTGAGCTACAAACCATGAACGCCTCAATGTTTGTCTTTTGTTAGCAACAAGCTAGTCAGCTAACTCGGCCACGTGATATATATTTACCTCCTTAAACAGCGAACTGTGTAGTCAGTGTGATAGATTTAACAAGTGAACATACCTGTCTGTCGTCTGATCTAAAGCAAATACTAGTACAGACAGTACAACTCATTTAAAGGCAGGCCTTAACTACTTTTGCTGGATGATATATTGCCCTAGAAATAATTGCGATAAACGATATTGTTGTCATGTTAAGACCATTTGAAGCCACTGATCTATTGATAATATAACAGCATAATAATGCAAGTATACCCTTACAAAGAGCAAGGAACTTTTAATTCTTAAAAAATATTCAGACACTGGAATAGGAATGTCAAAAAAAAAAAAAATTCCTAAAGAAATTCAATTCAATTCAATTTTATTTATGAAACATCAAAAAATAAAAACCACACAAGCAAAAGAATAAATAAAATGGACTGTAATAGAGTATTGTGAATTGTTTATGCTTTAGTTATTCACTGTGCGTGTTTTAGTGCGTTGTTACGGAAACAGCATCTTCACAACGTGACTTACAATTCTATCTAGCGCGTTACTTAAGTTCAAGTTCACTTGTGCATTCACGTCATTTTGTGCAAAAGCAAGTTTTATTAGGTTAATCTCATACGCGTGTATAGGAGGCGTTTGGGTGAGTTAATTAACCCAGTAGAAAAGCGCTTAACTTTACCGCTGTTCATTCACTGTTCAGCTTCCGCTCACGCAGCTTAAGAGGATCAATCCCCAACATTATAGAATATGAATGGATTATTTGAGACACTAGAACTTTTCTTTCTAGATTTTTCATCTTCAAAGACCATTATTAGTGCATTGTTAATATCTTACGGGGTTATTGACTCACAAAAGAAGGAACAGATTCTGAACAGCTGAAATGAGTTGTTAGTAATTCCAGACTTACTTCCTGTACAAACCTACGTAGGATTGTAACAAAATCCCCGCCTCTGGTCTTCATAAGCTGCTCGCTGACAGCGGTAGACCAAATCACAACAGACTGGGACATCCGACCAATCAGAGCAGAGTATACTCACTGAAAGGAGGAGTTTAGAATGAATCCTTTAGAACGAATCATTTAGCGAATCGTTTGTGACACTGTTGGGGCGGGAGTTAATGCTGCAGTTTAAATTATGAGCACATTAAAGTTTTTTTTTTGGACATTCGATGCATGTAAATCTATTGTATGAGACCTTTAAAACAAAATTAGGCACGTTTCAAAAACCATAACAGGTGCACTTTAACACACATTCTGTTTGTGAAACATTATCTGAACCATTTTGTATCATGGAAAGAAATATTTGGCATAGCTTTTAGCATGACGTCAGTGTGCATACTTCGAGCGCCCCAGTTTATTACGCTCTAGTACGTGCGTTCTATACACACTCGTAATTCATATTCAAATGACACTAGTGTGAACCCATGTGTTGTTAATAGCTCTCGCAGAGGTCTATTCAGTCCACTCACAGACACCGCTGGTGCTTACACAAAGAACAACATGAAGAGGAAGAAAAGATTAGTGTTGAAATAGTGAGAAAAAGGTGAGACCTGATTATTTTCTGGTCACTGTGTGTTAGATTCAGTCAATCCAATCTCTCTCTCTCTCTCTCTCTCTCCCTATCTTCCCCATTATTCTTTCCCTTCAATCCCCTATTTCTCTCCCTTCAGAACAGATGCAAGCAAGCAGAGATAATTGAAGCCCGAGCATTGGCTCTAAACACACACATCAACCCCGCGACCGATGAAGAGACGGTTCCCATGACGATGCCGTACATTACAGTGCATCCCGCCGTGCTAAGCTTGGGCAGAGAAAGAGCAGAGAGTTAGTTAAACCACGTTTCTCAACATTTCGCTAATGAAGTGCAGATGGATGCGCACATACACACACATATACACACACATACACACACACACACACACACACATTAACAGAGAAAATCACAGCAATTGCAATCAAAGAGGCACTACACTTTGGGATGCAAATCAACACAACAGTCACAGCTGGAGGTTTCTTCACATAGTAAGAAAGACCGTCCAATTAGGCGCGAGTTGTTTTGATGTAAGGTTGCACGTTTTTACAAATCACTTCACGAAGTAGTTTTGGAAACAAGAAATGAATAGTTTTCTAGGCGGAGACAAAAGAATAACAAATTGCATTATTAATGAGAGACACAAAACCACAGGATGAACAACTATGTGAAAAGATCAGACCTCTTTTGCTCTTTCCATTCTGATCATAAATTGAAGCAAGCAGTCTGATGATCACACATAGAGCAGCTGGGTTTGTGGAAAGTACTTTGATTTGACAGTAGCGTGCATTTCTGTCCTGTCACACGTAGATGGAAAGACTCGGGTCACTGAGCTCTCTGTCTCAGACGAATACTGAGATTTCAGAGGCATTGAGACATCGTGTGTGTGGGACATGGATGACATGTTGACTGTCACTCTTAAAAGCACCAGAACCTCTTTGCCCACTGAAGTATTAACAAAGACCCCAAAGACCATGAAAGTCTCTCTCTCTCTCACACACACACACACACACACTATAACAAGAAAAATCTTTTTCTTCTTTCCCTTTAGTCCTCGCCCTCTTTCTCTTTCTTCCATTTCTTCCTTTTTCCCATCTTCCTTCTGTCATTGCTTCTTCCCTCAACTTTTTCTTACCTTCTTCCGTCTTTCACCTTCGGTCCTAACTTTAATATTGTCCTTCTTTTCTTTCTTTATTCCTTCAGTCTTCCTTCCTTCCTTTCAAAATGTTCTCTTCCATCCCTACTCTACCCTCCTTCTTTTCTCCCTTCATTTATTTTCCTTCCTTTCACCTGCTTTCTTTATTATTTTCCTTACTCATGGTCTTCCTTCAGTCATTTCCCCTCCCTCTTTCTTTCTTGCATTCCCTACCTCTCCCTTCCACTCATACCTATTTCCTCTTTTTTTCCTTCCTTTATTTGCTTGATTGTTCTTTCCATCCATATTTCCTTTCTGCCGTACTTAATTTGTGTCTGTCCTTTTCCTTTTTTGCCTTCCATTCTTTCACTTCATATGCCTTTATCTTCTTTCCTTCTGAAACAAAACAAAATCATCCCCACAGACTCCTGTGAGTTAAAACAAGACAAAGAGCTCAGACGGAACAAATCTATCAGATTAGAAAAAGGATAGACGAGAACAAGAAAGAGGTGTGTGTGTGTGTGTGTGTGTGTGTGTGTGTGTGTGTGGAAGACGAGCACCTCTTTTCTCATAGCACCTGGGAATCCAGTCTGCATCCATTTTTAATGTGCTGTCTGAAAACTGCTGAAGCTAACACACACTGCCTGTGTCATTATTTATTACAGTTGCATATGGAAAGCGTCATAAAGATGGAGCTACTGCTGAACTACATACAAATAAATCCATATGGCAGTAAATGTTACTAATGAGCCCGGGATGAAATGCACAGGTGGAAGATGCGAGTAAAAAAAGAGTAAAGGAATAAGAGTAGTGGAAGACACCTATAAAAATAAGTGAATGCAAACACTAGTGACAAACAAACAGCAGCAAAAGAAAACGCATTTTTGGAAAATTTACTTTTCCATTTTCATTTTTTATTTGCATATTGCAATAGAAGTGCATTACATAAATATAAAACATAATAACTTTACATATACAAACACTCAACAATTTACATTTGGATCTATCTATTTATCTATTTATTTATTAATTTTAGCAGAACAACAACAAAAAAATATATATATATATAAAACTCTACTAAAAATATGCCTTTTTGGAAAATCAACAGTTTATATCTTTAAATATAAAAACATGATTTACTTTTTGAGCACAGATTTTAACTGCTGTTTAACTCAAGTGTAACTTATATTCATATCGGGTAATTAATGAATTTATTTGTTTCTATGTTTATAACAGTAGCTTTAAAAAAATCCAAATTTAGGAAAGAAAATTATGGCTTTTTGGAAAACCAACAGCATCACCATTTCTTACCATTTTCTTTTCTTTTTTATTTTTATTTCAGCTCAAACAAACAATCTCCATTAACTTGTAATGTATGCATCAATACTATTATATAACATAAACTAATATATTAGTTACACACACATTATTTTTATGGATGCACAAAAAGCACTGAATTAGACTACAGTCATAAATGAATAATATATATTCTGGTGTGTCTGTGTGTATTGGCTTCTTTTCATTCTTATATAATTGGACAAACAGTTGTGTAAAGTTTTAGTCTGAAATTTTATATTTGTAACACTCAGTTTATGGATTTTATTTTAAACAAACGAAAACAAGTACTGAAAGTTTGACCCCCCCACCCGATTAATCGAAAAAATAATCGGCCAACTAATCGATTATGAAAATAATCGCCACAGCCTTATCACTCTCTCTCTCTGTAATAATAATAATAATAATAGTAATAATAATAATGATAATAATAATAATAATAATAATAATAATAATAATAATATCATGCCTGTTGACTGTCACAATATATTGTATGGGACAAAATCAGAAGAATATAAATATACAATAAACACATGGGTCAATTTACCCCGATTAAACAACTAATAATGATGCTTAAAAACAAAAACACAGGGGTTGAGGAATATAACAGCTGGCTGCTTTGTTCTCTGAAAGCCACTGCCAATTCAGCAAAAACAGAAACATGGAGTAGTAAATCAAAAGTGATAAGGGCATTGTTCAAGGACTGAGAGAGAAAAGGATAGATGAACGATAGTACTACTGAAAGCGCGTGTGTGTGGTGGGGGATATTTGTCAAACCTTTATTTCAGACATGCAGTTAAAGCAACAACAACAAAAAAACACATCACCTCCACACATCACCAGCTTCATTTCATCTGCAGACGGAGAACCCCAGATGGTGATCTCCTCTGGTTGGGTTGTCTGGTGAAGCGAATTGTTTTCATGAAGCGAAGTGTCATTGTGATATCAGCCTTTACAAGAGCAAGACTTCCTGATTCCAAATCCTCATTTCTTGTGCACAACCAATGAAAGTATCGCAAACAGTGTTCCAGGTACATTTTTCTTTTTTGCGAGTCATGGTATTCTTGAAATAAATAAATAAGTAATGTTCAAAACAATCCAGTATTTATCCATGCACTATACAGGCTTCATAAAATATATAAATAAATATTAATATACTGTATATACCGATCGGTCATAACATTAAAACCGACTAATATTGTGTAGGTGCCACAGGTTGCCATCTTCCCATAGTGCATCCTGGTGCCATCTCTTCCCCAGATAAGCGACACATCCACATGATGCAAGAGAAAACGTGAAAAAAAAAACATCAACTAGAGAACTGACTGTTCACTTCCTGCATAACGTATCCCACCGTTTCTTTGCTGATGTCAGGTTAGACTAGCATTGATAACAGTAGCTAAAGTAATTGGCTAGGCAGCAAGTCGAAGTCTAGCTAATGGTAAATATTGCAAAATTACATGGAATAGATGATGTTTTCTTCTAACAGTTTTAAATAATAAAAGCTACATTTCGAAATTTTGTTGACTCTTTTTATTGTGATAGATACAGTATATCTGTATGTTCTGAACCTCACAACTCAGCATAGAACACCACCCTGTTCTCCTTCATCAAATTCTTAGGCGTGATTGAAGTCACAGGAGCCACTCCACGTGTTCGAGGAGCCACATGTTCCACATCTTGCACAGCATAAATGTAAAGAGTGAAACATCTGTCCATCAGCCACTGAGTGCTCAGAGCCTCCCCTGAGCCACAATAAGAGACGAATCCCACTGAGAATATAGGCAATTCCTTTTTGCGGGACAGCTTTCAAGGCTTTCCCTGATTTCAAATTAGCCAGAGGCGTAAGATATCGTATGCGGTCTGTCTTTGTGGATCTGTTCTTGATTAGCCTTGAGCAGTGAAGTACCAGATATGTCTCTGTCTTGGGCTAACCATGATACAAATGTAACTGATTCGAACACTTAGAAAAAAAACGGACCTTTGTAGGCTTTAGTCTACAGAATTTCCATGGGTGAAGAGAATAGAAATGGGAAGAATAGAAATGCTTAAATTAAATAAAGAACTAGGCTCATTTGGGCAGTTCAACAATCTATTGGTGAATAGACAGAAATTGAAATGAATGCCTCCTCTACCAACTTGCAAGCATTTCTTGATGAGGTGGTTTGCGATACTTTACTGGAATCAGCTCCATCTAATGGCACCAATTTAAGATTATCAAGCAGCAAGAAAAAAAAGGACATTTAGGTCCAGCACCTGTGATGCTAGGGAGACAGTAGTGAATTGTATGTGTAAAAAGCAATGGGACCCTCAGTTAAAAGCAAATTGCCACACTTTACTTAACGTACTGTTCTAACATGGACTGATGGATGGCATTAATTAGGGAACGAATGGAAGACTGCTAGGAGAGGCTGTGGAGGAAAGCGGAGATAAATGTAGAGGTAAATGGGAGAAGGGTGCATACATTAAATATACTCTCCCTACATAGACAACTACATGATGCAAGATTTTAACCTTCTCAATCAGGTTACACCAATGACACCACACTGACATTCGCATTAACAAATGGGAGGTTTAAAGTGATGGAATGTAAATAAGATCTGGATATTACGGTCACATAGTAATGTCTTATTTTACCCAATCAGGAATGCCAAAAATGAACAAAGGAGCACTGCTCATGCTTTCCATTATGCTTGACAGTCCCCAGGAAATCCCAGATTTCCATTTTGTTAGCTTCCCCGCCATTCTATCTCCCCTGCTCCTCCCCCTGAGACGTCTGAGACCGGCCCGGGAAGAGGGCGAATTTCATTTTAACTGCATAAATTGGATTCTGGAGGTTACAGGAGCGACAGCGCTGGGAGGGATTCGATTTCTCACCTGGACGGGTTGTTGGCGGGAAGATTAGCCTAAGGCAACACAGCACAAGATTTTAATAAAAGGATTTTCCCCGTTTACAGCAGTGGCCACCCATCTCTTTGTTCGGTGCTTCACTTTGAACTATATTGGTAAAGCAATCTTCTTACTCTTAGCCACATAACTAATTAAACATACAATCAGTCTGCTTGATGAAATAAATCAGTCATGTACTGCAGATTGGAGTTGTATAGGAAGGTATATCACAGCAATGATGATTACTGGTCCAGACGTTAGACAGTGTATAAATGTTCCTGGGAATGACTTACTAAGAAATTAGTTTGTATCCAGTTTAAGAAACGAGTCAAAGAGTTAAGTTGAGAAGAACATCTGAATCCTACAAGAGCTCCTGTGTCAACTTGCATATAAGGAGACTCGTTCGCTCCATGTGAACCTCGATTTATCAGCTTCAAATTGTAGAATTGGTTACTGCAAGTTTTATGGAAGGATTGAGCAGTGATGTTGTTTATTTATATCAATTTCACTCACAGATGTAACAAAATTATTTAGTTTTTTCATATTAATAAAAAAGAAGCAATCCAAAAGAAATTAAAAAATGAAGACAAACAAGACTAGCTATTCAATAAGGACAAACGAAACGACATCATATAAAAGGAAGAAGAGTTACTGTGATGATGGAAGCTGACATGCTGAAGTAACTCCGCTACATTATTTGAAGATTTATCGCACGCCACACATTTCCGCCGTTTAGTCACCATTCCTTTCATTCTCAGCCTTCGGTGAGCTTTGCCTTTTATGGATTTTTGTGGGTGTCACTAAATGCAAATCAGCTGTAGCATGAATACCCTATACAAAAAAAAATAATCAGTTAACAAAACTTTTATAACTTTTATATAATTTTTGTTCTTTACTAAAAGATTGACGAATGAGGCCAGTGTATTTCAAAACCCAGACATATTTCATAAAAACTAACCTTTACTTGTCCTGATTACAACAAATGCCACTGTTCCAATGACTCCCAGGATTTCTAAATGCCATTGCTTAGCCCATTAAAAAGTTAGAGAAAATAAAAACTCTGCTTTTCCCTTTCGATTAAAATGGTCTTTCCCTCTAAAAACTCTGATCAGCAAAGCTTAACATAGGACCATTACAAATTTGAGAAACAAGGAGCCATATGTAATGAAGCCAAACCCTAAATGGTTTATTGAACAAATGTGCATTTGTAAAGCCACTGATTATGCCACTCAACCTTGTTAAGAGATTATTACTGGGGAATGTTAATTCAATATACGTATAATCAGTTGCTACCACTTACAGCAGGACATCATATTCTAACACTCCCTAAAAAGATCATGATATGAGCTAGACCTTAAGATATCAAAAGCACTAAATTTAGGCTAAAGTATTTTTTAGTATGCATGCATGAGCTCCCCTACAAGGCTCGTTTCAGCAGACAAACGAAGAGTTAATATGAGAGGATTTATTTAAAACGGAGAATTATTATTCCCCTACATCCTCGCTCTGCCGTAGACTTCAAATGATGGTTTCTGAGCATGGCACAACTTTTACGCTTCCTCAGATTATAATCAAATTCATATTCCTCACTAAAGATCACTTTATAATCTTCTTCAAATTCTCCCAGTGGTGGAATGGTGAAGGTTGGAAACTCCTTGATTACTCTCAGTCTCTGAAGAGATTTAGTTTTTTTTTTCGGAAAAGGGGAAGGGGGCTTTTTAAAAAACAAATTTTTTTTTTTCCCCCAAAATTCCTTCTCGTCAAAATAGGGCGGTTTGTTCCATCATTGACTTTGCTTCACCGCACATTCGAGTACTGTTTTTAGCATTTCCCTGCCTACTATTCATCATTTCTCCTTGTGGGACGACCGTTCGCTCAAGTGAAGTTTGTTAGATGAGCCTCTTGGTGGCATGAAGGAGTCAAGATAACTGTTCAAGAGACTTCGAGAGAAGAAATTACCCAGAACCAATCGTGATTTGGCACAATATCCTGTAATGAACAGTAAGAATCCACCTGCAGGAGTTTTATTTCTGAAATCAGAAATGAGGGTAATGGTCAGTGACAGAAATTCAAGATTAGACCAGACAAAAAGCAAATACAAAAGAATCGTCGGTCAACAAGGTAAGGGACAAAACTCAACAAGTTGGCAAGACTTTGCGATAAGACATAAAACACCAGGGTGTAAGCAAGCAAACTACTCAAGGGAGAAAACACAAAACAGGTGAACACAATTAAAGAAGAAGCCAATGACAAAACAGGGGAGGACCATAACCAAAACAAAGGCATATGCAGAATTAGTGACACTTACTTATATTTAACATAATGAAGGGGAAAAACTGTTTCTTGCTTTACAACTCTCCTCATGTACAGCATAAAGTGGACATAAAGTGCATTTCTGAATCATGACTATTGTATCAAGCTCACAATAGGGTGTTGTCCATTTCCACCATGTTGAACTCTATTCCTATTCTTGCAGGTGTGGCAAGAGAAACAAACAGGGACATGGGTGGAGCTAGAAATAGTGCGGACCAGGGTCACACCCCCTCCCACAAAATAAAAAAAAAAAAAAAAAAAATATTATAAAAAAAAAAAAAAAAATAAAAAAAAAAAAAAAAAAAAAAAAAAAAAAAAAAAAAAAAAAAAATTTTTTTTTTCTAAAAACCATTATGCAATTTTTTTATAGCAATAGAAACCAACTCTTACTTCAGCACTGTAAGTTGCTTGGCATGAAATCAAAAGTGATAAAGATTTAATCAGGGCTAACATGCGGCTTACAATAATGCAAAGCAAGGCTAATCTGTTTAAGTATGTGCTTAGCATTGCTCTACTTTCTGCCCTCTATTCATTTTTCTTCCCCATTCATCAATTTCCTGTCTTGAGTTCTAATTAGACACTGGATACCATGAGGAATCTACAGCACTTGCTTGTCAAGGTCTGCGATTTAGAGTTACGCTCCTGAAAGACAACATTCAAAAAACACTGATAAAGATCTCAAGCTTACATACTGATTTCAAGAAGGCAAGTAAATATTCTACATATCTTATTTCGAAGTAAGAAAAAGCACTAAAGATGATGACTTGTTGGAAATTTATATGCAAGAAAACTGGAATAAGTCTAAAGGCTGCATACTGTGTAAAAAAAAAAAAAAAAAAGTGTATTTCTGAGCTAAGAGAGATCACTAGAGCAGACTTTGAAACCTATCCAGCCACATGACCTGGTTGGATAGGTAACAATCATTTTGGGGCTTTTCTTATACTGGTTAGATTTAGGCCAGTGGAATAGGTAGGAAAGCTGTCAAGATGTCTTTATTTAACTTCATTAGGTGTTAAATTAGCTTGATTTCTTCATTACATGCAATATTCTGCCTATTTATTGATTTATTGGAGTCATAGAGCTGAACTTTCCATTGGCAGAACCCATGAGGTCAAAATTGACATGATTTATAGATCTGCTGCAGTCCGAGTTATTGAGGTTTGGATATTAGTGGATAATAGTGACTAATGACTATAAGAACTCACTAATAATTGTAATAGTTTTAATAATGGTGGGTCCACACATAAATAAATAATCAAAGACCTCTGGCTATGCTTCACAAGCCTCACTTTGAAAATTACTGGTCTATAAGGGTCTTAACCTTTTATGTGAAAAAGAAATAGTGAGCTGCATTTGTGGCTCTTCTCATACAAGACTCTATAGCGTAGTCTCTGCACTGTGCTGAAACACTTGTGGCAAACGTACGCCCACAAATAACTCCCTGCCATGCAGCTTTTTTCTAAAATAGTTCCTGCACATGTAGGTCTGGGAAAATAAGCGCCAAGGCTCTTTACTGAATCCCAAAGATCTGAAACTCAGCATTTTTATTTTTTCAACAACTTTGATCTTCACTTCGAAATCTGGGTCACGAATCTATTTAACAGCTACCATTGTGCTGTCGAACCCTGCTGCCTGATTGGAAATGGAAATTTATGGAGATGTGTATAATGCTTACGTGCTATAAAATAAAATAGGGAAGGCAAAATTTAAAGATCGTACTTTACAGACTAGCAAAATTTCCCTCTTATTAACATCTTACATATCACATACATAATATGCAGAGTACAAGCCTAAATATTAAATCTCTCACTACTCTAAGCATTACTACCTTCAAACTTCTATTAACCTTCTTCTCTTTAACATAAAACTTAAATACAGGTGTGAATACTGGATATAATCAAAATGAAGTGCATTCACGGACAGAAAATCCCCAAAACAACCGAGTCCGCCAGCCACTTTATGGCAGAGAAATGTAATAAAACATGAAGGAAATGAAATGCAGAAGGCAAATAGAGTTTAGCACAGCAGGTGTTGATGACTGCAATCAAGAACCACACGTTCATCGAAGACATAAAGTGGATCGCTTGCGTGTCGTTTACCTTTTCTCGTGTGACTGATCATGGTTTTACACCTGCAGATAGTGAATTAGTGTGTGTTTAGGAAGAGGGGAATGTAGAAGAGTGCTCTCCCAGGTCTTCTAAACATTTTGTCTTAAGATTTTGTCCATTATTGGGAGGGGACACATCTTAAGACTGGAATATATAACAAACAGCAGAATCAATAATAATGACAAATTATACTACTATACTACAAGACATCCTCCTATAACTTCAAATGAGTTATTGATCTCACCACACAACAGTAGTTAACCATACCACATTAGACATGACCTGCCACATACAACATATAGCCATGGAACAAGATATACACTCTCAAGCCCCATGCTGGCTCTGCTCTAGAGGGTGCATCAATCCAGCTGATCGATCAGATGATCCGATAAATCCCTGACACAGAAATATGCACAGTATGAGTAGACTGTGCTAGATCAGTCCCTGCCAGATCTCTATGATGAAGTGGAGACATGTTCAATTAGTTTGCTCCTATAAGAGAGAGACAGAGAGAGAGAGAGAGAGAGAGAGAGAGAGATGGAGAGATCCAGGGACTCAAGTGTGCGTATATAATAGATCCATGGTGATAATTAAAAGACTCTTTGAGGGCCTGAAAGAAATTAGAACATCAAATTACCGTGGCTAAAGAGGATGAATTGTGCACTTCTTTTTTAGCAGAGAGATCCATTTAGCAGCCTGGAAACCATCATCAGAATGAAATGCATGTAAATATTTTCTCAGTTCTTTTCTAAAGCGTCAATAAAACTGGTATATACTCCGCTGAAAGCCCATCAAGTGGATTTTAACCCCAGGAGAAGGCTTTAGGAGAAGAATGAGGTACATGTGAATATTTTTTCAGTTCCTTTCTAAAGCTTCAATAAAACTGGTATACACTCCGCTGAAAGCCCATCAAGTGGATTTTAGCCCCAGGATAAGACCTCACTTCGTATTTTTCATGACCCCTGACTTGGTGGTGCAGCGTTATTCAGGAAGCAAGTCTTTGTAATGTGGTTGTAGCTGCAGCAAGATTTTAAAGTGGTTATTACTGCTGGCATTCTCTCATGCATGCTTTAATTACATGCAAATAAAGACAAGAACACTGAGGTCAGTGCTTCGGTAATGATTGGCTGAGGACGTGACTTTTATTTAAAATTCTGCAAAACGGATCAATTAGGTGCATTCACTCATGCATGCTTAGTTACACCCACACATACACACAAACTCTAAGAGCAAATGAGTAGTGCTAGTCAATGACCTTTCTGCAGTATTACACTATTTAAGGGAGAGTGGGGTTGTAACATGCATCATTTTTTAGGGGGCCAAGCGCATAAGGTGCGTAGGCACCCTATTGTTATTTTATGTTTTCTTCATCTTCGACTTCTGGCTACGTTGTTGTTATCCGGTCAGTCGAGTCCGACTCTCGGCGATTCTATAGGCCATCTCTTGCCATGCTTTCGGTCCCGGACTTTCCCCTTCACCTGCTCTATGCCCAAGCTAGTGTCTGTTTTGGTGGCGTCGAGCCACCACATTCTTTGGCGGCCTCGTATTCGTCGAAAGAAGACGAATTGTCTAGGGCAGCCCATAGAACCGTCTGTCAAAAAGATATGAAATTTGGCACACTGATTAGGGAGGGTCTAAATAACATTCTGACCAAATTCTGGCAATGGTCTAGCGCCACCATTGGGTAAAATTTATATGGTCAGAACATTTGAACCATGTGTCCAAAATTTAAAAGTCACCTAAACTAATAAAATTTTCCACCATCTTGGATTTTGTCAAAAAACATTTTTTCGCTACTCCATTTGTCCAATCATCAAGTTTGGCAGATATCATCTTCAGAGTTAGCCCCATAAAAGTTATCAAAATAATTTTGAACACTCCGAACGGTTTGTCTGGAATGGACCAACAAATTTGACAGCGAAGCCGCCAAACAGGTAGTGAGGCTGTATCTCAGCAACAACTTTATGCACTTATGCGAAACTATTTAGGCAGCTTAAGGACCATGACCTGAGGCTACACAACAAATTTCATAACAGTGTCACCTACTGGTCAAAGGTTTCAATAACATGCAAAAAAATGCTTACATATAACTGCCATTTCTGCTATTCCTCCTCCAAATTTTGTCCAAACTTCTCATATCATCTGGAGACCTGTCTGAACAAAAGTTATCAAAGCATGAAGCTACAAATCATTCCTGAATCCCTCTTATGCGTAATAATTCTAAAGCTTGATAAATTTATTCATAATAAACAAATAGTAGTTTCTTGGTAATATCAATGAAAATTCTATCAATGTAAAAATGTGTGGGGTCATTTGTAACATGGTGTAACTCATGTTTGTACCAGATGAAGCACTTTATTTTTTGTTGTTTACCGTGTGCATAAATGTTGGGCACAGAATCGAGCACAAATACGTCAGACACATCACTCCTGTCACATACATCAATCTGACATTAGATGAGCAATTACTCTTAATTAGAGCTGTGATTTAAGTTGCTGTTCTTTTGCAAGCAGACAGAGTTGGCTACTGAGCATGCTCAGAGAGAGTGTCACCATTGTAGCTAGCTTACCACTGATTTGAGCAATAGATAGTGTAACAACTGACCCTTCAGACCCGACTCCATTCTTCCCTAACAGCTGCAATTTCCAGGACTTATCCAACAGTTAATAAGTAGCTCTAAAAATGGCTGTGATACAGATGATGCTAATCTGTGCCTCTGAATTATGGCCGACAGCAGTGTGGAGGATTAACAAACACACAGCCTCTGTATAATTAACACTCACTTCAACCCACGCATTTCCACACTGCCATCATCTTGCCTTTTGGGCTGAACATGAGGTCAGTTCATCCCTTTAAAGGCTAGTGTTAAAAATTCAGCTACGACCTTTCATATTTCGAACGAAATGAGCCAACCAAAAGCCCACAAAGAAAAGCGTGTTCATGGTTTTATTTTGTATCGCTCACTGGATTAGCTTCTTTTAATTCTACAGGTTTTAATTCTGTTCAATGCAATCAGCCTCAAACTCACACACACGCACATTCTGCCTCCGCCTCAAATGGAAATAGACCCTTAATGATGTCAAGAACTGCACATCCTACCTCCTCACTCCTCTTCATCACTCCTCTGCAATGCAAGCAATCCTATACAGAGCAAACACCAATCGTAGTGCACATACTCTGCCTCTGTCTCTTTCCAATACATTTTTGCACAGGCAGCTGTAATGTTATGAGAAGGCAAGTAATAATGATATGCAGTTAAATACATGAGCTTCTCCTAATCTTAGAAACCAGAAAGCTCTGGTTATCTCATGCAACACACTGAACTCACTTAAGACTCTGCAAACCTCTTCTAACAGCCTGAAAAATCCTCACCCCTTCCAACCTCACAAAAAGCCCTTTTTGGTAATTGTAAAAGCTTGCTGGTGTAACTACCTCGACCTGCATTGCTGAATACACCCTGCCACTGCTATCTGCCAAATATTTTTAGATTTTCTAAAAGAGGTCAATACCCTACACTCAGGCTTTGAGTGCTTATCCACAGTCCCCACACCGAATGGAAAATCTATGGCATTTACTCTGTGCGTACTTCATACAGCATATGTTCGGCAGTCACTTTTATAGGAACACCTGTAAATCTGCTCATTCATGCAATCATCCAAACAGGCAATCATGTAGCAGCAGTGCAATGCATACAATCATGCGGATACAAGTCAAGAGCTTTGGTTAATGTTCACAGCAAATTTCAAATGGGAGGGGAATGCAATCTCAGTGACTCGGTTGTTGGAGCCAGATGGGCTGGTTTGAGTATTTCAGAAACTGCTGATCTCCTGGGATTTGCACGTACAGTAGTCTCTAGAAATTACACCAAATGGTGCGAAGAAAGAAAGAAAAAAACCTTTTAGCATTTTTTAAGGGTGGAAAAAAAGCCTTGTTGATGAGAGAAGTCAGTGGAGAATGGCCAGATGATCTGACAGGAAGGCTACAGTAGCTGAAATAACTATTTACATCAATGGTGAGCAGAAAAGCATCTCGGAACGTACAGCACGCCAAACCGTGAGGCGAATGGGTTACAACAGCAGACGACAACATCAGTCCTGTCAGCCAGAAGCAGGAATCTAAGGCTATATTAGGCACAGATTCACCAAAACTGGACAAAAGATTGGAAAGTGTCAAATTTCCAGTAGAAACAAGCATAGAAATGAGCCTAGATTTGAACACAGAGAATAACACTTGAATGAATTTGTGTCTAATTTATTTATCATTATTAATTAGCTTTTGGTATTGGTGCATGAATTATAATGTCTTTTTTTAATGTTCAATTAATTAACTACAACGTAAATACTTCATCAGTAAATAAAAGTCAGTTGCTTCAGGAACACATTTCTCCTTGCGAGTTTTCTCACCTCCTGTCCATCAAAACACACCTCCAAATTGCTGAGAGGGTATCTCCAGTCCGTCAGCAGAATGAACAACCCTGTGCTGTAAATGACAAATGGCAGATTGCCTGAGCCTGACTCAAGACATTTTGCGTTACTGCATCAGATGGCGCTGTCAACATGGTGTCTATACACCATAGCCACGGCTCAGATTGCCTCACCCCATAAGAAAATATGCTCAATTTTAGCGTGTATCTCAGCAACGAAATTAAGTTCCGATGTAAATAACAGCCTCCAACACTATAAAATGCATTGCAGATAAGTCACTTTAAAGGCACTAGCAGTTAAACAGGTGAAGTACAACACTTCACCGATTTGATTGATTTTTTTTACTCTTTAAACCTACCTCCCATTAATGCCAATGATGAGAGTTAGCATTTTACTTTTGTCCACTAGTTCACTGTATAAATATAAACATGAGAAAGTTGACTCATATTGATGTGCTGCTGCATGAATAGATGAAAGTGCCTTCGCTGTCCTGTGTGTGTTTTTTGTTTGTTTTTGTTGTTGTTTTTTTGGTAATGAGCTCCAATGAGTTTTTCAGTTTACCGTCACTCCCAGGGTTAGCTAGTTAGCAGTGTTAACTGCACAGGAGCTAGTTAGCATTACATACATTTCCATTACCTGGTTATCTCAATGATAAAAAGTATTTATCAGTCCATTCCTTGTCCAATATCATCCCCATCTCCAGAAATAAATTTCTCCATCCTAGAAAAGTTTCAACTATGTTTCTTGACATTAAAAAATTTAATAAAATTAAAAAAAACTTAAACACAAAATGGTTTTTGTTCATGGTTAATTATCTGATTGTGCTGAATGCATACTGGATTCTGCCATGTTTTCATTTCTAAACTAATCAATATGAGTGGAGAGTGAAGGGGAATTTGGGAGTATCTTAAAAAAAAAAAAAAGGACAGGATACCCTGACTGATAAGCAGACAGTCCCAGAGTCCAGTATTTCTAATGGGCTTTCTCAACCACATCATGGTCTACCTATTTTCCAGAATTTTTAGTTCTTAGTAAGAAGAAACCTGACTATTGCACCTTTAAACAATGAAATAGACCTTAAACAATGAAATTCAGAATGGATAATGCTATCAGAATATATTGAATGACACATTTAGGCCAAACCACTCATGGCATCCAATCGTTTCCCCCCAAGACACATCGTAACCTCATTCCACTCCCAGTAAATTCCACACAGTCAAAGTAATAAAGCTTATTAAATAAATAAATAAATAAATAAATAAATGAATGAGCTCAGCATACTGGGGCAGCCACCACCCAGAGCTCATCAATGCACTGAGACCGGGTTGACCTCGACTTCCTAACATACTCCCTCAAGGCATTTTTGCGCATCTGCACATTCTGTCGTCCATCACTGTCAGAGACCAGACTCCAGTAGGACGGCTGTCATTTTTCACACTTGCCTCATAAAAGACTAACAAATTTACATCTGCACACGCTCAGAATCTTATTTAGAGTTGAGGTGGATTAATGTCAGAAATTCTCCACGTTGGGCCAACAAAGAGTTTACGATCGGGGCTTGTATTAGGATCCCATGGCTAGTTTCCCTTCATGAGCACAGGTGGCCCACACAAGCTGTGATTTCCCAACAGGATACTCCAGAGCTGCTCAGGTTTCCTAATGAGCAGTTGATGAGGGAATGAGATGATGGGTGTTCTTATATTCATTTTGGCTAATGATGAATAATGTACCATTCAATCTATGATCACTATGATATTTAGGGCTCAGCAAGATGACAAATACAATATTGACACTGTAATAAATTATGTTACTTTTCTGAAATATCGCAGGGATTGTAATATCTTTTAGAAAGAATAACATTTACAATCTCTGATTGGAAGCAACTGTTTTGAATTGAATCTTTAGAATTATAAAAGTTAATTATAATAATAAGGTATTCATTCATAATGAATAAATACAGAATATTAAAATTATATATATATATATATATATATATATATATATATATATATATATATATATATATATATATATATACTGGCACCCTGTCCTGGGTGTACATCGCCTTGTGCCTGATGTCCCCTGGGATCATATATATATATATATATATATATATATATATATATATATATATATATAATTATATATATATATATATATATATATATATATATATATATATATATATATATATATATATATATATATATAAAATATAGTGTGTATATGTAATACGTGTGTCAAAAAAGTCTTCAGACAATATTTTGTCATATTACCTGCCCCTGCTGCCATTAGTTTGGGATGGGATTGATCTGTTCCAGTGTTCAACTGATACATAATAGTGGAAACACAGTTGGCTATGAAGTATCAATTGCAATCCAAAGGGACATAATTCATGTTTCGATTCAGTATGCATCAAAATCACTTTTCCTACACTTTTCCAGTTCGTCATCTCTAAAGCATCTAATGTGGCCACAAGCCAATGTAGCCTACTTTGCTGCTGCTAATCATAATTAGTGGATATTAATTAGAGGTAATTAATTCACATTTCCATCCACACCTGAGGACTCTGTACTCGGGATAGAATAATCAATCCATATTCTGTACCGCTTATCCTACACAGGGTTGCAGGGGAACCTGGAGCCTATCCCAGGGAACTCGGGGCACAAGGCTGGGGACACAGTGGATGGGATGCCAACTCATTACAGGCCATAATCAAACACCCACACACCCATTCACACACTATGGACAATTAGGAAATCAGCCTACAACACATGTCTTTGGACTGGGAGAGGAAACCAGGGGGAAACCCCTGAAGCATGGGGAGAACATGCACTTTTTACATCGCTTTTGTTTACTTTAGCAGTAACATTTTTCTGAACCGAAAATCTAGTTAGGGCTGTCAAATTCCCTTTAAAATTGTATTAAACTTTTTATTATTTAAACAATTTAGCCTTTAAATTCATTCAATATTAAAGCGAGTATGATATCATACTGTCACATACAAAACAGACATTAACAACCGTCAGTGCGTTTACATGGACAACAATAATCCACTATTAACCCAATTAAAAACATACTTTGATTAAGAAACTAGCATGTAAACAGAAATTTTTTCTTACCTTAATCTAATTAAGGTCATACTCGAAGTAAGTAATAATCGAATTAAGACAGGTGGAGTACTCCTGTTTTAGTCGCATTATGGACGTGCATTACAGACATGTAAACACCTTAATCACATTATGAACGTTGTGTGAGAGCTTTCACCACATTTTGTGACAGGACACGATCACACACGGCAGTTTTACATTTTATGGCGAACAAGAGAGCACGGCTGCGTCCCAAAAGCATACTTGCCTACTATAGGCCTGTAGTGGGGAAAAATACATGTATCTCGGCTACTATATAGACGGTAACTACACGATTTGAGACGTAGCCAACGGCTTCAAGCAGTTGTCTATTAGCACGTATAGCATGACAAAAAAATAACTGCATATAAAGCGTTCGTAAATTTTTGAAATAAAAACACCCACAACTGTATACGGTACCATAACGAAGACCAACTGTATGTTTATACGTGAAATTCTGGATGGACGTCGGACGGCATGGCGCGGTGACGTAATGACGTGGGCTGTTAATCTAACTGTGTTCTAGAACGTGTAAAACGGGAACATGACAGGAGTATTCTAAAAGCGACTCATGTAAACACCTTAATCACACTATTATCTTATTCAGAGTAAGGTCAATAATTAGATTACTGCTGTCCATGTAAACGTAGTCAGTGAGTGTTTGAATTGCATAACTTCCAAGCAAAACACGAGTTGGAATATTACACTTTAATCATAAACATTATTTTTTTTATTCTTCAGATTAATCAAGTAACAGTTGTTACATCACCTAATTAAGAAATAAAACACAATGTGGCATGCAAATGACAAAGTGGTGGGAAACCATTACCACCCCTAACTATATCATTTTCCAATAACAGTAAGCCCTGAGGTGTTTTAATCCTCCTATACCACAGCATTTTTCCACATTATTTATATATATATATATATATATATATATATATATATATATATATATATATATATATATATATATATATATATATATATATATATATATATATATATATAAAGTTTATGAATGACATTCCATGCTTTTGATTAATTTCTGGTTACTTTCAAAGTTATGGAACGTCCACGAGCCATGAGTTCCTGTCATCACTTACTTTACAGCTGCTATAAACAGTTGTTTGTCTCTATCTTAAAGTTTATAAGGTATGTGGTATAATCACTATTATTACTTATTCACCCAATTTCATTTATTACTGGTATCATTTAGTTGATTAAAATGAATCACTGCAATCATATGTTTCTATATACATATTAATTTATATTTATTTATTAATTATTTATTTAATAATTTACTTATTCATAGCTCTAGTGAAACAAGGGTAATTTAACTATGAAAATTGAGGAAATGTGTTTTTGATAGATTTAGGTGACTAAAAGTAGAATATGAGAATGTATACATGCAAATATGAATTTGTCTCTTATAAATAAATAAATATTATGAGAACGTGAATAACATTAGAACTGAGAAATTTCTTCAAACAGCCTCAAGGTAATATGTTCGGTCAGGAAATTATTATCATGGATAAAAATGATAATATTCTGTTTCAGAAATGGCAAGTGGTCATACTGGGACAAAAACAATGTGATGTAGAAATAAAAATAAAGCTGTGTAAAGATTCAATTCACAATGACATTGTGGCATCCGGAATGGAAATCAAATCAAATTGTACAATTGTCTGTGCTGATCTTATCTTAGGTTGCATTAATCATAGGTTTTGTCTGTGCGAAAGTGTGTGTGTGAAATTGGGTAGGACAGGCAGGAGTTTAATAAAATGCCAAGCAAATGTCAAAAGGTCCTTAGAGGTTCTGTGTGCCTGTTTGTGTGAAGTATATACACCCTTCTGAACACTGATGCATTATGGGAATGATGAACGGTTAAACGAACCACTAATGAGCCAAATGAGAGGCAGAGCGAGAGAAAAAAGAAAGCGAGAGACAAAGAGTAAGCAAACAAAGAATACATTATCTGGGAGAATAAGAAGACAAATCACTAGGTTGACTCAGATCCCAACAGCCCACACTGTTCTGAACAACGTCTTGGACACGAGGGAACTACAGCTTTCCTAGATTTTTGTGAAATTCTTTGCATTTGGCGCAGTGATTCCTCACTAAATAATTTATTGGCAAAAAGAATTGTGCTTTAATAATGAAGGACGATGAAACAACAACTCATTGTAAGAGTCATGATGGTGTCTATGTCCAAACTGTACATGGAAATAATGCCATTTTAGATACAGCCCATGTGGGGGTCCTGCCATCATCTATGATCCATGAGCAGGTTATTGACTTAAAAATGTATTTGATTTCAGATCATTTATTCATCCATTCATTCATCTTTATTAACCGCTTTAACCTAGACAGAGTTGTGGTGATTCCGGAGTCTAGACCAGAAACACTGGATGTGAGATAGGAACACACTCTGGATACCAGACACACTCATTCACACACACACATACACACCTAGTGGCAATTTAGTGTAGCCAATCCACTGTTCGGACAAAACGGGAGAACTCGTAGGAAACATGCATAACGCCAGACAGACAGTATGTCCAGTTCAGGATCTAACTGGAGATCTGTGAAGCAGCAACAGTACCTGCCTGCTGCACCACGTCCCCTATAGCAGTACAGTGTGATGCCAAAAAAACCATGAATAAATCTGTATACTTCTCACCCAAGCTCAGGACTCTACCTAACAATATTCTCAGTTATCAGCTTTTTCTGCAGCTGTGACCTGCTGGACTGTTATTGTTATGGATGCTTTATTAAGACACGTGTTTGTGTCTGTCTCTCTCCGTGTTTTGTCTGCCGAGCTGAAAGAAGACAAGACACGCTGTGGGAGGGGAGACCGCTTCCTCTTCTCCTCTGATCAATAATTCATAACTCTGCAGTCTGTTCCATGAGATCTGTTAAAGTTGAATTTAGAAAGTGTGCACATACATGCACACACACACACACACTGACACCATCACCACCTCTATGAAGGTCTATGGAATGGAATGGAAATGGAAAAAAGTGTGTGTGGGGGGATATACATTCCCTGGCCACTTTATTAGGAACATGTACACCTGCTCGTTCGTGTAATTATCAGCCAGTCATGTGGAAGCAGCACAATGCATAAAATCACGTAGATACATACCAAGAGCTTCAGGCAATTTTCACACCTAACACACCTAGCTCAGTGACTTTAAGGCAGGGTTGCTGGTGCCAGACGGGCTGGTGTGAGCAACTGCTGATCTCCTCTGATTTTCATACACAACAGTCTCTAGAGTTCATTCAGAATGGTGCAAAAATGAATAAATAAATAAAAATTCCTTGTTGATGAGAAAGGTCAGAGGAGAATGGCAAGACTGGGTCCTTGGCTGGCTACACGTGTGTGGGTGTGCACAGATAGTGTGCACAGGCTCGGTGAAACTGGACAGTTGAAGATTGGAAAAAGACCAGCTTGGTGAGTGGATAAGTACAATTTGTAATATATGGGAAACTGTTAATGGAAACGTGTAAAACTTTTTCTTCTGATGAGGCAACTCTTATGTAACATCTTTTTTTTCCGCCACAGAAAAGGACATCATAATATGTTCAGTTTCTGAAAATGAGCTGCCAGCAGCAAAACTGCATGCATTGATCACATTAGCAAAGAGCATAATGTGAAAAATGTGCTAATGTCAAGGTACCTCAAAACTCAAGGATTTCCATGATCTTGAAGAAACATACCTAATAGATACGAAGTTTAAAAGAATGTGTGTGTGTGTGTGTGTGTGTGTGTGTGTGTGTGTGTGTGTGTGTTTGTGAGTAATGGCTAAGGGACAGAAAAAGGCAGGTCATTTTTTAGGACTTGCAGCATGTCAATAGGTTGACTCGCTCAATTTCTGGACTACAAACTTCCTTGTGTGTATGCCTGTGGGTGTCAGGCTTGAGAGGGCATTGCATTATTTTACACTAAGAATAACAATAAAAAGCGCTCAAGCAAGAAACCCAACCAAAACTGCACACCAGAAAGCAAAAGGACTGCAACATGCACTCACACAGTTACTAAGTAATTGATGATCCCTTGCTGCCCACACTGTAGTTATAATAAAAGAGATTCATCTTAAGCTTCCTCTGACATGTGCTAACCTAAATGCTGGAATTGCATGCCAAACGATCCTGCATATTAAATTACTAACTTCCAAATTATAGAAGAAAAGCAACATTCTGGAAGATTTTATGATCCGTAAAAGTGGTTCATTTTTAAAAAAAACTGTAATGCCAGTTGTAAGATTGACATTTTGATATTTTAAGAAAATTATTTTGCAGTTGAATTAACATTCTTGGAGTAGAAACTGCATTAATATGTGTGCGATTTGATGAATAATGTATGGTCGTGGTGACAAGGAAAATTAAACAGAACTGCCAGGAATATCAACATTACAACATACAAATAAAATCGCACTGTAATTGCAATCATTGAACCTCCATGGCTTCTGCAATATTAAGAACCAACAACATTACACTACACTACAACCTATGTAGAATCTTTGTATAAGGACAGTAAACAGCACTAGTTAAATGTAGCAAGAATAACCTCTACCAAAGTGATGGAAGGGCCCAAGTGTGGGGAATGAAAGGATTTGATCATGATCCAAAACATACAAGCTCATCTGTGAAACATGGTGGAGGTAGTGTTATGGCTCGGGCTTGCATGGCGTATTCTGGAACAGGCTTTATTGATTGTGTAACTCATGATGGTTGCAGCAGAATGAATGAAGTAGTTTACAGGAAGATTTTGTCTACCAATGTACAGAGAAATGCATCCAAATGAATCGGGAGGAATTTTATCATGCAATGATCCAAAACACACCGCCAACTCAACAAAGGACTTAATCGGGGGGGAAAGTGAAAGGTTTTAGACTGGCCAAGTCAAACACCAGACCTTAACCCAGTTAACCCAGTTCATCAGCATTTCACCTCCTGAAGAGGAGACAGAAGCGAGAAACCCCCAAAACAAGCAACAACTGAAAGAATCTGCGGTAAAAGCCTGGAAAAGCATCACAAAAGAAGAAACCAACAATTTGGTTATGTCAATTTATTATGACTGGCGCCCTGTCCAGGGTGTACCCCGCCTTGTGCCCGATGCTCCCTGGGATAGGCTCCAGGTTCCCCCGCTACCCTGAAAAGGAGTAAGCGGTAGAAGATGGATGGATGGATGGATGGATGGATGGATGGAGGCTCCAGGCTACCCTGCAACCTTGTAGGATAATCAGTATGGAAAATTGATGGATTTTTTTTTTTTTCAAAGTAGCATTATTTTGGTATTTAAAAGGTAGTGTAATACTTTTACAAAATTATGCCAACTATAGTTAGCCAAAGAAGAACAATCATTGGTCATATCCAGTTTAGGAAATTTGCCAAGAAGCCGTTTGGGAGCCGAAGCTCACTATAGTCGATAGTCGGAAGCTCATAATCAAGGCCTGGCAAAAAAAAAAAAAAAAAATGCTAACACAAGCATCTCTCACACACCTCGAACATCAGTAAAACATCCTGTACTATACCATCCAAACAGTACCACGACTGTTCAAACATTTATCAAGACGAACAAAAACTAGGCAGGAAAACAGCAAGTCTTCCCTCCCACGGTGCACAGAGAGGGGCGGCCTGATCTGATAACAGGCCTGACATCCTGAGAAGAGGCCTGTGTGTGTGCGTAGGTTGGAGATAAGGATCGGAGAAGCCCCATTTCCAGCCTACATCAATACACGTGGACGAAACGAAAAAAAAAAAAACGTTAAGAAGAATTGACATTTTATTCGCTTGCTGACATTTTATTCAACTTCCAACTGCCTTCTTTTGTTGTCCTTTCCATCTTTGCACAAACATCATGAATCTGTCTGAATCCGCTGTGTGATAAACATGCAATATGATAATGTGTGTGTGTGCAGGATAAATACGGAAGCAGCGCTTCCCACTTTCTTAATATAATATTCATGCTTCTGAATTCTGATGTGGCCCATAAATAAAATTACACACTACATACTTTGCTCTTCCATTTCTATTAATAAAAAACGGGTTAGAGTTCAGAAACACTGCAATAATTAAAAGCGAGCGTGCGAATATGAAAGGTGTGTCAGTAAGCCATATGAAGTACTATATTTCTTCAGACTGATTTCCTTGCTTCTTGAGCGAGTAGAAGAGCAGAATCCTGCAGTTTTAGTCATAAGGAAATGCATGTTTCCTTTTTACATTGCTCGCTGTAGAGTTCCTGAATGGTCAAAGACTAAAGCAGCCTGTATGATGACAGATACATCCTCACAAGTGCTCAGTCAAAGGGGATCAGAGGAGCAGAGTTGTGTGTGAGGAGGTAACAAGGACGTGTACATGTGTGTGTGTGTGTGTGTTTGGCTTTGATTGGCAATTCTCACTGACAGGCTGTGCAGCGATGGCAGAATGAGGTTTTGAGAAAAAGAAGGCACACATGTATCCGCACACACATACACGTGCACACATATGGATGAAAGCAGACACATGGTATAAGGCATTGCTCCACTTTTCCTCCTGCTTCACTGACCCTGGAATTTTCACCAGACAACCATCAACATGACTCACTCTATACTGTCCCCTTCAAAACTATAGGAACGGCAAGGCCAATTCTTTTGATTTTGCTGTAGACTGAAAACATTTGGTTTTGAGATCAAAAGCTGAATACGAGAAGAGAGTTTATCACCAGCTCTTAACCTAATTGAGCAGCATGAAACGAGAAACCCCCTGAAACAAATGACAACTGAAAGAGGATGTGGTAAAAGCTTGGAAGCATCACCAAATAAGAAACCATAAATTTGGTGATGTCAGTGAGTCACAGGCTTGATGTAGTTATTGCAAGCAAGGGATATGCAACTGAATATTAAGTGTTTTCTACATGCATTTCACACTTATATGTTCCTATGGATTGGCTGATACAAAAGTTTCTATGTTTGATGTTAAATTCGCGTCTCATATCCATCTTTTGATCTCAAACCCAAATGTGTTTGGTGTATAGCACAAACAAATGAAATGGCCTTGCCGCCCCAATAGTTTCATTGGGGTTAAAAGGTTAAATTTGGGAGAAAAATTAGTAAATAAATAAATAAGTAAGGAAGGAATAAAACGCAAAGGGGCGTGGCATTACAGGAAAGTGTTATTTTTCTTTTAAATAACAACGCCTTTTTTAACCCATTGTTTATTAGGCCTAGATTATTGTGGAGCGTCTAGCGAATAAGTCCTTGTCAATGAGCTTTGGTTACAGAAAATATATAAGTATTAACACAAGTGTGTTTTAGCCATCTCTACCGTCAGATCTTCTTATATAGAAATTTAATCAACACCTGTTGAGTCTGACGAACAGTATTAATGAAACTTAGATGGTTAAAAAGATATATTAGATTAAGATCTAATATTGCTCTATACGTAATATTACATTGCAAATAAAAAAAAAAAGAAGAAGCAGAAACTCCATCATCCTCTCTTGCAGAAAAAAAAACCCATCCAAAAACCCCCAAAACACTTCAGTTAAAGGTCACAACACCCACCAATCATTTTAGAAAGACTGAACCGAGTGTGTTTCTGTGAAGTGGAACACAGGAGTGAAGAGTGCAATGAAATCCACAGTGCTGGATATTCGATCAGTCTTCTGTTCTCCTGCCAAGCCTGGAGAGATCAACACACTCCAACACTAGTGAAAATTATTCACTGAATCTACTGAGAAAAATGAAGGAAAGTGAACTTTCTATAGTAGTATTTTATTCATACATTCACAGTATTTCCTTATTTTCCTCAGTATCATCCATTTTCTGTAACGCTTATCCTTACTGGTTCGTGGTGAACCTGGAGCCTATCCCAAGGGGAATGGGGCACAGTCTCCTTCTTATATTGAACCAAATTAATATGCATTTCTATTCTAAACAAATATCAAAATATCAGGAGCCCAACTGTAATATCTTTATTAACGAGGGAACGACTAAATTGTTGCTCCATGCTGGAGCTCTTATAAGATTTGTGGAAAGCATTAACGTGGTTTTACATCATTACTATACTGTACGTTCTAAAATTAATAGTCATGTCAAAAAAGTTAGTCATGCCACAGACCCCCTCCGTACTCTGACTTCAAATTTTAGTTCAAATAAATTACTTTGAAATGCTCTGATAGGTTTAACTAGCTACTATTCCTTTAAGTAAGATTTTAAAACATTAATAATATTGTCACTCGTTGCTCAACGTTCAACGTTGTTAGTCCAATCAAATTAGTAGACCAGGACTATTCTATACTGTACATTTTCTGTATTATGGTAACTGGTCCTCACTTTTTTAACCTTAGTGGTTTCAAAGTGCTTTACACTGTGTCTCATTCACCCATTCACACACACACACCAATGGTAGCAGAGCTTCCATGCAAGGTGCTAACTTGCCATCGGGAGCAACTTGGGGTTCAGTGTCTTGCCCAAGGACACTTCGGCATGTGGAGTCACGTGGGTCGGGAATCAAACCGCCAACCCTACGATTAGTGGACAACCCACTCTACCACCTGATCCACAACCACTATATTAAAAATCTTTCTGACTGATCAATTTAGATAGGATTTAATTTAAATAGGCTAACTAGCTTCACCAAACTAAAGGCTAGTTTGTCAGTTAGGTTTGTATGCTCCAATGATAATTGCCTAATTCCTAATATAAAGCATGCAATTGTATGTAAACAACTGGTGCATTTGTGTTAGCAGGAACAAGTCATAGAAATGCTAAAAATTGGTTTGATTGTTGAGATATTTTCTTGATGCGGCTAGAAATTTCTCAGTTGGTTACGAAATGCAAAGTTGTGCATTCAAACAGAATTTTCCATTTTCAAATTTTATATATATATATATATATATATATATATATATATATATATATATATATATATATATATATATATATATAAAAAAGCGTTTATTTATTTATTTATTTTTGTATGTACTCTGTCTGCAAATAAACTTCTGCTCTGCGCATCTCCTCATTATAAACCACTATAATGTCATTTATACTGGAGTGGTACAAGATGTGCCAGACACTGCACAACACAAAACAAAACATCCAGAAACAAGCATGCTTCTGGGAGCACTTTTTCTGGCATGGTGCTTTGGCTGAAATATCTAACATCTGGGTAGTTGCTACAGTAAACTGTAACCATCAGCTCATCAATGCCTCATCGCTGACCCGTGAAACAGATGTGGATTATCCGAGACAAAACCCAGTAGCTCCTTAAAGCATAACAAATAGACAGGATTCTTTACACAGGATATGCTCATGTAAATCCTACTTAAGCATCTAGTAGTGCTTTTTCCTTAACATACTCTGTGAAGAAAATGAGAGACACCCGAGGACTTCATGGATTATTAACAAAAGGAGCATATTAAGAGAAGATTAAAATACTTCTGTGCAAGAGATTGTCATAAAGTAACATCTATAACAAATGTTCTAATTAGGCAACACTGAAGTGTTCCGCAAATACTAACGCCTTCCACTGACTCAAAACAGGAAACAGATGGATGTTTACTGTACAGCGCTGGAATATTAAATACACATTACTTGAACACTGAAATGCTGGGATAGGGAGCGTTATGAAGGTGGTCTGATTTCACTGGAAGGCCTTTGTTTTAGTAGATAATGAAGACATCAGGTCCTCAGGTACATTTTTCTTTACCTGGACAATATGAATTACTAAACTTTTTGATCACCTTGATCACACAGCCATTTGGTTCTGTGACAGATGCTGTGTGTGTGTGTATTTATGTGTATGTGTGTGTGTGTGGTGGTTCATGGTTCCTGTCTGTTTGATGAACCTGTCAGAATCACAAACTAGAGGAACATCTTTCCTGCTGCCTTGGCCTATTTGTGCCCGAGTATGACCAAAACTGAATCTAGTTTAAATGTTTGCCATTTTAAATACAATAAGTAGTAGTTTATGTGTGGTAATAGTGAGTCTACATCCATCCATCCATCCATTTTCCATACTGCCTATCCTACACATAGTCACAGGGGAACCCGGAGCCTATCCTAGAGAACTCAAGGCACACAAGGTGGTGGACACCCTGGATGTGGTGCTAGCCCATTGCAGGGCTTAATCGCACATACATTCACATGTTATGGACAAATTGGAAATTCCAATCGGACTACAGGACATGTCTTTGGACCGGGGGAGGAAACCAGAGTACTTGGAGGAAACCCCCGAAGCACAACGGAGAACATGCAAACTCCGCACACCCTGCCTTAGAGGACTTGGAGGTTACACACTTTTTTCCTCAGTCACATGACGATTTCGCCTCCATCTGATGGAGACTGAGGTCATGTTGGGAATAAAAGGTAACACTGTCATAAAGTAAACTGAAGAACATCATTATCGGTGACTCTGGGTGTCTGCTAATGCTAGCGTGCGTATGACGTCATGCGCCGTCGCCTAGGAAGCGGCGTATACTTCCGGTTAGTAAAAAAACCCGCTAGTGTTATATTTGAGATGATATTACCATTCTAAAATCCACACACTAGACAGTAGTGCAGAGTGCATAGTGTAATTGTATAGTACTTCATTTAGGACACAACTTTAGTATTTACTCTCCGAAGCATGTTTTTCGGAACAGAAGAAACGTGATGAGTAAACATGCCTGCGCGCAGACCAACTAATCGATAAAGAGATTCATGGACAACGATTTTCATAATCAATTATTATCTATTTTATCAATCAGTTGTTGTAGCTCTAATCACGATCGACACCTAGTACTGTAAAAAAAAAAAAAAGTTCAAAGTTAGGCACGGTGTATTTTTAACTGATTAACACGCAGAATGTTAATCATGCTTGTATAACCAAAACTCAACATTATAAACGCAAAATACAACAATGTTCATCTGATCTCATCAAGCATTGCCATCAAAAATCATGATCCTGAGTGGTTAGTAATCATAGAGAGGTGGTAGCTAGTTAAGTGAGAGGATAATACTATACCATAAGAAATATGCACCAATACACCATACAATGTTCATGACTCGCATATAGAAACAAAAGGACTATGGAAGCTCTGCATGGCATTCCTACATGTAGAAATGGGGTATATACTTTATTCCATCAATCCACCACTGGTAAACGCTAGTTTCATGACAGACCTTTAGCATAACAACGTTTTTTTAAAACGTGTAAACAATTTTTTTTTTTTGCATCTCTATTTCCTTTTTTCTGTTTAACCCTTTTTCCTCCCAAATTTTAGTCCCTGCCATCTGTTAAATGAAAAAAAAGGCATCTGTTTTGGTGTGTAAAAACCTTCATGCTGTATTACTGTATGACTCCGTTTGTCTATAGAGTGTGTCTACTGCATACAAAAAGATCAAGCTGCTCCAAAGACAGAATTTAAGAACCTTTTTATCTGCTATCTGTGTGCGAGAGCTAGCTTCATTAGCTTCATACAATAGCGGTTATATTAGGGCTCGATTGAGTATAAAAAAAAGACAATAAAGCCAATAAAATAGCTTCAGCATTTAATAACCCAGATGAATGCAGGGAATAATGTTCACCTGCTCATAAAAGTATAATTGCC
Source organism: Ameiurus melas (assembly GCA_012411365.1). Taxonomy (NCBI): domain Eukaryota; kingdom Metazoa; phylum Chordata; class Actinopteri; order Siluriformes; family Ictaluridae; genus Ameiurus; species Ameiurus melas. Next base: position 6,795,678 of record CM022775.1, on the reverse strand, counting down.
TCAAAGTCTGAGAGGAGCCAACATAATAAAGAAGGAGCGCTGAAAGAAAAGTTTGAGTGCATATCACTGAAGAGCAAATAAATAAAAAATAATAAAAGAAACTATACAGAGAATATAAAAGACAGAAGAACAGAGGGCGTCCAGAGAGAATTGCAATAAACTCCCATGAAATGTGAAACAAAGGCACACATTAGGGTTCCTGAGACAGAGCTTGAGATGTTGGGATACTTCTAACAGTCCATAAAGAAAGTTCAGAGCTTCCTTAGATTAACTCACACGATCCCAATTTCACCACAACACAGACGTTTATGTTTCACTGAACAAATTCTCCTCATTAGGCATGCAAACTGAAAGCAACAGTGGCATTTACCACCGCAGGAGTTCTCGCAGGAGTGGTGTCAGGTCTTCCAACTTTATGGGTTTCATTATTGTAAGTATAGTTTTGGCAGCGCTTTAGGACTGCAGAGATTTAGCTGACGAAAAGCCTTCTCCACATTGGGCATGCTTCCATCAATATGGCTTCGGAGCAACAAGACGACATAATTTAAAAAGAGCGGAACTTCTAATTTATATATTTAATCCTTTCAGGCTATACACTCGCATTCCATTCCACCAGCAGAATGGAAATCTGCAAATTTATCAGACATTTTCGCTCAGATGAAATGAATTATTTTCTCTGTTATAAGATTAGTCAGGACACTGTTGGGTTTCCGTGTGTAGAGTAGCGTGGCCAGTCCATACAGGATTTCGCTGAGTTTTTTTTCTTATGGTTGTGGTCAAAAAGCCTTGATTTTGCTACAGCTTTTTTGCAGAAAACTACTTGAGTTAGCGAAATCGCAAATGCATCGCATTAACATTGTATAATGTAAAAAAAACCACAGACAATGCACTTACACCTCTACTCTGTACACTTTGCTTCCTCTGGTATTCAATTAATGGATCTTGTATAGTAGCACTACTTGTATTGTTCCCTGCTTGATATATCGCTTTGCTTATTTGTAAGTCGCTTTTTATAAAAGCGTCTGCTAAGTGAATAAATGTAAATGTAAATGTATTGCACGGTCTTTTACAGTGAGGTTTGTTGTCAATTGAGACATCTTAGCTGTACTCATGCTCGATGCACATGAATCAAAGGGGGCTTTGGCTGAATGCGTGTTGGCCCAAATCTGCAGAAAGTCGGTGGTAATTTAGAAAAATTGCATGTTCCTCCAAATATTGTGGAGTTTGCTTGATTTTGTTTTAGTTTCTGCAATTGCAAAATCCTGAATGGACTGCGTGACTGTATTTAGCTGGGCAATGGGAAAGGGGAGGGGTGTGAGCCTCCTGCTGGGCAAACAATTCACACCTCTCTACAATAACACTGGTACAAAGATAAAATGGACAGCGCAACTAAAGCTTTTCATAGAAAAACACTATACAACTGCGACAATAAAATTCTAAAATTTAAACCTAGTAGGCTAGGTTAAAATAAATATTGAAATACTTTTTATAATATTCAATTAATATGGAAATATTGAAAAATTCTTAAAGCCTTGAGTGTTTTCATATGCAACTGCCAATTTCATTAACCACTGCTGTGAAGTGTGACATCACAAAGAAATTCAATGCTGAACACACCCCTAAAACAGAACCTCTGATAAAAAGAGTTAAATAAATAACCTTATAACTTATTTAGCAAGCATACAAATATTATTAACAATGCATTGGGAGGGATTTCTGGCATTAAAATTTATTAAAGAAAGAATGCACCCTGAATGGCTTGCATATTAATCGTTATAATCGTCATAATTAACAATTAATCCGGTCTTTAGTGGCATACAAGATTTATCTTGCGATGATATTTTGAGTGTACTTTTTTTTAGTGTAACTTCTTAACAATTTCCTCCATTACCTACAATGCCATTTGATAACCTGTTGGTGGTAGTGCCAATTTTTTCTTCAGAAAACTACTCGAATTGGCGAAATTGCAATTGTAAGAAATTGTTCTTTCACAGTGATGTTTGTTGGTAAATGAGACCTTTTAGCTGTACTCACGTTCGACGCACGTGAATCAAAGGCCTTTGGCTGAATGCGCATTGTGATGATGTCACATGATGCATCCTGGCTCCTCCAATTTTGCGGAGTTCGCAAAATCGGAAAATCCTGGAGGGACTAGCCAATGAGATTTATGTCTTTCTTCATCAATACGAAGACTCAAACAGATTTAACTTTCATGCTAATACCATCATCAACATCATAATACTTATCATCTCGCAGATCACTAACTAGCTGAGCTGAGTCTCTGGTGTAACTCAGCATAACTGCTTTGTAAAGCTGCATTGCATTCTGGAACTTTGAGCCCAACGTTTGCTGTCTTCTACGTTGGATTTCTCATTAATAGGACACTGAACGTAGCTGGAAAATGGTGAATGAGAAAAGAAGCTCTTGCTTCAAATCCTGAATGTTATGCCTTGAGTTTGAGATTTTTGATTTTTTTTTTCTGTCCCTGAGCTAGCGATGTCCCAATGTGAGGTCAGAGAACCAGACATCAAAGGTCTTTTTTTTTTTCTTTTTTTTTTTTACAGAAACACATTAGCACTAGACATTTCAATAACAACATATGTAATGTGTTTCAGGGTGAAGTTTTCCTTTAAGCACACATTCACATACACCTGTCAATAGAAACTCCACCAATCTGATATAGAACATCAGTATCAATATTGGCACTGGTTCAGTATCATCGCAACATGCCATTAATGTGTGATCTTCCCTGATGAGTTGAGGAAATGATTAAATGAGGACCACTATTTCATCATTTCATCATTAGATGAAATATTATTGGCACCCTGACAACAACCCTAACCTTGTAAGATGCTTTATGCGTTATTCATGTTTATTTATCTGTAGTATTCATGCTCTAAAATCTACTACGCTATTGTGCCACCCTACTCATTACTGCTCCCACAACCATAAATATAACATCGACAGCCCCAAATCTCAACACCCCCAACAACCTCAAACACATAAAACCACACACATGTCAGCTGTATTAGGATGTGCTTTGCTTCCATTTTCATGAAAACTCATTATTCCTTATTACTCCTTGGAGGGTACGCACACGCACGCGCACACACACACACACACACACACACACACATTCCCCTCTCTGCTTCCTTATGAGACCCATGGCTCTATATGATAATCTCTAATGCATCATTTAAACCTCCTCTTTCACTGGCTTAATATGCTTGAACTAACACTGATTTCTTTTTAGTTAGAGAAAGGGTTAAGTCATTAACATGCACTAAGACCTTGTTTCTTAGGCATATTGTCAAACAATTTCTACTAATGATTAACCCTACGTAGAAGTGTGAGTAGCCCAAACAATGCACCAATGAGCTAGCTATTGAAATTAGCATCAACAAGACAACATGGCCTAAATAAATAACTGAATGAACAACTAGTGTTGCTGTCTAGTATGTGGATCAAATCATTAATGGGATCCAATGTTCTTGAGCAGAGTAAACCATAGTTTACTCTGATCTATTATCTGTTAGATCTATTATATAATATAACCAATTGGATAAAGGTCTCAGCATACTTAATGCAGCCCCACGTTGATTTTTACAGGAACCTGGAGTAGCCTAAAGGTCTCACAGTACTTCATGGAGAGATACCACTAGACTGGCTTCCACAGAAAATATGATAAATAATTGTGGAGCGAGTAGATTGTCGAGTACATAGTAGCTAGGCGAACCCTATGCTTTGTGACAAACCCTTTGATTGGTCTTACAAATGGAGTCGTAATAAACTCATCATCCTTACCCCTGTATTTTTTTTTAAAGGTCTCCCGTACCATCCGTGTCTCATTTGTCTTAATATCCTCAGCTCCTGCATTGCCATAGTTTATGCAATCAGCACTAAAACTGGCAACTCGGAACTCACCAACAACTCGGAAATCCTACTCAGCAAGTCGGGGAGGTCTCCTCAGCCCCGAGTTCAGCATGTGACGTCAAATCAACATGGCTGCTCAAAGCATCAACTGTAAACAAAGGAGTATATCTTACCTGAAATGCTATATAATATACTAGCATTTGCTTTAGATTAATCAACTCAGAAATTTGGGAAGGGTTCTCAACGGTTAAGGCTCTGGGTTATTCACCTGAAAGTTGGGGGTTCAAGCCCCAGGACCGTCAAGCTACCACTGTTGGGTCCTTGAGCAAGGCTCTTAACCCTGTCTGCTCCAGGGGCGCCGTATCATGGCTGACCCTGCGCTCTATCGCCAACTTCCTAACAAGCTGGGATATGCGAAAAAAGAATTCAACTGTGCTGTAATGTATACGCAACAAACAAAGGCTTCTTCTTCTCTTCTTCAACATACTGACATATTAGCTTGTAAAACCTGTAACACTGACTTTACAGTTCGCTGTTTTGAGGAGGTAAATACACCTCACTCATCACAGTTAGCTTGCTGGATGTCCACGAAAATGGTGTTTGTAGTTCAAACACACTGAGGTAACGCTTGTGAGTTAAGTCGAACACAGCCTTTTTCCTGCAGTCATGGAAATAGTCATGAATTTTAAACAGGACCACCTGCAGTACAGGAGCATTCGTTTGTGACAGCCAATGCGAAACTGTGAAGAAATTATACGCTTGCGAAAGTGGTTTCGTCTTCACGGAACTCTCGCACACGTCGTCATCTGAGTATTCTTAACGCAGGCGGGTAGAAGACTGCAGTAAAACATGAGAATGTGGGTGGCATGCACAGACATTTTCAGAGGATGGGTGCCAGGGGAAGTCTATTCTGTTCTGCCCATTTTCTCTCTTCCTTCTTTAATCAACTTCCAAGCCTCAAATCCGGATCCTTAAATTCGAGCAATCCAACATCCAATTTGCATGTATGCTATCTAATCAATGCTAAATGATGAATAAATGATCTCATGCTAGACTCTACCACTGAACTCTCCAATACTCCTAGAGTATAACAGATCAAATCAATCAGGATGCAAATTCTCCTTTATGGATGGATGGTACAGGTTTCCAATTCATTTGTGTGTTTCCAAGTCACAGAGGAAATTTAAAATATGGCAAGATACAAGTAATAGACTTTAAAATGGGTTGATATCAGACCACAGCATGCATAATATCTTAAGGTGTGAGTTGCACATGTTGTGTGGTGTGTGTGTGCGTGTGCATGTGCATGCATCTCGTCAAATCTCCTCACTTCCAGCATGCCCATTTATATGTCACAGGAAGTCATTGAAGTGCCATACTGATTTAGAAGGACACAGAACGATGTGAATCCTCCACTGTCCCTTTTCTTTTCTGAAGCAGTAGAAAATGGGTTGAGGTCACCCACTGTGTCCGAATATAGCTCCGGCTAAATGCATTACCCCCATGCTACTGCTAACTGGCACACATTCGGCTCGTCTGGGAGACAGACAGGCTGGTCAGCACTATTTTAGACTGCACATATGTGTGCTAACATGGCAATGTAGGACAAAACAAGGTCCAAAAACACAAGAAAAAACCTCCAAAGCATAACAGACAAACCACAGGGCAAGTTAGTGCTGTGTTATATTTAAGTACATGTCCATGTGTACAAGATTAAACGCTCTGTCCACTAGAAGTCAGGTCAGAACCAAAATATCCTTGGCTGGCAGGTTTCCATGCCAACCCGTAAAATGTTAGCAACTTCACGTAAACAGACATGGACACGCTCTGCTTCTCTTTACATTCCATAACTGAACGTGACGTAATGAAGGTGTTGCTTAATTTTATCAGACAGTAGTTTCGGCTGCACGGTTTATATTAACACGCTCGTTCGAATACGTTATTGTTTCTATAGTAACAACTTACACAAGAATTTGTACGGCAAATGAACACATGAGGTGATGTTTAGTTAACAGTTTTGAAAAGGAGTCTCCAGTGTCAGCCACTTGTAACAGACAGAGGTCAAGTTTTTCGATGCTGAAACATCTTTGGCTAAAGGGATTTCCTTTTTCCCCTGTAACTTTTCCCCCAAGCTTCAAGTGAGAGAACAAAAGAGACGCCGGTGTGAGAATGAGCGTTTACAAGAACTACCTCTTCTTGCAGACACCCGACAGCATTAAACATGACAATAAACGGATCAAATGTGAAATGTGTTATTCATAAATTAATAAACAATGTAATCACTGGCAAGTTGCTGTGGTGCAAGTGGAATAAAACACTTCCAGATGCGCTGTTATTGGAAAAAAAACCTTGGGGTTCGCTTTGCATCAGGCTTTAGTCTTTGATTTATTTCCTACAACAGCACGCCCAGTTATGTTTTATTCCTTACTTATTCTAGAAGATTTATACAAATTGCTGTGACGTAAACAAGACACAAAATTGCTTAGAAAACGACATAAGTATAAGAGTAGAAACACAGCTATAGTTTACTCAGACTGTTACTGATGTTGAGTCACATTATGCCAGACTGCACCCATTGTTTTTATTTTGATGTTGCATCGTACAGATGCTCAGTATTTATTTCTCAGCCATCGGCTTACCTTTCTGAACCCTTGCGCCTCATGGTTGTTAAAATCCCCATACAGAGAATGGTGACGTTTTCCAAGCATGCTGGCATTCCCGTTGGTTATGGTACTGTGGCCCAGGTTTGCCATGTTCACAGTGTCTGACGTTCCCTTCTCCTTTTCAGGCTTCTCTTCTTCTGGATGTTCTGGTCCAGCTGGAGGATCAGGTTCACTCAAACTGGAGGCAGTTATAGGGGAGAAGTGCTGCAAGGGTTCAGGGGGTTCCGGTCTGGTGCATAGGTCATGCATCGCTCCCTTTCACTGCACGCTGAGTAAAGCAGGGGGGTCAATACTGCCACAGAAGGAGCACATTAACTAGCAAGGCAACAGGAAGGCAGTGTCGGAGTTTCATTCAAGGCTGAGATGATTGCGACGGTCGATGCTGCGATACAGACTTAAGAGACGTCAATCCGTTCTCGTTTTTTTCCTTCAGCGTAAGTCGACGACGCCAAATAGAACAACATGAAAAGCAATAGGGGTTCTTTTTTTAAAAAAACGAGTGACCCAAAATAGGCTGACTGGAATTTGACGTAAAAGGATCAGCTCAAATGCGATACACATGCACAGCTTATTAGAAAAGCAAAAATGCACAGTCACAGTATGCAAGCGGTCAAGCTGGTGCTTATTCATAGAAAAGCAAGAACTGCATCACGTCGGAGTGCAATAGCTCTTCTCTTACACTGTAATGGTAAAATGTAGAGGGCTTAGCAGTCAACTGTGCAGAATGTCCTTCAGAAACATAAAAACTCAGGTGGTGTTACGTTGCTTACTAGGGTTTATGTCCACATGAGACAATTTAGTCCAAGTCAGGATACGTGTGCGTTACTGAAAAAAGATTCAATCCTAAGGATGCAGTTCTGAAGCTGTCTGAAACACCACAACATCTCTATGCGCTCCCATTAGATGATGGTTCCTGCTGCTTCACAGGATCTTCACAAGATCTGTCAAAACATACAGAATGCCTATTTAAACAAATGCTTTCTAAATAAGCCTCCCTATATTCATGTACGTTTGTACATTATGTATCCTTCCTCTCCTCCTCCCTCTCTCTCTCTCTTAAATGCTCCTCTTCTGGAATCATGCCACTTCAGGAAGAATGGAGAATGAGACGGAGCAGTCCTCTGCTGCTTCGCTGCTGCCTAATCCGTGCTCTCCGAGACTACATTATATCCGAGAGGATCACGAGAGGAAGAAAGCTCGGCTGAAACCTGGCTGAAAAAGCCAGTGTGTGTTTGTGTGTATCTATATGATAAAGAGGGAGAATGGGGGTGGGATGGCTGCATTCAGCTCACCAATTGCAAGCAGGCAGGCTCTGCGTCAGAGCCAATCACAACTGCGGAGAGAGTTGGTTTCCATGGAGATGACGCTGGAATGATGTTGGTGCCTATTGATTGCTGAAGAGGCAGCACGGTGGGCTATGGGACAGGCACACACGAGTGGACACACACACACTCCGCAGACATTACCATTCAGAGACAATCTTGCCGATGACGTATGGAGACGTGATCACGGAATATAACAGCGTGAAGTAGACATAACAGGAAATTACATCATGTCATCAACCCCCAACAGACACATTACATCGTTTCACCAGGTTGTATACACACAAATAGAACAGCCACACAAAATTCACAATAAAACACAATTAAATAAACATGACAGGCAAGTGTGTGTGTGTGTGTGTGTGTGTGTGTGTGTGTCTAATAAATTAAGTTTATTAGATCCCAAACGCTTCTCAAGGATTCCACCAAATCGCAGACACCATCCTTTTAATTACTTTCCCAAACACACTCCAAGAGTTTAATTTCAGAGATATTAACTCCGACTTGTGTTTATTCGTATCTCTAGTGAGCACTGTGTGAGAGCAGTCAGTGTAATATTATGGTCCATCACATAATCTTCTAGCACAGGTTATAAACTAATATTACATATTTATCTGTCGAGAGGGTGACACTCTTACATCCCGCAGCTTTAAATGAGCTGTTAGCTAATGCGTTACTCATGTTACTCGTATGAGGTCATAAACGTATCATCATTGTGTAAATTATTCTGCATTTTGGAACACATAATGGATTATATCTGCAAAATAAACATAAAAACAATCGAAAAAATGAGATCCGAGGTGAAGAACCAGACGGTGTGGTATTAAAAAGAGATACTCGGCTGCATCCGTTACTAGCTCTGACCGCTTCGATGAAATGAAATGTATCGATTTGTATATGCTGGCTTCTACATACACAAGACTGACCTAATCAGCGTTAAGTGTAACCAAATATGCTCAAGTGGTGGGCCTGCAAAGTGAATGAAATGCACAAAACATCTTTATCCAAGCGGTTGATTTGATTCAGTTGGGGTTTGAATCAAAAGAACAGCTCCTGGTAGTCCTTCATCCATCCACCCACTCTTCAGTGATCTATAGAAACGGAAGTGGAAGGAGGCCAATTTTCTTTAACCACACACCATATACAGGCTAAAATAAAATAGAACCCTAGCAGTGGGGGGAAAAAAACCCAAAAAGTACACAGGACAGATCAGCAGTTGGACTGCTCATTTCCAATAATGATTATGATGATCAGATCATAAATTAATTTGATCTGCTTTTCTATTACTGAAAGAAAGCAAGGTCTTCAATCAACATTGATCGGTTGCCTATGTACTGCTGCTCTTCTGGAGGAGATAGAAAATGAGATGCAGAAATCATGTTTATAGCATCGGCTGTGTCAGAATGCAGCTTGAGCTGAGGTTAAGGCCATTTCCTTCATCGTACTGAGTAATAGGACTGACCTGTAATGTGTTAGACTGGGGAACTAGAGGAGGGCTTAAGGACGAAATCATTCCGAGGATGAGGATGAAAGAACCTGAGATGTATATTAATTGGATGAGAGGAATTTTTGTATAGACATTTAAATTCATACTTATATTGAATTAAGGGCAGGCCACAATATTAATATGCTTAGATTCAGAGGAGTTAGGTGACCTAAAGAGAATGAGAGGGCACAAAAGAAAAGTGAAGGACAGAGAAAATGAGATGTGTCTCGGACTGCATGGACAGACAATTTATTTCAGGCTTGTCACTACAGTCTGAGTGATACGCCTTTATACGATGAGCAAAACCACCAGAACAGATGCAGCTCCAAATCTCAAAATATAGCTCCTGCCAATTTGGTGAATTTTGGTTCAGTGAGGCTTCGTGTGACTGATAACCTACTCCTTTTCTTTTGGAATCCCACATTCTTTTTATTTGTACATCATTTTCTCAAATCCCAAATGTTGCTTCCCAGCTGATGGTTAATTTTATCCTCAGCTACCTGGAGTCTCATTTATCAAATATCGTGAGCAGAACAAGTACTAAATTTGTGCATAAGAGCCACCTGTATGCACCTGAAAATGGGTGCTTATCACACCAATGGCCATTGAAAATCCCACACATTCTAAATTGAAGTGCTTGGGCGTGGCCATTTGTATAAAGAAATGCCCTCAAATCGCCATATACAGTATCTCACAAAAGTGAGTACACCCCTCACATTTTCGTAAATATTTGATTATATCTTTTAATGAGACAACACTGAAGAAATGACACTTTGCTACAATGTAAAGTAGTGAGCGTACAACTTGTATAACAGTGTAAATTTGCTGTCCCCTCAAAATAACTCAACACACAGCCATTAATGTCTAAACCGCTGGCAACAAAAGTGAGCACACCCCTAAGTGAAAATGTGTGAATTTATGTGGTCACCATTATTTTCCAGCACTGCCTTAACCCTCTCGGGCATGGAGTTCACCAGAGCTTCACAGGTTGCCACTAGAGTCCTCCACTCTTCCTTGATGACATCACAGAGCTGGTGGATGTTAGAGACCTTGTGCTCCTCCACATTCTGTCTGAGGATTCCCCACAGATGCTCAATAGGTTTTAGGTCTAGAGACATGCTTGGCCAGTCCATCACCTTCACCCACAGCTTCTTTAGCGAGGCAGTGGAGACACCTCGTCTTGGAGGTGTGTTTGGGGCCATTATCATGCTGGAATACTGTCCTGCGGTCCAGTCTCCGAAGTGATCATGCTTTGCTTCAGTATGTCACAGTACATGTTGGCATTCATGGTTCCCTCAATGAACTGTAGCTCCCTAGTGCTGGCAGCACTCATGCAGCTCCAGACCATGACACTCCCACCACCATGCTTGACTGTAGACAAGACACACTTGTCTTTGTACTCCTCACCTGGTTGCCACCACACACGCTTGACACAATCTGAATCAAATAAGTTTATATTGGTCTCATCAGACCACAGGACATGGTTCCAGCAATCCATGTCCTTAGTCTGCTTGTCTTCAGCAAACTGTTTGCGGGATTTCTTGTGCATCATCTTTAGAAGAAGCTTCCTTCTGGGACGACAACCATGCAGACCAATTTGATGCAGTGTGCGGCGTATGGTCTGAGCACTGACAGGCTGACCCCCCCGACCCCTTCAACCTCTGCAGCAATGCTGGCAGCACTCATACGTCTATTTCCCAAACACAACCTCTGAATATGACGCTGACCACGTGCACTCAACTTCTTTGGTCGACCATGGCGGGGCCTGTTCTGAGTGGAACCTGTCCTATTAGACCACTGTATGGTCTTGGCCACAGTGCTACAGCTCAGTGTCAGAGTTTTGGCAATCTTCTTATAGCCTAGGCCATCTTTACGTAGAGCAACAATTCTTTTTTTAAGATCCTCAGAGAGTTCTTTGCCATGAGGTGCCATGGTGAACCTCCAGTGACCAGTATGAGGGAGTGTGAGAGTGATGACACCAAATTTAACACACCTGCCTGTATATATGTACCTATATACATACATATACATACACATATATATATATATATATATATGTATATATGTACCTATATATATATATATATATATATATATATATATTGTACCTATATACATACATATACATACACATACAAACACACATTTTATATATATATATATATATATATATATATATATATATGACTTCCCTTTAAAAAGTAGCCTTGTGATGCTGCTTGTTTCTGATGTCATGGAACAAACCAAGAGGTCTTGGAAGATTAACTTTTACTGACAACAAAGTAAAGATACTGTTAGACAAAGTAGAAAAAAAGTAAAGTAAAAACTGTTTATATATCTAACCCTTTCATTCACAAATTACTAAAAAAAATAGACAGATTCTTTAGATGTTTTGTTTTACTTAAAATTGCATGTCATATGAATTTTGACTTTCTTTAAAAAGTCAAAAAGTCTTTATTAAAGTTGGCTTGTCCATTTGTTGAAATATCATGAGGAAAAATAAGAGATAAACATTATACCTTAAAAAAAATTAAATGTGTTTATAAATGTCAAACTTGTATAAAATGATATATAAGTTACATAAACACAAAATATAGGAATATTATTGACGTTACAAAACAACAAGCAAAAACCACCACACAATAAAGCTGATTTTCAGAGTTTAAATTTTTTTAAATTTAAAATAAAGATTTTAAAATAAAATGAAAAAGTTAAGTTGTTAATTGGAGTCTGGTACAAATATATTTCTAGAGAGCAATGGAAATCAGGATACTGGTCTATGTTAAAATTACATTAATGTTCTCAGGATGAAATCTTATATTTTCCTTAAATTGACACTCCATAAATGTGGATAATTGCAGGAAATAGCTAATAAATAAATAATTATGCCTTAAATTACTTTAATGAGTTAAATGAGGAATAGGTGTGTACATTCTATTTCCCCAGTTACATTTAGAAACTCAAAAAACTGCTGCTAGTGTTGGAAATGTAAGGTATTGCAGTGTGAGTGATATGAATGAAGCTAAGACATGTCATTATTCAACTCGTAGTTGGTTGGGAAAGGCCAGTCTCCAATTACTCTATGAAATGTACCCATAGCTAAAAGCCCTAGAACGAAGTCAACTAAAAGTGCACTGGGCAAACAAAATTGATGATCCACTCCTCACTCTCAGCATAGTTTCCACTGGTGCTAAAAACACATTCCTTCCCTCCGCAAAGCTCCAAGTGCCAAATCATTCTCTAAATGTGCCTTTTATACGATTTTACTTTACATTCTGTCTGTCATCTGTCTACATCTTGTGAGCACTGAAATCAGTAATTACACTCAATTATGCTGATGTAATCCCATTTAATGCATAGAAGCACGGTTTACACACAAAACTATATGTAGGCATGTTTGATAAATGAGGTCCATGGTTTCCATATCCCATCCAATTTCCATCTAATCACTTAGGACATTGCTAAGTTTTGCTTAACAGAGCAATTAAATCTCACAACCTAACAAGGTGCATGAATTTCCATCACTATACACAGTATTGTAATGGTTAACTTGAAATGGTTTTCTCATGTCCAAGCAAACTGTCTGATCAATGTTCTTTGCATTACGTCTTCAGCTCACATTCAGATTATACCAAACATTCATGAACTGGCTTGGTACGCAATGGTACACAATACTGGCAAGTGTGTGTTTTGACTGTATGAGGACTGAAATGGAAATTGAAACAGCGTGAGATACTTCCAGGTGAAACATCATATTTGGGCAGGAAGGACCTTTGTTTTATTCATCAGAATTTGATTGGCTTATGAAAAGTACATGTGCCAAAATAAACATGGAGTCAGATCTAGATGTGAAGCTGCAGGTACTGTAACAGGAAAGAGCCATGGCTGCCTTTACTCTGTTTGAGACCTCGCCAATAACCGGGTCTTTTTGGACCATTTTTAGGAGGAAATTTAGTATGAATAACTACTTACCCAGCCATTAGTATTGCTTGTGTCCCCCTGTCTAAGGATATCCGAAGACATTCGAGTTGGTGAGTGGATTTGATACGTTCATGCATATCTGCATTATTTTAAGATGTTTAACAATTAATAAACAACCCATGAATAGAAACAAATTCTTTTTTTTATGCATATAGGAAATATACGTGCATACTCTAGATTGACATTTAGGATTGAAATATTATGCACATCTTTATAAATGAGGCCCACATTCTTTCTCAGTACCTTTTCAGGAGATAAATAAACCATCACATGCCAAATTCCCTGAAAGAACTAGTCAGGAAGTAAGGTGAGGAATGTGACCTCCAAAGCATGAATGGAAATCAAATTATGAATCATAAATACTGCCTTGTTTTCAGTTTACCACTCATACCAAGCTTTCAGCAGCTCTGATACATTTCTTTCTTTCAAGGACAGGAGCAATAAAAAATTGGACTAAAGACTGTCAAACAAAGGAAGACAGCAAACAGTGACTTGAATTAGACAGAATCAGTTTTCTGCCAAAAGAAAAAGCCTGTCTGATAAAAGAGAGAAGAATCTTTGACTGCCAAAAAAAAAAAAGCAAGAAAAATCCTAGGTTCAGAGGCATGCAATGCAAATTTTCAGTGCACTTCAAAGAACCAGCTAATCTCATACATGCTCTGACATACAATTTTGGCAATATCATAGTAAGAACTCCCCCTTCCCCCACCAGAAAGGCTGTATTTTTTTCAAAGGTGATACACTAAACCCCTATTTAAAAGATTATGTGATTTTTCCCAAGGAAAAGCTGCAATAATGTAATTGTGGGCAAGCACCATGTCTCCAAAAAGCAGGAAAGGAAAACATTCATCTTCACGTAGTAGTTATAGCTTCTGCTTTTGTGCATAGACAAAGGAAGAAACGATTTGTGAAGTTGCTTCAAAATCCGGATCAAATTTGGGTTTAATCGATAATTGAACACGTCTTCAGCCACTATCTCATGCCAAGTTTTGGAGATGATAGAGGGAGGGGGCTCCCAGGCATGACCTAGTTATGCCACCATCCGCACCATCTCCCCAAAATAAAAAGACACACTCCCAAGCCCTGACAAACCAAACACTTGAGGGATTGAGACTTCAAATGGATCCTGAATAATGCTTCCCAGTATGCAAAACACCTCGACAGACAAGACAACTACATCTGCCTCCCTCGATCTGACACAACTCAGACGAGAATTTGTGATGCGAGGTAAACAAACCAAGCTGAATGGAACTTTAAGGCAATTATAGTCAATCAAAAGAGAAAGGTGGGGGAAAAAAAGAGAACGACTTTTATACAGATTAACGTTTTAGTTGCACACCTTCTTAACAGGATAATAGATTTGAGACAACAAACACACTATAAATAAAAACAAAAAAAGAGAAAAAATAGGAATGGCAAAGGACTGCTGACACAAAGTTAGTCAAGATCCTTTACTATGCCATGACAGCAGTTTTGCCATGTGTAATGAAAGTCTCCTCCATGATGAAACTCTTGAATCTAGATGGCTATAGATTAACATGGGACGATAGGTTTTCTAACAGCTTTCCATGACCACATCATTGGATTAAGAATGTATTTACTGTATATGCAACAGAAAAGGGAGATCACCATTTCAGATCCCAATGATGCTACAGCTATTAATGGCCTGGGAGACCAAGAGAGCAAAATTGGCCGTGCTCTCTGGGTTGAAGGGATGGTGTTATTCTTTCCCATGTCAATCAGACAGACACTAACCAATCACAGAAGCCTGTGAGCTCATGTATGCGGAAAAGGGTGGATAGCAGTTTCCCATGAGTGTGTTCTGTTGCTCTGTAATGTAGCATGATCAGCAGTTTGAAAACAGATGCGATGGCTGGTTTCATGTGTCTCATGCTAACCTTTACTTTCCACGGTTGGTAACTGTAGGCTGATATGGGAGAGCCAATTAGTGCGTGGGAACTGGCAAACAATCAAATTGAGGGGAGTTCATATAACTAAAGAATATGTGAAATGGCTCCATATTAATTTCTGTAGCTATTACTAGGATGGGTAATTTAATCAGCATGAGGGATTACGCACTTTCTCCTGATTACCTTTATTTTCCTTTCCTTCTAATGTGCTTCCAGTAAAGCCCATTAAAACAACTACATTTTTTACAGACTACTACAGAACTATTGATTTTCTAGAACGATGTCAAATCACCAGGCAGCACCGGTAAGAAATTAAATTAGTCCAGATTCCCATGTAAAATGAATCACGTCCAAATAGAGCTAATGAGGGCTAAACTGTGCGCTTCGGCTTTCTAAACTGAAACACTGATCGCTCTTCCTTCCTTCTTTTCACTTTCTATCTCGAACACGGGCAAAATGCCACACCGTATTTTCATCTCCTCCTGGGATCGTAGCATCAGGACGGTGCATTTTAACATTGCAGCTCAGCAGCAGGCCACATTTCTGTCAAGATTAAAGAGAACACTTTGATACCCAATCCACACTAAGCTCCACATCCAAGTACGTCACAAGAAATTTCATCACTGAACGTTCACATATTTTAACAACCGTGTGATAAGCCAAACACACACTTGCATGCAAGGATGCATGCACGTAAACCAAAAGCTGGAGCTGTCCATCATTCACTGAACGTGTGTGAAAAATGAAGTCTTAACTTAAAAACACAAACGTGACAAATCCATTTGACAGCACAGCTGCGGCACAAGTCTATGACGCCTCCATTACCCATTCTGACAGCTACACCAGATGCCACCTAACACACACACACACACACAACAAACTGACTACTGCTACATGATAATATAATAATGAGAGATTACTGGTTCACCCTCAAAAATCATATTTCATATATGAACTTGAGTAACGGATTAATCAAGTAGGCCAAATCAAATCATATCAAATCGCCCAGCCTTAAACTGATCATCTTTAGCCTGACACAAATTTTTAAAAGGGTCTGTGGGGTTATTTTATGTTATATTGTGAATCCATGCTGCGGTCACTTCCAGCATTGTAGCAGTATATCCAAGTAAATCCAATAATTTCATGTTCGTGAAAACGGAGACTGTGTATTTCACATCATGTTAACACACACACACACAAAAAAAACAAGCAGTCACTTCTTTCTGTGGCTGAATCTCAAATACCATATTGAGAATATACTGTAGTGTACTATGAACGTAGATACTGCAATACCACTTAAGTTATACCATATGTAGTAGTGAGCATATATATTAAATATATGGACGTCAATGAGGTTGTTGCCTAATTTGACGAGATCAGGACAATAACAAATGAACGTGAATCATTTAAAATGAGGATTTTTGCCTCCTTGTGATTTTCTGCTTGTAAGACACTTTTTTAAATATAATTTTTTACTTCCCATGGTTTATACACTGATTTTTACAATTTTTATTATGTTTATGTATAATGTTGCATAATAAAAATACTGTGATGTTTCTGTGATTAAACTAATTTTGTTAAGTAAAGCAAAAATAACTTGCACATTAACGCACTGATTAACATCAGTTAACTCAATATACTAAGTACTCAATTACTCGTTTTAATGTGTTTTTGTTTATTTGACTACAAAATTGCTTAAAAAGCCCCTCTTTAGTCTGTAGTGTTTTGTGGTGTGAACTGCTTCAGGGTTGTTGTTTTTTAAAACTCCTGTTATGTTTCTGCATGTGCAATGAATAACCTAAATATTGGGGTAGAATTCAGTTGCTTTAGATCACTTTATCCCATAATATGGCCCAAAACAAATAATAATCAGATTACTAGTGCTGATGCAAAGGCACTGACTTTAATGGGTCATAATCATTATTATGCAGGTACAACAATGGGTGAAGCAATCAGAGCTGAGGTGTTAGACGATATGACTATTAATGAACTGAAAACTTCATGTACTCTAGCCTTTTGTAACAACAGGTACAGCCTGGTGCGATCCCATTGCCTTCTATAACAAAGCACTCACTCAGTACATTTACATGGACAACAATAATCCAATATTAACCCGATTAAGATGATACTCTGATTAAGAAACTACCATGTAAACAGCAACTTTTGATTACCTTAATCTGACTAAAGTCATACTCGAAGTAAACACGAATCGAATTAAGACAGGTGGAGTATTCCTGTTTTAGTCGCATTATCGATGTGCATTACAGACATGTAAACACCTTAATCACAATATTGTCTTATTCAGAATAAGGTCAATAATTAGATTATTGCTGCCCATGTAAACATCAAGTCTCACATCATTAGGGGTCTATAAACCAAAACATTTCTACATTAATTTCAGCATAAAGCACCGTTTTTCACCAGTTCTCTCTCTGAAATCATTTAACGTGTCTGTTGTTGTGTCTTCATTAAAACATTGATGAAAAACTCAATCCATCAACGGCACAAGGGCCAGAAACGCTTGAGGGTAGAAACAGGAGATGACCTGCTACATAATTGCTACAGAATTAAGTTTTCTTTCCGACTATGGGATTAACACCATGTGCTTGAGGAGGTTTTCCTGAGTTTTGGCCAATAAAAGAACAATACTTTCACTAGCTTTTAAAGCTTACTTTCATCCTAGCCATTATAAAGACTTATTTTGAAAACAATAGTAAAATTTTAAATGAATTAAAATGGCCTGTTTGCAGATTACAGACCAGTGGAAGTGTGTTTGAGCTCACATATTGATGTTGGACTGATTATCCATAGTTTTACAATTGTGCCTTTCCTCTCAATTTTCTGTCAGGTTACTTTATCTTAGCTAATTAACTAACATTAGCAGTGAAGGAGTGAAATATTGCAGTGAAATATTTATTATACGGTTGAAAAAATCCTGTCAGAAATCTTATCAGGTTAGCTCATGTTAGCTAGCTGGCTAGCTTTAGGAGAGAAGATTAGGAATTATGAGTGTTATTTTAAAATCCTGTTTGAAAATTTGTCAGGTTAGCTCATGTTAGCTAGCTGATTAGTGTTAGCAGTGAAACGGTCTAATATCCTGTCATAAATCATGCCATGTTAGCTCATGTTAGTTAGATGACTATTCATGTGCAGACAACTTTCTTTGCTGAGACAGAAGTGCCTGGTATAGTTAATTATTCTTATATACGGCTTTGACTAGAAGTCATAATTTCGCCTAAAATAAACCCTGATATACATTATTTTCTATTCCATTTTACATATCTCTCATTTGAATACATGACATGTGAATGAATACTTGGTGGAGTTTGGTTATGAGGAACTTTCCATCCATCTCTCCTAAATTCCACAGTGAAACTATACATTCAATAGGCATGGAACGTACTGTATATGTCAATAAAAAAGCCAAGAGAAACTGGTCTTTGATGATGTTAACAATATCCACCAAACTTTAAAGGGCTACACTATGGACCAGTGGTACATGTGTTTTTCAAAGCACCAAATTTATGGCTTGGGACTGAACTATTGACACAGAGATGCAGTCTGCCGTCTTTTCCAGAACAATGACATGGCTTGTTATTCCTTGGCCCGTATGCTCTGGCAGTGATGAATTATTCAACAATACGAGCAAAGAGGTAGAACAGCACCAAATACATGGATGCTTTGGACTCCACATACATATGTCTAGGGTAACTGATTAAAACATCTAAGGACCTCTTCTTTAGAGGTTGATGATTTCCTTTAGATCAAGCGCACATCCCCACATCCCTTTCCTCCATTCATTTTCAGCTTTGTTATTATAAAACCAGAAGCACTCCAACATGTATCTTAATTTGGGTTCTGCATGGTGCTATTTTGTGCTACAATGACAACAAGGTGATGGAGCTGAGACATCTATTCAAGTTGATGTGGTCAGCAAGTGGAAACTCAGCAGGACAAACTAGAGCTACGGAAGGCATTTCTGTTTTTGGGTACAGAAATTCAAGGTAAGAGAGTGCATTGGGAATACATGAAGTCTCTTTCTTCACTAAGCTAAAAATACCTACCAGCTGCCATTACAAAATGTTCTTGATAAATCCCCCAAAATGGGATATTGGTGTTATTGCTACCACGTTCTGGCTCCATGCTTTGTTTCCACTGTGGGTTTTTTAAAAGTTTAATTGGAAATGGAATCTACCGATGCGCCAGTCTATCAGGTTTCATGAACAGCATCTCACAGCAAGACACGCTCTTGTTGCTAAGTAACCAGCCTTTCAAAAAAAAAAAAAAAAAAAAAAGAACCAGGCAGAATACCAGAACTTACCGTGTCTTCCATGTTGTCCTCTGAACATCTGGAGGAAAGCAACTTTTCCAGAGATGGATCAGAACTCTGGAGTTCCCAACCCACATCAGGTAAAGTCTCAGAAAAATCCCCCTTGTTGCTCTTTTCTTCCACTGGAGAAGAACTGAGGGGGCTTTTCCCAGAATCCTCCTTTTCAGATGAGCTTTCCAACCCCTGTTTGCTCTTTTTCATAGGTGGACGTTTCTGAGAATCTGGGTAGTAATGTGTGACGAATTGCTTTCTCTCCCTGAAGGACTTAGGGATATCCTGTCTCTTAGAGTTCTTTGACCTCCACTTAGCTGGCCCTTTTTTAACTTTGTCCTTCTTGTCTTCTACCGGTTGTAAAGGATGCCCATGTACTTCTAGCAAGTGGCACAGGAAGTAGCTCTTCTCCAGCTCCACTTCCTCCAAGAGGCGCTGCAGAAGCCCGGCCTGCTCCTTGTCTGTGTCCCCATGGAGAGTCTTCAGCAGCTCCTCCAGTTTACGGTATGTTGCCCCATTGCCTTTACACCCTGAATTAATTCCTTCCCACTTCTTGCCTGCTTTCGTTGTCCTGCCTGGTCTTATGATGCCATCGATCTCGTCGGCCAGCCTTTGGCGCAGTTCACCAGCCTGTTTGAGGTTATCGTGGTCAAGGTGCTGGTGCTCCACCCAGGTCCAGGGCAGCTCCAGAGCCTTTTCCTTCTCACATCCAGGACCAAGAACAGCTTGGGATGGGGTTTCAAGTCTGCTGTGGCAAGGCGAGACTTTCTTGGACTCCTTTTTCAAAAGTGAAGGACTCCTTGATTTTTTGAAGAAGAGATATTGGTAGTTACTGTCAGCTTCATCCTTGCCCATAGTGAAATGATGTTATTTTTATGGAGGTAGAAGAGACGCAGAGAAAAAAGGCCTGGTCAGGCCTGGGCAGAAGGCATGCGCTAGAGAAGGATGAATGGTGAAGACATGCAACGGTGAAGAAATGCATTCATGCAGGATATCGGCATTCACAAGCACGCATTGCAAAATCTACTCCGAACGGCCACTGAAATGAGGAAAGATGAGCACAGGTGAGAATGCCATGAAGAAATGAAATGAATGAAATAAATTGAGGCGATACAATCAGGAGCTCAACTGAGGTTTTACAGAGAACGTCAGAGTATGTTCAGTGAGTAAAAGTGACTAACCACACTTCCTGTAACTGAAAAAGTCATTCCTGAAAAAAGGCCAGGAAGCGGTTTCCATTCTTTCTGCTTTAGCAAGCAGTAATGTTCACACTAATGGTCTCAGTTAGACACTTTAACGGAGACCATCACCCAGTATACAGTGATTATCAGTACTCTTATTAAAGAGTACTGCGTTTTAAAGCACCCCGAACATGGAATTAAAATTATTAAAATGATTACTTGTTATTTTAATGTCCACAAAGCTACTGAACTTTTACCCTCATCAATAACATCAGCACCTATGTACATACGAATAATTTTTTGTTCTGTCATAACAAATTTGACCAAAACATGAAACTATACATCGGGGAGGAGTTAATCATTTTAAAATGTCTTTGATTTCAAGTTTCATTATTATTATTATTATTATTATATTATTATTATTCTATTCTATCACCAAAATGTGAATTTTACATCAGATTTGAACTTGATCCTTATCCCTGAAGTAGATTTAATTAAATTAGTCATAAAAAGCAAAACTTTTCAGATGTAAACACCTCATATTCAGCTGCCTCTGTCATACCCTCTCATCTGCTATTCAGCCCGTTATACGGCAGATCAAACGTTTATTTCTCCTACCCGTTTTCGGACGAGCCCCGCCTCCGATTTGCTGATTGGCCAGAATTAACACATTGTCCAATAGACGATCTGTTTGGGAGGACGAACTCGGACTCGAACCTACACCCCAAGCGGGATTTGTTGGAATTGTCAGGAAATAGTCGGAATACGGGTAGGACAAAAACAACGCTGAGGTTTCCGCGACTCTTTAAATATACAACGCCAGAGTTCACACGCAGCCTGTGTAAGGTTTAGTAGCTGACAGTATTCAGGTACATGTCTTCTATTTACGCCGGTAGATTTCGCAGGTGGTGTTTATTGTGTTTTAATGCATTTACAGCTAAAAGATGAACAAACGCTTACCTCTTACACAAAAGTCCAGCAGCTCCTTAAATTATTCCCCGGGGTTTAACTGGCCGCAGATTAAGGGTTTATATCAATGCGCACAAACCCGGAGAAGACGTACAGAGACGAAGCAGCGTCATGTTTGTGTGTATTTTGTTTTCCTTGCACAATCCCGGACTGAATCCACAAGAGCACCAGTTGCTTCCAGCTCAAGCCAAACGTCCGGCTCCTGAAAAACCCTCAACCTCAAAAGCAGAGGAACGCAGAGCCGCATTAATGAGACTACAGTGGCATCTAGTGGTTATATCTGGGTACTGCATGGCGCATTAATCACTCGGATTAATCACATTAAATGGTAAATGGTCTGCACTTATATAGCGCTTTTATACACTGTGTCTCATTCACCCATTCACACACACACTCCTGGTAGCAGAGCTGCCATGCAAGGTGCTAACTTGCCATCGGACGCAACTTGGGGTTCAGTGTCTTGCCCAAGGACACTTCGGCATGTGGAGTCATCCGGGCTAAGAACCACCAACCCTACTATTAGTGGACAACCCGCTCTACCACCTGAGCCACATTAATCATACCGCTTACTTTATCCGGGAGTAGTTTTATTTTAGAGCGATAAGTTTGTAAATACTGGCACCCTGTCCAGTGTGTACCCCGCCTTGTGCCCGATGCTCCCTGGGATAGGCTCCAGGTTCCCCGTGACCCTGAAAAGGAGTAAGCGGTAGAAGATGGATGGATGGAAGTTGTGTAAATAGTAAATTGACTTCACCAAAGCGATATTATAAGTAGGTAAGTAACTAATTAAATGGATAAGTAAGTAGGTGGGCATGTAACTGAGTAAGTAAGCAGTAAGTAGGTGGATAGATAGAGAAATAAGTAAAAAGGTAAGCAAGCAAGTAAGTAAGTATATAAATAGGTAAGTAAATGAGTAGGTACAGTGCTGTGAAAAGGTGTTTACCACAGCAAAGGACCTACAGGCCTCTGTTGCATCAATAAAGGACTGTTCATGACTCCACTATCAGAAAGACACTGGGCAAAAATGGCATCCATGGAAGAGTGGTGACGTGAAAACCCACTGCTAACCCAGAACAACATTAAGGCTCATTTGAATTTTCCTTAACACACCTTGATGATCCTTAAACCTTTTGGGAGTATGTTTTGTAGATGAGTCGAAAATGTAACTGTTTGGAAGCCAGGGGTCCCTTTACATCTGGCGTAAACCAAACACAGAATTCCATAAAAAGAACATCATACCTAGAGTCAAGCATGGTGGTGGTAGTGTGATGGTGTGGGGATGCTTTACTGGTTCAGGGACTGGGTAACCTGCAATAATTGAGTCTACCAGAAAATCCTAAAGGACAATGTCCGGTCTTCAGTCCGTAAGTCGAAACACAAGCGCAACTGAATTATGCAGCAAGACAATGATTCAAAGGTGTTGGATCATTTTTTTTTTTGCTCCAAAAAATAAATAAATATATAAATACTGTATTGTGTGTTTACTCACGTTGCCGTTTTTAGATCTAAAACTATTTAGTGTGAGATATACACAAAAACAAAAATCAGGCAAAAAAATCAGGCAAATACGTTTTCACAGCACTGTAATTAGGTAGATAAGTAAGCAAATATGTAGATAGGTAAATAAGTAAGTAAGTAGGTAGGTACATAATTATGCTAGCAAACAATCAAGCAAACAAATAAATGGGATTGTGGTTTCAAATCACAGGGATTTTAGTAATATTTACTTCATTAAATTGCTTGAAATAGAAATCCCCTACAACTTTAGCTTGAATCTGTCATCATAAGACTGTCATAACCACATCATACATATATTATGAGCAATTCAGTGTGTAAGTTCATTATACTAGGAAACCTATTCTAGGAGCACATGCAGACCTGCAATATTGTTGACAGAATTACAAACTAGTGGTGAAATAGTAAAAGAGTAAGGAAGATAGTCTGTAGCTATCAAAAATTGCCATGTGACAGATTGTCATGACATCAAACATTATGAGGGCAACAGTTACTGATAATAGAATCGTGGCATATCATGAGCTTGAAAAGTCAGGGTAACTCATGACACATTTATGACATGATGTCACATGATACAAGTCAAATGTTAAACTTTATAGTTCAGTCTTTGAGAAGAATTAGAAATACAATCACTTCACTCTTAATTCTAGTGAAATCCTTTTTGATTGTGAGTGTGAAAACAGAATTCTCAGCTATTAAATTAGTTTGAATAAGGAATATTTATAATAAAGGAATGTATAAATGTTAAATGCACTCTTTCTTCATAACTTATAAACCAGACAATAAGGGTGGCTAAAATAAGATAAGATAAGATCAACTTTATTGATCTCACACTCAGGAAAATTCCCTCACAGCAGCTCAATTACACAAGAAATAGATAGGAAAGAATACACATTAAATAGGAATAGAATTGAAAAAAGTAATAAAAAATAATAATAAATAAATAAATAAAAATTTATACTTAGAATAGGAATAGAAAAACAAGAATAATAGTAGTAAAAATAATAATAATGTTAATATGTACACTATGAACATCTCAATGTATATACAGATGAATACAAATATGGATATATACAGATGAGTAACACATATATACATAAATGGATAAAAGGACACAAGAATCACTGTTTTCTACACTGACCCTTTTAACTGAATGTTACAATTCCATTTTACACTCCATTCTGGATTATGTCCTACATACAACTGCCCTCTCGGCAATACACATATTACCGAATTCAGTAGGGAACACTAGTGGCACGTGAGGAAAACTTTTTGCGTCATAGGTGTCCCAGATTCTCCTGGGATGGATTTGTGAAGAGACATACAGAGACATAAGTCAGTTGACTGAGGTGTTTCATTTACACTGGCTTCAAGAATGTGACACCTATTCTGAGCTCACCTAGAATAAGAAATATACATAACAATAATAGGATGCTTAGAATGAGAGAATTCGTCTGACTGAATGATTCAGACTGGCAGCTTGCCCATTTTGATCCGTTGTAATTAATAACAAAAATATAAATGTAAAAGTAGTTTAAAGATTTTTTCTTCTTCTTGGGTTTAACCAAAGTGACCATGTCTAAAGGATTATTCCATCAACAAATGGAACCTTTGTACCTGTAAGAGAGACGCTTCTATCATTTTTTTATTCAAACAGAGTTTATTCATTAAACTAATTATCTATGCATGAAAAAGCTAAACAACATCCCATTTATGTTTTCTCACAGGTTTTATAATTCAATTCAATTCAATTTTATTTGTATAGCGCTTTTTACAATAGTCATTGTCTCAAAGCAGCTTTACAGAAATAAAAAACAGGTATAAACAGTCAGAAACAGATCAAGAGAGACAAACAGGTATAAAACAAGTGGAATTTACCCCAACTGATTAAGCCACTGAGTGGCGACGGTGGCAAGGAAAAACTCCCTAAGATTTTATAATCCATTTACTTCACGTTATATCTTGCTGCAGTAGCACAAAGTGCAGTTTTGATTCAATACTAATTAAAAAAAAGAAAGATAAATTAATTAAAGTAGAAATATCTGATAATAAATCTTACTTCAACTTAATGCTTGGAGTTACAATTCTAATAATAAAGTGGTTAGCATGTTTGCCTCACTCCTCCGGGGATGGCGGCTCGAATCCCGCCTCCGCCCTGTGTGTGCGGAGCCTGCATGCACTCCCTGTGCTTCAGGGGTTTCCTCCAGGTACTCTGGTTTCCTCCTCTTGTCCAAAGACATGCGTTGTAGTTTGATTGGCATTTCCAAATGGCCTGTAGTGTTTCATTGTGCCCTGCAATGTGTTGGCACACCGTCCAGGATGTCCCTTGCCCTTTATTGTGAGGTTTTTTTGGGTTTTTTTGTATAACAAACTGCATTTTTTAAATTAACTTTGAGACAGAGAGAAGAAGAGAGACTGGAGCTACTATCATGTAAGAAATATCAGCAATGTTAAATGTAATCATGAAGTGTAAAGTACATTTTAATACATGTTCTTTAATAATAAATAATAATTGTAATTCTTGGTAAATTGCTGTGGTATAAGAGGAATTTCCTCTTAAAAATGTCCTATAACAGCACTCCCTCAAGTGTTGTATTCCTTACGTACAGTATACAATATAATTATGTGTTTTGCCTGCCTTTATTCAGAAAAAGATTTCAGTGACCCAAACGTGTCCCAACACAATCTTTTTAAGAAAAGCAAAAATGTTTAACATTCCTGTTAACAAATAATTCGAGTAAAAATATGAGATTACCAGGAAATACAGGATCGTTCTTTATAGTTCGTATTGTTTATTGTGTAAAACTGAACTACAATGGTGTGTTGAACAATTTTACCTTTTTAAATCTTGACTAATAAAAAAAAAAAGTCTCTGGATGGAATGTTTGTCTGGTGTATATACTGCTACTGCGTCTGAAATACAAAATAAAAGTGTATTGAAAAAGTAAAGCTAAAACATATTGTATTTTCCAGTGGTATGCATAAAAAGGAGTTCCTTGGATCACCTTCTGTATCCTGACTAGGGAGATGTCCTTAATGGAGATATCTTTGTCTGTAATTCTGTTTTTGTTCAGCTCCTTAATTTATAACTGGACATAAATGCATCACTTGTCAGTGCAGAAAGGCTTTTTCTCAGAGTAAAATGGGACTGTCCGAAAAGGTTTTTGTTTTTTTTAAAGCAGGATTTTATAAACAAAAACTGTGTCACTTTCAAGAAGATGCCACCAAAACCCATTTAATCAAGTCATAACCCACTTCTGATAGAGACGTAGAGGAGAGTGTCTCTGGAGAGACAGATATCGGACAGGGACAATGGTGACTGCTATATTGATCTCTCTGAGAGCATGTTACATAAAGCCTCGACCATTTTGTTATGTGCTAGTGTGCAAACGCTCTCCATTTACTGCTGCCCTTTACTACTATAAGTATTAGTATTAGAATATAAGAAGGGGATTGAAAGTTTTGAAGGAAGAGGAAAGCTTTCATGTTTGAAAGAGATGAAAGTGAAGTCTTGGAAAGACTGAGGTAGGACGTTTCAAACTTGTAAGGCCTATCTATTCCTAATGATGTAATTACCTCATTTGTTATCACTGACTATATTACGCCATCTGGTGTCACACAGAGGAGGACAGAGTGTTTAAGGGTTGAGGGTCAGAACTTGGGAACAGCGAAGACCCCAGTATGAGTAATACTTAGTGTGTATGAGGTTACTAGAACATACATGATAGTTCTTCATAGTTCATATGGTTTACTTTGTATAACTGAACTACACTGGTGCGTTTAAGAACTGTATGTAACGGAAATCAGATGGAGCGCCCTCGTTTCCAGAGTGGTGTGTGGAGATGGGGAGGGTGGCTGCCTTTGAGGAGGGGTCGAGCAGAAGGATTGGAGTTGGGAATTACTTCAGGAAGAAATGGAGCAGTTATTTGGCGTTTTTGGGGGACTCTTGAGGAGGGGCAGTGGAGAGTATATAATTTAGAGTTTAGGCTATGATTAGATAGATGGATGGATAGATAGATAGATAGATAGATAGATAGATAGATAGATAGATAGATAGATAGATAGATAGATAGATAGATAGATAGATAGATAGATAGATAGATAGATAGATAGATAGATAGATAGATAGATAGATAGATAGATAGATAGATAGATAGATAGATACTTTATTATACTTGATTATTGTATTTTACCTTTATTTTTATTATTTTCTTTTTTTTTTAATTGTGTGCATTTTTATTTATTTTATTTATTTATTTATTTTATTATTATTATTATTTTTATATGTGAGTTTATATTCTATTGACCACAAGGTGTTCGTGGGGGGACCAGGGTGGGGGGAAGAGGTTGGTAGGGGGAGGGGTTGTTGTGTGGATTTATGTTAAAAGTTTGTTTCATTATGTATGTTGTTTGTCTGTTGGTGTTCACTTGTGAATCAATAAAAGTGTTAATTACACAAAAAAAGAACTGTACGTAACAATTGTACCTTGTTTATATAGAGGTTTAATGAAAGCGAATCTCTTCTAGTTTTATATTGATGGTTAAATCACATTTATTTGTATAGCTACTAAGCTTCTTTATTACAATGAACAACAAACCTTCATAAGTCAGCAAACATTGTTAGAAGAAAGGTTAGTATATCCCATATTTGTTCTCTTGAAGGGTGCAAATAATTCTGGATTTGATTTTTGGATACAGATTTTAAAGATTTTAGCTCACAGGAACAGAAATAGGAATCACATGAAGATGGACTTTAAACAAAAGTAACAGTAATTTATAAATAATGCAGTACCTGGTGCATTTGGCTACTAGCATCTCCTATTCAGTCCCTCCAGGATTTTGCGATTTTGTGATGGCGGAAATTAACCCGAAATCAAGCAAACTCCGCAATATTCAGAGGAACTTGCGATTTTTCTAAATAACCCCCAGATTTTCTGCAGATTTGAGCCAGGACACATCATGTGACATCATCACAATGTACATTCAGCCAAAGCCCTTTTCAATTCACGTGCGTCAAACATGAATACATTCAAAAAGTCTCATTTACCGACAAATTTCATTGCGAAAGATCGTGCAAAACAATTTCATGCAACTGCAATTTCAGCAATTCAAGCAGTTTTCCGCATCAAAGCACCAAAAACGCCGCAAGGAGCACTGCAAATTTTTTTAAAAGACGTAGCGAAATGAAGCATTTTTTGGCTGCAACAATCACAAAAAAAGTCAGTGAAATCCTGTACAGACTGCTTATGTGACACACAAAACGCTGCATAGTGCACGTTCACAAAAGATAAACTAGAGGCAGCGTGTTACATTTTAATGTGAATAGGAGTTGCAAATTGCCTTGGTAATCAATATGTCATTCTTTCCTCCGGGCTCCCTCTTGCTCCTTCCTGGTTCCTGATGACCTCCTTTTGCTAGCAATTATTCTACGAAGCCCAGGGGTTTAAAAGGGTTTCTATGTCAGTGCTCATGTTACGCTTAGCATATGATGAATCCTTCTTTACTTCAATACTTCAATAACAGGAACAATGATATCAACAACATACAAGATTTTATAAAAATTTCTCTGTGGCAAATTTGACCCAAGACTTAATTCTGCAAAGGCTCCTAGATACGGAATGGACTTCTAAGTTAGATTTTACTCCCATTGACGATGTGGTGTCAGACTGTGACTGCCAAGATAAAGTACATACAATGTACGGGCAGTAGATTTTCTTCCTGTTGGTCCAGTCCTTAGCAACTGCACCTGTCCTCTCCAGTCCCTCAGCCTACATTCCTAACAAACCCTGTCCTTCAGTAAGTGTTTGTACCTAAACGTATGTCTAATCTCAACCAAAAATGATTTTCTTTCTTTTTCAGTACAAAGCACTGTATCATCTTCCTAATTTCTGTGTCACCACACAATTAGATGTGATGTCAATTTTCTCATTCCATTTGTTCGTTCTATCATTTCTCGGATCAGTCCTTTTTATGTAACTCTCTTTCAGCCAAATCGAACCTCTAACAAACAGCGAGTGTGAGAAAGAAACAGGAAGAGAAAGCGGGACAGAGAAAGAAAAAGCTCCAGTCATCCTTCTCACTACAGACCACTGGAATTATGGGAGAAAAGGGCTGAGATGGATGGACAGGAAGTTGCCACAATCTGTAGCATGCACATGGATGATCCAGAAATTATATGAGTATATGATCACAAAAGTAGACATCTACTTTGCAATTCTGGTTGTTATAATAACAGTCAAATTTAGGAGAGCTGACCTTGACTTTTTCAGCTGTCAAACCATATGCCGTTATCTAAGTTCCTCTTAATCTTTAAGATTCTAAAAAATGTTGCACCTCAACAGCTGAGCTGATACTTGCATAGGAAGCATATACATGAAAACGTTCAGTCGATATGGAATGTGTTCTGGTTAAAGTAGTAAATGACCTACTACTGGCTTCTGATCAGGTACATGTCTACTTGTTTGTATTACTTAGGGCTTAGTGCTGCTTCAATAATCATTTAAACAGATATTTTTTTGTTGGGCTTAAAGTAATGGCTCTTTTTGGCCTCTATGTTGGTTTTTTTTTTTTTTTTTTTTTTTTTTTTTTTGTTGTGGTTTTTTTTTTTTTTTTAAATAAATATATATTTTATATAAAGGTTGGGTTTTGGGGGGGGGGTTTTTTTTTTTTTTTTTTTTTTTTTTTTTTTTGTGAAAAGGAAGAAAGAAGGGTATGTTTTTTTGTTTTTGTTTTTTTGTGTGTGGAGGGAAGAGAGAGAGGGGGGAGGTTATTTTTTTAAAAAAAGAGGAAGGGGGCCGCGGAGGCCCCCCCAAAAAAGGGCAATTTTCTCTTTGGTGCTGTACAGAAGAAAGCTACATGTCTTAGTCTGGTTAGCAATTAAAAAACGTCTTTCAGGGATGACTTTCCAGCGAAAACTTATGGTCTCAAGTTGCAGTATTCTGATTCAAGAATATGAAAAGAACAGCATGTTTCGCATTCAATTCAGTTCAATTTTATTTATTTGTATAGCGCTTTTCACAATGGACATTGTCTCAAAGCAGCTTTGCAGAAACATATAAACACAGGATACAGATTTTAAGTGTGTGAGTTTATCCCTATTGAACAAGCCGGTGGTCACGGTGGTGAGGACAAACTCCCTAAGATGATATGAGGAAGGAACCTTGAGTGGAACCAGACTCAGAAGGGGACCTGTCCTCATCTGGGTCACAACGGATAGTGTGAACGTGAAAGAAAGTTCATTATGGTTTTATATTAAGTCTGTTTGTTGAACTAGTCCACTGTTCACTAAAGGAGACCTGAGTGCAAAATTGTATGTGGTAATTACAGTCTCAAGGCCATAGTAGCAACCGTAGTCCCAGCAACCACAGCGAGAATGTCAGTGTGGAATTGAGGTTTGAAACCATTTCATGGTACTTCAAGCGGTACCATCCTCAGCAATCTCCAGGCTATAATCTCCAACTGACGAGAACTCCTTCCAGAGGTAGGGCATCAGGATGGCTCAAGCAGGTCTGGAGAGCAGAAAGGGTCAGGATCACCGACATCTCCATAAAATCATATGTGGCTCAACACAAGGAGAGAGAGGTAAAGAGAGGGAGAGATCATTAGGTATGCTTACTACAACACATTTTTAACATTAGTTGCGATTTGTCCTGTCTACTTTGAGCGCCATGAAAATTAGGCCTGAAAATGTGTCCCAAAAGTCTTTGCAGTTTGCCTCTCACGGCTGTTTGGAGACCGCTACCATCGTTGCTTGTGGCTGTGCACTTGTAAATGTTCCTATATGAGATGGTAGTAGCTAATATGAATATATATATATATATATATATATATATATATATATATATATATATATATATATATATATAAAAAATATTCATATATATATATGTATATATATATATATATATATATATATATATACACATATATATACATATATATATATATATATATATATATATATATATATATATGTGTGTGTGTATATATATATATATATATGTGTGTGTGTGTGTGTGTGTGTGTGTGTGTGTGTGTGTGTGTGGTTCGATTCCTGTCAGGGCCATGTGTGTGCGGAGTGTTCTCCCCGTGTTGCAGGGGATTCCTCCGGGTACTCCGGTTTCCTCCCCCAGTCCAAAGACATGCATGGTAGGCTGATTGGTGTGTCTAAATTGTCCGTTGCGTATGAATGGGTGTGTGAGTGTGTATGTGATTGTGCCCTGCGATGGACTGGCACCCTGTCCAGGGTGTACCCCGCCTTGTGCCCGATGCTTCCTGGGATAGGCTCCAGGTTTCCTGAAACCCTGAAGAAGGAATATGCAGTAGAAGATGGATGGATGGATGGATGGATGTCCACTGCAATAGACACACACACACCAAAGAACACCATTCCCACAGTGAGTGGTGGTGGCAGCATCATGCTTTAGTGCTGCTTTTCTTCAGCCAGGACTGGGGCATTTATCAAGGTGGAGAGAATCATGGATAGCTATAAATACCAGCCGATTTTTTGTGCAAAACCTTCAGGGGTCTGCTAGTCAGCTGAAGATGAAAAGGAATTTCGCATTTCAGTACGACAATGACCCAAAGCATACATCGAAATCAACAAAGGAAAGGCTTAACCGAATCAATGTTTTTAACTGACCTATCCAGAGCCCATACCTGAAGCTGGCTGTGCACAGGAGATGTCCTCCCAAGTTGATGGATACAGGAAAAAGACTGAGTGGTGTAATAAAATCAAAGGGTGCTTCAACAAAGCATTCATTTAGGGGTGTACACACTTATGCAACTAGGACATTGTTTTTCAAGTTTTTTCTTTTTTCCATAAAAAAAAGTTTCAGATTGTATTTCACTTTATTTGTATACTTTGCAATTGTACATTAAAGGTCAGAAACGATCTGACATGATTTATCTTAGTGTCATTGTTTTCCTTCACAAGAACCTGCCATTTTAACAGGGGTGTGTAGACTATTTATATCCATTATACATATTATATATCATATCACATGACACAAAGTTCAACATCCATCTATTTTTTCTTACCGTGCATTCACACATTCGTACACATATGTGCCTTTATCGTCTTACACATAAACAGAACAGTAATTTCTGAGAGCCGAACTTGAAACTAGAGATGCTCAGGTACCAGTGAAGGGTTGGCTTTCAGCTCTCCCTCTTTCTCCTTTTTCTCGCTTCCATGCTCCTCTTCATTCTTTGTGCTGATAGCGGCAGGGACCAGGTGTCAGGGCATACATTAATATACAGTAGTGATGCCTTTCTCAGGTCTTATATGAACTGTAGGAGAAAAGCCAAATACTTATAGCCTTGGAGATGAACGACCCTGTATCTATGCAGCCGGACGCTGTTTTTCCCCCCTCCTTCTCTTGCACGAGGTTCTTATGTGTAACTCCAACAAGTGCAAAACTGTCCCGTGAGGTACCAGCTATCTGAAATCACAGGACAAAATCTACTGCCTTTTTGGTGATAAAACTCATATTTTGTGGGGATTATATTATTTGTCTTGTGAGGGCAAGAAAAAGCCTGCAATTATCTAAGGTATGTTTCTCATCTTAATGATCTCGTCATAGATATTGTTATTTTTTAGAAGTTTTGATTCTATGCTTGTAGGAAAGCAGTTATTGAGATGAATCAAAATGGACATTTAACAAACTGATTTTTGATGTGGGCTTGTAAATTTTAAAAGATGGAAAGTTGTGTGTTCGTTGGGAACCTTTTTTTTTTTTTTTGCATTGCCCATAGTATTCTTACACTTTGTATAAATATATAAATATATAAGATGTCCTATTTGTTGTCTGGGTTTAATTGATAGCATATTAAAATGATTAAATCTTTATTATAATGGACTGATGCTGACAGATACAAGGAAGTGGAAGGCATTTATAAATTACAAAATCTTGACAGAGAGACCAAGACCAAGAGCAAGAGCAAGCACAAGGGACAAACAAAGAATTGCTCTTGTTCCAGTATTTTATTTGTGACTTGTTTTAATAGGCAGTGTTTGTGTGAACCTGAGATCTTTCAGCTCAGAGTTGGGAAGAAGAGGAAAGGAAAAGGAGGGGAAGCATGAGCAATACAAAAGGCAACATTATTCCCCTGCAAATCTATGAATGGCGTATTGAAAAACATCACACTGGAGACTAGATTATTTTTCATGCTTCATAACTAGAGTGTTTGTCTGCTGGCTTAGAGTGCTCTGCGAGAGCAGCGTTTAAAAAATGGGGAAAATTAGTGCATGACTGTGTTAAAAAATCAGCAGGCCCTAATTGCACAGAAAAGAAGCCATGTGATGGGATTTTATGAAAAGTTTAAAATGTCCACAGCCAAGTAGCAATGCAGAGAAGTAAGAGTCACCAGGAGGAAGAGAGCAGGATTCAGAAAAGAGAGGGATTTGGGTTTTGATAAGAGATGCATGCACCTTAACGCCAAACATGCGATATCAGTACATGTTTCTGACATTGTGGTCATCAGGATTTTACATTTCTGTTGAACTCTTTGAAGGCACCTAATTTGGCTAATAATCTAGTTCTTCATGGGCTGGCCAATCAGTAGCTAATGATAATGACTTAAATGTTGAGTGTTCAAATCACAGGACTGTCAGAGAAAGAAATGTAGCTATGGAGAAACATTAGTGAATTTAAACTTCAGTTGTGGGTTAAGCAGAATTAGTAGAATGCTATTTCACAAAACTACATTTTCTGGTGAAATAATGTCATTTAAACACAATGAAATTCATAAGTCCGCTAGTGTTATTATTTTTGTGCTGTGTTGGTTTCGGAATTGATCAGCCTTTGCTGATCCTTTAATCATTTATTCATCTTTAGTATCTGGGTATTGGTGGATCCGGAGCCTACTCCAGGAACACTGGGCATGAGGCAGGAATACACCCTGGAGAGGATACCTGTCCATTCACACATTCATTCACAAATAGGGACAATTTAGGGACACCAATATGCATATCCAAAATAATGTTTTTGGGAGGTGGAAGGAAACCAGATAACCCAGAGTAACCTAAGGGAGAACACTCAAAGCTCCACACACACAGTAACCCAAGATCAGAAACAAAGTGGGGACCCTGGAGTCACGTGCTGCACCACCATGCCACCAATTCCTTTTAATTTACACTAGCATGTAAAAAGTGTGGTGAGTGAGTAGCATGTTTTATTTTTAATTCATGGATCATTTAAGTGAAGTATTTTGGGGGTTAGATATCTGTTATGCTACATTACGCTTGTTGCATTGCAAAATAGCCTTTGTGTGCCTTGAACCCTGTTTAATAATGATTACAATTATTATTAACATTACTTTGATTACTGTCCTGGAAACAAGTCTAAAAGCAACATCTACAAACCAGCTGTGGACTAGCATTATTGAACCCTGGTACTTAAAAGAGCGGGTGTGGCACCTCTGTAGCATAAAAACTCATTCATAAATCAAAAAAACAGTGTTAAAGTAATTACTGTAAACACTACACAACTGAGGTGTAGTGAGTTCCAGTGTGCATGCATATACAGAGAACAGTATTTGTGTATTTACCCACAGCGACTCTTGTGCAGTCTTTTCTGGTTTCTTTGAGTCAACACACCCCCCCCACCCTCATATTATTCCCCCCTCGATTACCTCCATCACTGGACAGAGGGAGACGAGAGGCGCCCGGCTGGTGTCATCGGCTGCATAAGCATTCTGGAGAGCCCCAGTGAAAGATTCGCAGGAAGCAGCCCTTAGGTCCCAGAAACAGGCAGCAGAAACAGCTTTTTGTGCCCTCGGCCCCGGAATGTCCACTATCTGCCTAGGCCCAATATCAAATTCTCTGCTCGTCCTGGGATCCTGTGCACCAGCTTGCTGTTTGCTCACATTCCAATGGAAGGTCATGACGGATTTGGGAAAAACAAAAACGGAAAAATGAAAAGAAAAAAAGTATGCTTTATAGTAAAATGTCCAGTATTTTGGGCAAATATTCAATAAACAGTTGTCCACACTGTTGTCTATGTGTGTATGAGTTTTCAGGTTGCTAATATATCAATTTAGAACCACTTAGAAGCTTAGTTTCTCCAGTACAGCTCTTAGCATTTAATATCCCTAGATGTGGAGATATGAATACTTCTTAAAAATGTATAATTTTTTTAGTTTTCATGCATGGTGACAGCATGGTGGTGCAATGTGTAGTGTTGCCATAGTATAGTGCCAGGGTCCCCGATTTGATCCGGAGCTCGGGTTACTGTGCAGTTTTGCATGTCAGCGAATGTGTTTGTGGATTCGCAATATTGTTTTGCTTAAACAGCATTGTGTTTTGACTGCAGTTGTTATTGTTAAAACAAAAATCGATTTACCTCAAGCCACATAGCACTATGGACATAATAGCTGTCCAATCAGAGCAGAGAGAGCAGAGCTGAGGACAAGTATCCCAGACACTGGAGGAACACTTATTTCTTTTGAAATCTGACTGTACATTACATGAAAGAGTGTTCACAAAAAAATTATCTATGTTAACAGATATGAAAAGATAAAGTGGTACTGTCCATACACACAGTATATACATATTCAGTATATAGTATTTATGTATAAAGTGTATACATATAGTGTATGTATATACTTAATACATATGTACTATACATATACGTATAGTGCATATGCATACAGGATATACATATACACAGTATATACGTGTGTGTGTGTGTGTGTGTGTTTGTGTGTGTGTGTGTGTGTGTGTGTGTAGGTATCCGGGTGGCTCCTTCCTCAGACTGCCATGCGAGGCCAGGGTGTGTTCAGTAGTGTGTACAGGCGTTGGAAAGCCTCCACATGTCTCCTCATCTCTCTACTAGCTTCACTACTGCTGCTGGCCATTAATATGCGCCTACCACTTGGTGAATACACAGGATGTGTGTGTGTGTGTCTGTGTGTGTGTGTGTGTGTGTGTGGCTTGTGTGTAAGCCAAAAAGCAAAATGCGTCATCCTTAACAAAACAGAACTGAGAAGGGACTCGATCATTTCACAACAATTATGTCTTTAAACAGATAAAAGGCTCAGCATTGATCTGACCTGAAGCATGCTGAACGTGGAGCTTCTTGAAGAGTGGAGATATCCTCAGTGTCTTTTACGGATATATCTTCCATTGTGGACCCTGAAGAAATTAAACATTTAGTCATCTTCATCTTCAGCTTCAATGTTGATGCTCTCATTGTAAAATACTGTAAATGATGTAGTTAAAACAGTCAGTGTATGTCCTTTCATATCATTATCATGATCATATAATATCATTTTCTTCAAATGAGATGGAACACAACTAAAGTGCTAGATGCTTGCAGAAGGGAAAGTTGAGGAAATAGGCCTCTCGAGTGTGTGTGTGTGTGTGTGTGTGGGGGGGGTCAAATGTTGATCTTGAAAGTATGTTTGAGTTTCTACACTGCATTTTCTCTCTCTCTTCCAGATCACAAAATGATGAGACGATCAGTTCTTAGTAAGCAAACCATCTTATTACTATTCAATTCACATAAAAATTCTTAACTTGTATTTCACATAATTGTTCTATATTGGATATGTAATTAATGAAATTGATTCTCATTCATAGTAACCTAAATGTAATCTACTTACATACATTATACATAGCTTTGTACAGAAGGGATTTCTTTTGAATGAATAACAGTTAAACTGACCTAAATGGCCTAAGGCTGTGACGTAAAAGCTTTCTGATGGTGCCATTGTATGGCATGGAAATTAATTACTGTGGACAGAGTATCTGTATGGGGAGATGTGAATGTCTAGTCCTTGCATGACATCATGAAAACAAGGTCTTAATTATAGACAGCTAGTGTTAACTGAAATTGGTCATATAGGGAGCTGAGGCAAAGCCAGAGATTTTTATGATTGCAGCACAGAATATAGTATGAATATAAACT
Organism: Ameiurus melas; assembly: GCA_012411365.1. Classification (NCBI taxonomy): domain Eukaryota; kingdom Metazoa; phylum Chordata; class Actinopteri; order Siluriformes; family Ictaluridae; genus Ameiurus; species Ameiurus melas. The sequence goes on along the minus strand of CM022775.1, from coordinate 6,758,547 downwards.
AAACATTCATATATTGTACTTGGTGTATTAGGTAAACCATTTAAGCTTTACACCCACACAACCCAAACCAGTTACATTGAGTTTAAAGATCTGAAATGTCTTCATATCATATAGACAAGTACTTTTCCTAGTTTTATTAAAACTGCAGTTAGATTTTTGATACTATTTATACTTAAATTACAGACATTTGATTTACATACCTCTTCAATATAAGTGGCATGATTTGGCTTATAACTTAGAACCATAATACCCTAATAATAACTTTCATTTTTGGTGTCCATCACTGTAATGTGATTCAAAAAATTATGGACTCTAGTTATGTCGTCATGGAGGAGTTGAAGAGGACTTCAGTGGCAACCTGTGAATCTCTGGTGAACTCCATGCCCAAGAGGGTTAAGGCAGTGCTGGAAAATAATGGTGGCCCACAAAATATTGACACTTTGGGACCAATTTAATCATTTTCACTTAGGGGTGTACTCACTTTTGTTGCCAGCGGTTTAGACATTAATGGCTGTGTGTTGAGTTATTTTGAGGAGAGAGCAAATTTACACTGTTACACAAGCTGTACACTCACTACTTTACATTGTAGCAAAGTGTCATTTCTTCAGTGTTGTCACATTAAAAGATATAATCAAATATTTACAAAAATGTGAGGGATGTACTCACTTTTGTGAGACACCTTATATCTGGTGAAGTATTTAGAAAAATTGGTCAGTACTAATTTCTATGTTTAGATGTAGATCTGCAGTTCTGTGTTCCTTGTAATATTTTTTATCTTAAATATTGTACTTCACAGATATCTATTTTATAATCATATTTTACTGATGTCATGATGTGCATTGCTATGTTTATGTTTGCTCTGTACTGAGTCTAGCTACTAACACAGACTGAGCTAAATTGGCTTCCTGTTTCATTGGGTCTAAAATTACAGGAAAATAGATATAGTAGATAGGGAGTGCTGTAACTATGAAGGGCCAAGAACCTCCTTTCAACAAATAATTTGACTAAATTCTCTCTCTCTCTCTCTCTCTCTCTCTCTCTCCTCTCTCTCTCTTTCTCAGGCAATAACAACAGGACAGTCGACACCCAGAGTCTATGTGAGTCTATTCTCACGCCTTAATTTCCTCTCCTCTAACGCACTTTAGACAAAGAGTACATATATAAAAAAAAACAAAGATACACACGAAAATGAAAGGGAGGTAGAGAAAGATAGGGAGGAATGATCACATAAAGATCCAAAGCACAAAAAAAAACAGGTCACTTCCCCTTGTTCTCAATTTACATAATCCTCTTTTCCATCACTGTGCCACCCCTCTCTCTCTCTCTCTCTCTCTCTCTCTCTCTGTCTCTCTCTCTCTCTTGCTCTTGCTCTCTATCTCCCTCCCTTTTCCATCTTATTCATTTCTGGGAGTCGTATTTCATATTTAGCCTTATTTTGTGCCTTAAATCAATGAGGATTAGAAGCATTCTTGTGATGAGCTATCATTATATCATTTTATATAGCTTCCGTCTTGTGTTATTAGTAGCAGACAGTAAGGCACTAGAGCATTCATGCCTATAGCAGGTGGAATTCATACACAGATGGATGGAAGACACAACCAGGATTATATGATTGATGAGCAGTCTGAACAGTTTATCCCAAGGTTCTGCCAGGTTGGCAGTGAGAGGACTTGATACAAGCATTCCAAGGTAGTCACTGGTGGGAGTTGGAGAGGAATATGACCAATATACTAGTTATTCTGTATCTGGTTATAATTTATTGATTAACAAGTTGGCAGAATATAACATTTTTTTTGTAGCAATTTTCATAAATGACTGGTTATTTTCTTGGACTAACCTATTGAAGTCACTGATTATTATGCAGTTATTCAGCTTAAAATTATTTTATCCAGTTAGTACTATGAAACAAAATATGACAAGTATGTAGTTATGTGAAATAGAAATGTCTTGACTGAAGCTAAAATAATAAGACAAAAAGTTCTGGGCTCTCAAGCAGTGCAACAGAAAGGAATTAGCGCTATTGTCTAGAAGAACTCAAGATTGCGAGTTCGAATCCCAACAATGCCATGGATATCCATGGCCAGGAGTCCAAAAGAGCAAAACTGCTAAATGCTTTCCTCATAGTGTGTGATGCTGCATGAACAGCAGTTTGAAAAGACTTTGTTGGCTAGCTTCATATGTCTCAGAAGAAGCACATGTTAGCCCTCACCCTCCTCAATTGGTAGCAGTTGTATGATAGTAGAGAGCTAAATGGTGGGTGGGAATTGGCCAAGACTAAATTAGGGTGAAAATGAAAAAAAGGGAAGTTCTGTAACATTTTCAGGGGTTTTTTGTTTGCACCTCCAGGGTTGACGTTCGAATCCTGTCTCCACCCTGTGTGTGTGGAGTTTGCATGTTCTCCCCATGAGTCCATTGATGTGCATTGTAGGCTTATTGGCATTTCCGAATGACCTGTAATGTGCAACACTGTATAGGATAAGTGGTGTAAAAAAAATGGATGGAAGAACAGGAAAACAGATTCAATAAGTCACTAAGTAATGAAATTAAGCATTTTGTTTCTGTTGGGTAGAATGTAAACATTAATGAGATGTGCCGTGATTAAAGCAAAATGGACAAAGTGGCTTACAAAAAAAATCGTTCACCATTCTTCTACAAATGACCGACTAGGACCTGCTAAAAAGTAAAGCGAAAATACTCAAAACTCAAAGATAATGGCATAATGGTAATGACCATTGGTCAGGGGAAAGAAAATTGTTAAGGAAATCCCCATACCCTTTTGGGAGAAAGTACAAATACTTTATGTTTCACTTTCATAATAAATCAAAACACGCTGACAATGTTTCTGATGCTAAAGGTGTTTCTTTTCTAAAGAATGCTTTAAAAAAATAAAACAGAACCATCTCCTCCTCAAATCCCCAAATTAGCCTTTTTCCGTTCAAGAAAAATATTTCAGCAGACATTGTTTATCCTACCTGTCCTTACCGCTCACCATTTCATTCTCCCCATCCTCCTGCTCCTTTAGTGCGGCTGGTAAATGGCAGGAGCCAGTGTGAGGGTCGTGTCGAGGTGCAGTACAATGGTACATGGGGCACGGTGTGTGATGATGACTGGGACATGGTAGATGCCAACGTGGTGTGCCGACAGCTGGAGTGCGGTCTGGCTGTGGCAGTGGGCACAAGTTCTCGCTTTGGACAGGGCTCCGGGCCCATCCTGCTTGATAACGTTGACTGCAAAGGGGGAGAGATGGACCTGAGCCTGTGTGGCAATCAAGGCTGGGGCATCCACAACTGCTACCATTATGAGGATGTGGCTGTCACCTGCAAAGGTAAAGCCAAATCATTGGAACTCTTACTTTACTACATTTCAAATTGAAAAAATATATTTAAAAAAAAATATTGTCTATCTTGCTAACAAAAGACTTTCAATGTATTCTTTTTGTTGGTCAAATGATGTAAAAGGTGAAAGGTGTTATCTATCTATCTATCTATCTATCTATCTATCTATCTATCTATCTATCTATCTATCTATCTATCTATCTATCTATCTATCTATCTATCACTACAGGTAACACTTTGTTAGGGCCTCAAGAACTGTCTGAGGAGCCCAGCACTCCAGCTCGCAGGAACTCTGGTTTATGTAAGTCACTGATACTCAAAGAATCTGCAGGTTGTGATATTAAAGCTCTAGAAAGGGTGAGATTGAAGATATATTTTCTTGTGCTGGCATTGTGCGGTCTAGAATCAAAAGGCAGTCCAACTGCTGAGTCAATGCAATATACAGAATTAGTCTTAGATGCAAGATGGCAATATTTATATGAAAAAAAAGCATTCAACCAAAAAGCTTTGACCAGTTTGCTACTTCAGAGATTTCGGTACTAAAATGATTATCGTGCTTATTCAGTGTGTCCATTATCTGTTCTAGGGCCAAGTATTGAAGCCATTGGACCAGTCTTTAAGATTATACTGTACATTTGCACATTTCCTTGAATTACTGCTCTTTGACACTCACCAAGTTTTACAAATGAACCACTGGATAGCAAACCCTTTTTCTGACAGCAGGGGACGGTTCGATCCGGTTGGTGGGCGGCTTGGACCACTGCCAGGGCCGGGTGGAAATCTACTACCGGGGCAGCTGGGGAACGGTATGTGACGATGACTGGGGCATGCGAGATGCGGCTGTGGTGTGCCAGCAGGTTGGATGTGGCCCTGTGATCACCTACACCACCAACGCTTACTTTGGCTATGGTAAAGGTCTTATCCTGTTGGACAATGTACACTGCAGTGGCTCAGAGAGCCAACTGGCCACATGCTACAGCCTTGGATGGGGGATTCATAACTGCGGCCATCACGAAGACGCTGGGGTCATCTGCACAAGTAGGTTTAAGTATACAGTCTGCAAGGGCTGGGCTAAGTAAAATTCCCATACTTTAGATAGAAAGCAAATGTAATTGATTCATCACGGAAAGTTGCAACGCTGGAGGCAAACATATTCAAACCCTTAAAGTTTGGGGATTTTTACAAGCTTATAGCAAAAGAATTATGCAAAAGTTGTAATAATGAAACACAAAAGTCTCTTGGAGCATCAGCTGGTGAGTTCATAATTCTGCCTCTCTCTCTCTCTCTCTCTCTCTCTCTCTCTCTTTCTGCAGGACTGACTACCACCACTGCTCCTCCTGTGAACACAGAGACCATAGACAATGCATTCTTCCATACTGAAATCCCAGCAGGTATAAATTGCATTGATGTGTTATCATTATCCGCTGGCATACAGTGGGGTGCAGAAGTCTGAGATCAAACTGAAAATTTGGGAAGGTTTTAGGATTTTGAAAAATGGCTTATTGGTTAGCACGTTCGCCTCACACCTCCAGGGTCAGGGGTTTGATTCCTGCCAGGGCCATGTGTGTGCGGAGTTTGCATGTTCTCCCCCAGTTCAAAGACATGCATGGTAGGCTGATTAGTGTGTCTAAATTGTCCATAGTGTATGAATGGGTGTGTGAGTGTGTATATGATTGTGCCCTGCGATGTACTGGCACCCTGTCCAGGGTGTACCCCGCCTTGTGCCTGATGCTTCCTGGGATAGGCTCCAGGTTCCCCATGACCCTGAAGAAGGAATAAGCGGTAGAAGATGGATGGATGGATGGAAAATTCATCACTACTTTTCCTTCAATCTTATCTCTTCCACTGAAGCACATGTTTAGATGACACTCTGATGGATTTGATCTAACATGGATTGCCAGGTTTTACACAAACTTATGGACTCCATGCCGCTGACATTAAAGCAAAATGGTGACGTTCCAAATCCTAAGAAATTCTGAAATTCATTTAACTATTCCTATAACTATATTATAAATTTGAAGAAAATGCTAAATATATTTAATGATCATTTCACTGCACATATATCAGTGTACAGAGAGCCAGGCATTTTCGGTGGATTAAATTAAATAAATCTGCGAGCATACACACATACACACACAAATATGTACAAGGCTCAGAGACACATACACAGTGCATTCACACACCAGTAGGAGTCAGCAAGAAGAGTACCCTTTTGCAGAACCTCTCTTAGCTCACAAGTGGGTGATATTTTGCAGAATAGATATGAGACTGTGATTAATACAGCACTTTGTGGCCTTTTTTGCTTTCTATCTTTGGAATATGCTTTTTTTTTTCATCTGCTTTCTTCAGAGACGGGAATGACTGTTCCAGTTACAGAGACAACACCAGCTAATCCAACCACATCCTTTACCACAAAAGGTAACAAAATGCACTGTCACAATATCAGAGTCCTCTATATTTCATTTTAAGGCTACAGAGTAGCAGTGGTCTGGCCTGATCAAAATGGCCGTCTTCAGCAATGACTCAACATTCAAATTTCGTTTCCATGCTGAGTTTTGCTGAGATGTATCACCAAAACATTAGACTATAACAAATTACTATAAAGATGATATATTTTCTATAGTAAAAAAAACGATAAAATTCTCTCTTGACAACTCTCCACTCCTGCATCCAGAGCAGCAAACCGTCCGTGTGGTGAATGGGAACAGCAGTTGTCAGGGTCGCGTGGAAGTCTTCTATGAAAACATCTGGGGCACAGTGTGTGATGATGAGTGGGACATGGACAATGCTCAGGTGGTGTGCAGGCAGCTGGGGTGTGGACCTGCCATGGCAGCCATTCCACTTGCTTACTTTGGCTACGGCTCTGGCCCAATCCTACTCGACAACGTGGACTGTGACGGCAACGAGAGACTTCTGGTTGACTGTTTCAACTTGGGCTGGGGACAGCACAACTGTGGACATCATGAAGACGCTGGAGTCATCTGCTCAAGTAAGTGAGAGACTAAACATAGGTGCAGCTTATAACTAATTGGACACAAAGATCTGAAAGGAAACAAGACTATGAGTTCAAACTTAAAGTTAAAGTTAAGGTTAATATAAATTTTGAGGACACCTGCAGGGTCGGGGGTTCGATTCCCAACGTGGCCCTGTGTGTGCGAAGTTTGCATGTTCTCCCCGTGCTGCAGGGGTTTCCTCCGTGTACTCCGGTTTCCTCTCCCAGTCCAAAGACATGCATGGTAGGCTGATTGGTGTGTCTAAAGTGTCCATAGTGCATGAATGGGTGTGTGAATGTGTATGTGATGGTGCCCTGCAATGGATTGGCACTCTGTCCAGGGTGTACCCTGCCTTGTGCCCGATGCTCCCTGGGATGCGCTCCAGGTTCCCCATGACCCTGAAAAGGATAAGCGGTATAGAACATGGACGATGGATGGATAAATATTAAGGATACACTGGGCACAGGCTCACCAAAACTGGACAGTTGATGGACAGTTGAAAAACATCACCAGGTCTTTTTCCTATCTTTAAATGCCCAGTTTCAGTGAGTCTGTGCTCACTGTATCCACAGATTCCTGTTCTTGGATGACAGGATTGGAACCTGTGTGACTCTCTGATGTTGTAGCTCATCCACCTCAAGGTTCAACATGTTGGGCATCCTAAGATGTTGTGAGCTTTTCTGCTAACCATGGTTGTAAAAAGTGGTTATTTGAGTTGCTCGAAACACTCTGGCCATTCTCATCTGACCTCTGTCATCAACAAGGTATAACCACCTGCAGAACTGCCGCTCAGTGGATGTGTTTTTCCCCACACTATTCTGTGTAAACTATAGAGACTGCTGTGTATGCAAATCCCAGGAGATCAGCAGTTTCTGAAATATTCAATCTGTCCTCTCTGGCACAAATAACCATGCCAAAGTCAAAGTCACTGAGATCACGGTTTGTTCTCCATTCTGTTTGATGTGAACTGAAGCTATTTTCCTGTATCTGGATGGATGTCATTCACTCACTATTCACTAGTGACACACACACACTTTTCTTTTACTATTAAGTTTCAGTTTCATTTTTAGACTAATGCCCCCCCATATAACCACTTCAATCTCTGCAAATTTCATGATTCTTCCCTTCCACTCTTTCTTCATTCCTCTTTTCAAAGCATAAACATGCCCATACATTTGTCCTTGCAATTTTACTCTTTTATACAGTGTGATGAAGCAAAGAAGAAGCAAATACACTGTACATACACCCAGAAACAAACTGACACATATTCTCTATTTTAATTCTACAACTCAGAACAGCATTAGAAACATATCTCACTTCTGCAGTCGACGACTAATGAAGTCGTGTTCCAGCTCATGCAAACTACAGAAGCCAGTCAGGGAACATATGCATCAACTGAGGCCCATAGCGGAAAAATCTTCGGTTTAGTCACGTGCAGCTGCAAAACCCCAAAAATATATCCAAGCATGTGCCTAATATACACACGTTCAAGTCAACCAAGCTGAATAAGGATGAGGAAGAAAAAATACATAGCAGAATAAACTTTTACACAGCCCACGTGGGATTTTGATGGAAAAGTGAAACCCTGAACTCATGTTATGAAGTTCACTGGGAAGTCAGTTTTACAATTCTACCTACATGTAACTGATATACACTGAACATCCATAACATTAAAACCACTGACAGGTGAAGTGAATAATATAAATTATCTTGTTATAATGGCACCTAGCTAGCAGCTAAAAACTGGGTCAGAACATCTCTAAAATAGCAGGTCTTGTGGGGTGTTCCCAGTATGCAGCGGTTAGCACCTACCAAAAGCAGTCTAAAGAAGGACAAGCGGTGAACCAGTAACAGGGTCATGGGTGCCCAAAGCTCATTAATGTGCATAGGGAGCGAAAGCTAGCCTGTCCAATCCAACAGAGGAGCTACTAAACCACAAACTGCTGAAAAAGTTCACGGTGGCCATGATAGAAAGGTGTCAGAACACAGTGCATCACAGCTTTCTTGAATATGGGGCTGCATCGCACAGACCTGACAGAGTGCCCATACTGACCCCTGTCTGCCGCAAAAAGTGCCTACAATGAACACATGAGCATCAGAACCGGACCATAGAGCAATGGAAGAAAGTGGTCTGGTCTGATGAATCACATTTTCTCTTTCATTATTTGGATGGCCAGGTGCGTGTGCGTTGCTTTCCTGGGGAAGATATGGCACCAGGATGCACTATGGGAAAAAGGCAAGCCAGTGGAGGCAGTGTGATGCTCTGGGCAATGTTCTTCTGGGAAACCTTGGGCCCTGGCTTTCATGTGGATGTTACTTTCAAGTCAAATCCGATACATGGAAGCCTCACCTCACAATTAACAGGACTTGAATGATCTGCTGCTAAAGTCTTGGTGCCAGATACCACAGCACACCTTCAGAGGTCTTAATGAGTCCATGCCTCAATGGGTCACAGCTGTTTTGACAGCATAATGGGGACATACACAATATTAGGCAGGTGGTTTCAATGTTATGTCTGACAATCCATGAAATTTAATTTTTTTTATTCCACTAGATTGAGTCTAGTTACTGGAGTCTGTATTATACAATACCTACACATACTTAGTGTTACCCACAGGCAGGTGGCACAACAGAAAAAATCTATTTTTAATAAAATATTTGTAAAATATTTTCCTACTTTTTCTTTTTCAGCTGATGGGACTGTGATGGTGCACTTATGCTAATGTACCTGCTAATGTACTCTAATGTTATCTCAGTTCTAGAGATGGAAAATCAGATTTCATTTCGTGAATTCACTATAAACATGCACTCAAACCAGACCAAACTAAAAGCACACAAGATTGTAGTGTAACCTTTTCATTTGGTCTTTTCAGCTTCCCCGGTCTGGGCGGGAACATTGAGAAGCTTTGGGGTGACTGATAGGATCATCACCACTCCCCCACCAGTAGAGGGTAAGGATGGAAACACATTATGCACATTAGGGCTATTATTCATCTTTGAGCATGTTATTCAGTACAGTGAGGGAAAAAAGTATTTGATACCCTGCTGATTTTGTACGTTTGCCCACTAACAAAGAAATGATCAGTCTATAATTTTAATGGTTGGTTTATTTGAACAGTGAGAGATAGAAAAACAAACAGAAAAAAAAATCCAGAAAAACGCATGTCAAAAATTTTATAAATTGATTTGCATTTTAATGAGGGAAATATGTTTCTGACCCCTCTGCAAAACCTGACTTAGTAATTGGTAATGACTTAGTAATTACTATTAATTTTCAATGCTCTGGCTGAGGGAAGGAGGTTCTCACCCAAGATTTGACGGTACATGGCCCCGTCCATCGTCCCTTTTATGCGGTGAAGTTGTCCTGTCCCCTTAGCAGAAAAACACCCCCAAAGCATAATGTTTCCACCTCCATGTTTGACGGTAGGGATGGTGTTCTTGGCGTCATAGGCAGCATTCCTCCTCCTCCAAACACAGCAAGTTGAGTTGATGCCAATGAGCTCCATTTTGGTCTCATCTGACCACCAGAGGACAACTGGGTGAAAGTGTTGTGGTCAGATGAGACCAAAATGGCGCTCTTTGGCATCAACTCAACTTTGCCTCCTCCCTTTCTCTCTCATTGATTTGATGTTTTGATGTAGGCCTTCATCCTGTTGCGTTCTGGGACTGGAGTCTTTTAAGTTAATCTTTAAATCGTCTACTGATTACCTGATCATTAGTTATTTCCCCTTTCTTCAATAAAAACCCTTTCTAAATTAAGCCCTAATACCTCTCGAGTTCACTAATGTACACTATTTTCCTCCTGTTTTTTCTTCTTCACATTTTTGCATTAGGACAATCCGTGTACTTTGTGCTTATACCACAACCTCTTTCTCTCTCTGTAGGTGCGATGAGGCTATCAGGTGGTCTAAACCGCTGTGAGGGCCGAGTAGAGCTCTATCAAAGCGGTGCATGGGGCACTGTGTGTGACGATGCCTGGGACCTCCCCGATGCGCAGGTAGTGTGCAGGCTGCTGGGCTGCGGTGATGCAATAGCCGCACAGGTGGAGTCCTTCTTTGGAGCAGGTGTTGGCACTATTCTCCTGGACAATGTGAAGTGCACAGGCACAGAGCTGTCACTCCAGCAGTGCTCCCACATACCATGGGATGTGCACAACTGTGACCACTCAGAGGATGCTGGTGTGAGGTGCTCACTCACATGACTCTGCCCATCCACAGAAGCCACTCCCCTTCCTCCCTGGTCTATAGAGCGGCAGCGAATGGAGTGTGTAGACAACAGGACATGTACATTTTGTAAATATTCCACTCCATTGATACGCTGAAGATATAAAAAGCTACTGGATGATCTGAAACCAAAAGAAATGACAAATTATACTTATATACAGAAATTGGTCGATTTTATTTTATTTATGCACTTTATGAATATATGAATACCAAATACATATAAACTGTATGTATAAATATGACACATCGAATTTTTCCACATTTGTTATGTAAAAGTAATTCAAACACAGTGGAAATACAAACTGTTATCCCCTATTTTTTTTTTTCCTACATACAATATTAAGATATTTAGTGTGCAAGTATGTTAGGCTAGGCATGCTTGCCATTGCATTGTGGAGCTGCTGGGACATCCATTATTCACATCACTATAAAAGTTTTGGCTAAAACCTAAAATACACTAAATACAATAATTAGAAAAGAGTTTTTGTTATTTTGTAAATGTTCTATTAAATAAAAAGCTATAAATATTACACCAAAGGTCATCTAGAAAAAGATAACCTGAAAACATATGTCTATAAATATCTAGAATTAAAAAAGAAGATATTCTCAGGTTTAAAGATCTCTAATTACATTAGGTAAACACGATCACCCGAAGTGAGAGCTTCGATTTTCACATGAACGTTCTTTCTCATTACCTAACGCCACTCAAAACTGCGAGAGTAGTTTATACTGACTGATCAGGATTTTGTGTGGGACAGGACGTACATTTTGTGCAAATGTCTAAAATAAGCATTGCAATGTGCTAATGTCTTACGACTTGTTCTGGAAGCATAAATTATTCTGTAAAGTGTGTGTGGGCGTTTTTCTTTGTTTCACATTCATTGCAGGATGTAATGATTCTAATTTAACATTTGACCCTTGTGATTGGACCATTTTCAAACAACATGGGAAATATGATGTGTGCAACTGGACATTTTGTTGTTGCACAGTTTTTACAAAATGTGGGGGAATAAAGTGTCTCTTGACATCTTTAAAATGCGTTTTTGATAAAACATACAATAAGACTTTGGATGTTTATTCTACAAACTTGGTGCTTAAAAATATTAAACATTTCATCCCATTTTCGGCACTAACTTTGGTGTGTGTGTGTGTGTGTGTGTGTGTGTGTGTGTGTGTGTGTGTGTGTGTGTGTTTCCTGTCCTTCCTTCCTTCCTTCCTTCCTTCCTGTCATTAGGTTCATGGCAATTATGACTCTGTCATGTTAAGAAGAGGGCGGTCCTCATTATTGAAACTGATTATTGATGTTAGGGGTTATGGGAATGAAATTCTGTGCTGCCAAAAATGGGGTGGGGGGTGGGGGTGGGTTAGGATAAAGATTTGTAATTAACGAGTTGTATTTCGCGTGAAAATGCGTATCTACTTGCAAGTGTAGCAAAACCAAGTGTGTGTGTGTGTGTGTGTGTGTGTGTGTGTGTGTGTGTGTGTGTGTTTAGGTCTGGTGATCTTTTCGATTCTTGGCCCAGTCCCTCCTCTTGCTAAGCATTAGGCTGCTGAGAACAGATTCTTCTAGATCACTAAGATTCTGCAGCCATTTGGCTTTTTTTTTTTCAATACAGCAAAAAAAAAAACGAAGCACCTCATCCTTAAAAACAGCTGCTCACTGATGCATCATGGTGTGGTGAGATGGGACAAAGAGATGGTGTGGGAGAGACAGACAGATGGAGTGAGAGGCATTGTGTGCGTGTGGGGGGGGGGGCAGAGAGGAGAGAGAGAGAGAGAGAGAGAGAGAGAGAGAGAGAGAGAGAGAGAGAGAGAGAGAGAGAGAGAGAAGGGTGTGGACTAGACAGAAAGAGGCAGGGAAGGAGACAGCAGAGAGACCGGATCTCCCAGCATTCCCACTGCAATGCAATAAACCTAAATGGACAGCAGGTTAGTTTGCTAGTTTATTCAGCATCACTTTAATTCAGAAAAGAATTATCTTGACATTTCCTTTACATGTGCACACAGCATCTGTATGTCCATAGCCACACCCTATGTACTAGCCTATATACTAGAGTTTGTCTGTTCCATAAACCATGTCTGAACACATAGTGTTGAATAAGCTGTGCCGAAATCCCACAATGCCCTGCATTAGATGATGTCCAAGTGCTGTAGCCTATGGGATGAAAAGCACCCGGAATCTACCCTTGCAGTTTGTAGGAATAGGTGAACAGGACTCAGTGCACATGTCCATAGACTGTACCTTATACACGATCATCTATAATGTTTAAACGTTGCTTTCAGTCAAGTGTTTAGCTGTTTTTAAGGCACGTACGTTTTAAAGCACTGTCAAACGCTCCACACTACACTTCCCTATATTCCCAGCTCCTAATGTTAAGCTTAACATCGATTCGCCAAATGCCTATACCGCACACGCCCACTTGCCCATATAAGGATTGTTACCTCACCAAGCACGACCACGCCCCATTTGTTCTGTGATGACGCAAACGGGAGAAAGTGTAAGGAGGGGGAGGGGCGTTCTGTCGGCACGCGCAGAAAGCACGGAGCAGCTGCAGCGGCGAGAAGGAACGCGGCGCTTTCCCTAACCGCATCATATTCACTCTTAAAAAAAAAAGAAAGAAAGAAAGAAGCAAAAAGACACCCCTCAAGTCACGTTTTCTAACTGAGACATTCATTTAAAGCCAAAATGGTGGACCGCGAGCAGCTGGTTCAAAAAGCCAGGTTGGCCGAACAGGCTGAGAGATATGACGATATGGCAGCTGCCATGAAATCGGTAAGTTGGAGAACCGAAATGCTTTGATCATTTGACTGACACATGACTGAGAGCAATGCGATTTACGCACGAGATCATATTCCGCCTGTTCTTGATGGTTAATCACTGACGGGTAACAGACGCCTGTGTGTCTGAGCATGCAGCTGATTCCTCAAACCAATATATGCAATAATGCCACACGCATCATTTCATACATTATTATTATTATTATTATTATTATTTTAGATTATTGTTTTATTTTATTTTATTTCTAGCCCTTTATCTGAAGTGGGTTTAAATGACCGAATATGACCACACATGCAGTCGCGTTGCGTTTTTACAAAACCGACTCTGCTTCTTCCTCAAGCTCGAGACATAAAACATTTATTGTCTCGAGCTTGACATAAAACATCTGCATGTTATCGATACGGAATGATCGGGGCGATCAGACTGTCGTGATCGAGTGCGGTGTGTTTGATTTTGGGGCGGTGCCTTTCGCCACATCCCTGTGCACAGCGGACCATGGCCATAGAAGGACCGAGCTTCACAAATCATATAGCACAAATGAAAAGCCTGTTATAACCGTTCTATAACGTGCCTCTGTTATAATCTCAGACCATATCCAACACGAGAAGAAAACGACGCACAAAGAAACGTGTGAATTCGTTCACTTTTAGTGGGTTATTTTAAACAAACCGGATTACGCACGTGCCAAAATGGAAAGGCAGTTGCAGACTGGGATGTCCCGGTTCCGGTGTTGCTCTGTGACAGCAGGGAGAATCCGTTATCAACCGTATTATAAGCCAAATTCATTGGAGTGAAGGATGCACCGTCGCCCCACGTCGCCTCGCTTTGTGTCTGTCTGAAGGCGCGTAACGAGACAGCGCGCGAGGCGTTTTCATGGCTGATTCATAAATCACCATGGGCGATCTGAATTGTACAATTATCTCGTTGTAACGGTTAAAACGATTACCTCGACCCCACAGTCCGGTGTGGCGACCCCCACCCCACCCCACCCCTCAAAAAAATAAAAATAAATAAAAAATAGGCGTGTGCAGGTTTTCTCCCACTAGGCGTGTCGCAGCGCGTGCCAAGGTGCAGAGTCCGTACTGCACCATTTCGTGTAATCCATCAACCCTCACCCGGAAACGGCTGCAACCAAGTAGGACACAAATATGTCATATCTTAAACGTGCAAAAGATTTTTGCCCTAATTATGTAGAAGTCCTCATAATGCCACCGCCCCAAACTGGGGCAATACCTTAACATGCCTACGTTTTTACTATCTGATCAGACATTACAACGATACGTTGTATTTTAAACATATTCCGTTTCATATTTATGATTATTATTTATTATTCTTATTTATGCATGTTAGAGGCTACACCCTCATAATGTCATCGCCCACCCCATAAGAACTATGGCCGGCTGGCCACAAGGGTGGCACAGGGTGGAAGCCACAATGATTCTGATCTCAGATCACGTCTCGGAGAGGTCAGTTAGTCCTATGCGCTTGTGTAGACTTAATGAAATATGTGGAGCTCTTGTCGATTTAAATAATACATTGTAGCGTTTTACTGTAATCAGTAAGCCATAGAACAGCAATAGAATGTGCTATTATTATTTAGTGCTGTAATCTATCAGTAGATCAGTTCAGATTATGTCGTCATTTATTTTGCACCAAGCAACAAATCAGATATTCTGCAAATGCATTATTAGGTGGTCTTGCGCCTGTTTTTTTGCTGTCTCATCTCTCAAAAAACATAACTGAGTATATGGTTTTTAGAGGCAACCTTATATTTAACTATTAGCCAAAGGCAAGAACTTGGATATCATCATGCTAGAAATGTTTTATCAATGTTTTTTTTTTTTTTTGTCGTTATAATGACATTCTGTTGGGGAAAAAGTCATATATAGCATAGTGAAAAACATTCTATTTTTGGATTTCACTTGTATCTTTCATAAATGCAATCCCATATCTTTTGTTAATGAAACACTGCTATAAGTCCTGATTATTGCAGCTATTTATGATACATTATGGGCTATATCAGAGAATGTTGAGGTCTTGCCGCAGGCTGATGAAGCTCTCACTGCCGGCGCTCTTGAGCGGAAGGAGCATTGGTCCATTAGGAAGCGAACAGGACGGGAAGCCATCCGATAATGAAAAATGCTCTGTCATGGTTCGATTGTGTCTTTACTTAGGGGTGGGCGGGAGGCATTGCCCAGTGTGTCTTATCTTTGGGTTATGACTAAGGGAACTAAGGGAACATGACGAATCTTGCTGCTCTCTGGGGCATCATCTGATATGTTGGGATGTGGTTAGATCGTTTAGATACAGATTAATGTCACCTATTTTAACCTTGTGAAGGTTTAGAGATTGGATGATTGATCACATAAGTATTACGCTGTGATTTAAGATATTCACCTGCTGTCAGTACCACCATTTTTTAGAGCTGTTTCAGAGTATATCACATTTCCCGGACTCAAGATTCAAACACCCAATAAAAGGAGAATGTCTGTTTGGACAGAGAGGGATGTCTGATGTCCTCTTGATACAGAATATAGGTTTCAGTGGGAGTTTCAATCTTAGATCCATCAAAAGGGTTCATCAGTGATGGAGAGCAAGTAGGATTTGCGTGAAACCACACCCGCTTTTCACTCGAGAATCCCTCATTTCATAATCTGCTCCCATGGTGACTCAGTAAACCAGCACAATCCTAATCTCACCGATTTAATAAATTAATCAGAGTGATGGAACAGGCTTTAAAAATGACAAGTAATGACCAAAATTACTACTACTGTTACAGGAGACTGTATGCTTCTGCATCTATTTTCAGTGTACGTATTTTGAATATGAATCATATTGCTGTCCATGGAATGGATCAAATCACATTTTTATACTTTTATTTCTCTAGGGATGACAGGATCTGATGTTCATCTTGTTGTGGTAGCAGACCTGTTTATTTTTGTGGACCAGAGGTCAATTATATTTAGCCAGCAAATGAAAAATGTTATCTCTCTCACAAATCAAGGCATTAATGATTACAGGAAATTGCAGACCCACCTCCTAGGCATGAAATGAATAGTGAATAATGAATCTGGAAAATTCCCGGTGTCTTCAGATTGACAGATTTAATTGCCTTTCCCGAGCATAAGAACACGGTTTTGAATTGAAATTATGAATGTAATCGAATCTCAAGGCTTATTTCATACACAGTTTTTTTTTAATATTTGTTCTTTTAAGAAATGTAGATACGCCTTTATATTGACTATATATTTACTTTATATTTAAAGTACAAATAAATAAATTCCACTGTTACAATCCATCAATCAATCTAAATCAACCTAAACTTGGGAATAGTTACCATCTCAAGACACACAACATTCAGTCACCCATCAACAGGGTGACTCATTGTCATGATGTCATGTTGCCCATAGCAACCAACAACCTTGTTTTGATTCCATGGGGGAAAAAACGATTCTACATTGCAATTAACAAATTGTAAAAATACTGCTATGTGATTCAAAGTGTGTACCTAAAGTGTTTTCTTACCATTACAACTGCAGAGAAGTACAAATCTTGTCCACCTTTACACACTGATTTTTGCTGTAACGGTCACTTTATGATTATATAACACTTCATACTGCTTCATACAAGAATCATTTATTTTCCTTTCCTTTGTTCGTCCATCCATTCTCTTGTCACACATTTTTAGTGCACCATCCACTGTCAAAATATGACAGCACAAAGTATATAACACGCTAGCACTGTGCCTCTACTGCCCTAGAGAAAAGATGGCTGAATCCTTCAAGAAGAGAGCGAGAAAGAGAGATCATTAGAACACAGAGAGAAGGGCCAAATATAGACATCGAGACAGATAAATCAATATATAGGCAGACAGTACCCATTTACAACTGTGTATTGGGTTATCAGATCACAATCAAATATAATTTGATCACATTTGGGGGTAAAATATGCTTACACGCACACAGCATGCACTGTGATCAGATTGTGATAAAAACCACTAAAACACATTTGGCAGTGTAAATGCAATTTGTACAGTGTAACTGCATCAGCCTAGCAGTCTTTGTTTTTGTTGTTGTTGTTTTTAAATACAACATCAAATTATTCGAAACAACCATAGCAAAAACAATCCTGTAAAATTCACTTTTTCTGCCAAGTGCTGCCTTCTGTCAGGTACCTGTTGACGATAACCCCTTCCATCCTGCTTCTGTCATACTGACTGTACACACTCTACATATCTAGCTAGTATATTTGTATATTATCAAAATACAGACATATGCAGTATATACACCAAATTGATGGTTAGTAAAATCTTAATATCCAGATACAGAATGCATGTTAATGCGAGGTGTAAATGCAGTATTACTCATATGCTTGATAGGATAGGAATTAAAAGTGTCCATTCTGTCTTCCAACCCATATATTTACCACTACCTATTCATTTCCACTCTAAGACTTTGGCAAAATGATTTTGTTGTGAACATTTCTGCACTCCTAATCTACGGAAAAATCTAATCAGATCACTATACATGCTACTGTTACTGTTAGAGCTTTATGAACAACACTTTATTAATTCTGTTATCTGTGTGAAACAACAAGCACAGATCAAAAATAGCACCAAATTGCCCTGTTGCCTCATTCAGGAGTTATTGCCCTGATACTCACTGAATCAGTTTTAAAATGAAGACATATTATAATCAGTGGATGGTAGGTAAGGGTTAATTAATGCTAATCAGTACTGCAGGAAGCTTTTAGTGCCAATCTAGCCATACTTGGGTGGTATTATAGATACTTCCTGACGCTGATATTAAAAAGCCAGTTTAAACGGCCTGTGGGGTTGCATTTCTTATTGACTTTCTTTTTTTTCTCTTGCTCATGGGCTTCCAGTGAAGATAGTATAGAGACAAAGAGATAGCACACATAGCAAGAATTTTATAATCTTCCAAATCATCTATCATTCCATGATTGCCTGAAGTGTTTAAAATGTCTCTGGATACCCATACCAAGATGACTTAATGTGCTTTTAGTAGCAATAATATTCTAACACAAAGGACATTATCTGCTTCTAAAATCACAGTGATCTCCCTGGGCAGGATTAAACTGATCAGCCCATCTTTGAGTTCTTGGAAGAATGGTGGATGTTTTCTTAGAGGTGGAGGCACACACAAAAAAGTCAACTGAAGAAGGTGGCTCATATACAATATACACTGGTCCAATTTTTTTAAAACATACAATTCTTTATACTCTACTCTCGTTTCTTCCCTTATCTCCTGCTATTTCCTTCTTTCTCACCTTGTTGCTTTTACAAACTCTCAGCCTGTCAAAACATACAATCAAGGTCCAAAGTCCAAAGCTTGCTCATTTTAACGAGCAAGAGATTAGGCACAAAAAAATATTAGAACGACTTCAAAAGAGCTCATAGACAGTGCACTGCTTTATCCATGCAGTATGTTGCAACACTGGTTGTGAAACACTGCTGACTATGTGAGTCTGTGCCTCCAGTTTCAGTTCAAATTCAACATTTATGCCTTTCTTTAAAAGAGTACAATTGCAGCCATTTTATAGCTTACATTTGAAAAGGTCAAATGATGACCAAAGCATGGTAGGCTAGTTTTTTGGGGTGAGATACTGTGCAGATTAAAAGCATAGTGGGAAATTATGTTTTTCTTCAAACATGTCGAGACTCCATAGATGCAGTTTGCAGTTGTAGCTGAAATAGGTTAGAACCTGAAATATCCAGGTTCTTTACTTGATATTAAAGTCCCTTACTCAACATATTGCTTAATATGTTAAATGAAATTCTTGAAATAAGAGATGGGTTATAGGCTAAAATGAATAAGGTATATTTATCTTAAAATCACAGTGAAGCCAAAAGTCAAGCCATGGCTTCTTGTATTCGAAGCAATGAATTTAACTGGTAAGAAGCAGAAATATTCAGTGATTAAATCAAGTAACATGATGTAGTCCAACAGATGAGAATGACTGGTGTCCGATTTTAGTTTCTTAGTTTTGCACCAGCTATTAGGCTGAGTATCTAACAAGTAATCTAGTCTTTGTTAGCCAAAACCATCCTTAGATAACAACATCCATTCTTCACTTGTCCCACAGACCTGCAGTTCGTTTAAGGGCACAGTAAGACATACTGTAACCTATAAAAATAAACAGAACTCTGTAGTTAAATGCTGTATCATGATAGGGTGGCATATTTGTCCTATGCACAAAATTTGGGCAAATAGTCTTGGGGACTAAATCAAATGCCTCTCATGTCCTACCATGATGGCAAGGCTGGGAGCAAGTATATTATTTTTGGGGGGGTAAGATAGATGTCCATTCCTCAGGGGAGATTAGCTCATGTTATGCTCATAGCTTCAGTACAGACACTTCACATCAAACATGTCTTGACTGATAGATTATATATGAGGTTTGTAAGTGAAAAAGATAATTTATCTTCGGTTAATTATTCGTTTAAAATATAGGAAGGGCTGAGGAAGAGCAAATGTCATGCTGCTATAGCTGGTGCAGACTGGTTGATGGAGTAAAGGATAATCTTCTCCAACACACACAGCTGCTGCTATGAGCAAGCAGGCTAGCTGCAGCCTCGGCTTCGTGCCCAACCCCCACACTGTACACCCACACACTCACTACTGCACTTGTGCCCTGTACTCACACACACACACACACACACACACACACACACACACACAATCACATATGCACATAGCTCATTTTAACACATACCCACACATAATTGCTGCTTTTACTGTGTATGCACTGTATGGACATACACACACACACACACACACACACACACACACACACTTCACTACTGATAGAGACACAAATGCATATACCGTCACCCCTTCACATACAGTGTGCATCACTACAAATGCACTGTCAGTGTATCCAGGGCTGCAGCAGAGAGAGTCCTCTGCAGCCAAACAAAGACGATCACCTTGTTTCTATGGAAACTGAAGATTGTGTGTGATATAGTGCTCTATGCTTACATTTGCAGTCTGAATCAGAAAGGAGACATATGTGAGTCTAAGGAATCGGCAAATGGTGACGTAGTGTGCCTACTGTTTTGCTAAGACACTGTGTTCATGATTGGTAATTGTGGTAAATTGTAGGCTAAATAGACTAAATCTTAGACTAACGACCTTCAGCGTGTCACTGTGGACCTTTGTCCTTAGGTCATGTGAATTTGTCGATTTGTTTTGTTCTGCTAGAGAATTTGTTCCATTTCCTGGTAAATTTCTCGCTCTTTTAGCAGATACTTTTATCCAAAGCGACTTACAAATGAGGAAATACAAGCAAAATTGTTGTATTGTATCTTCTTTAACGAATTACGATTTAGGACCCCCCCCCATTGGTAGGTCACACCATAGTCAATCAGTATGTCGTACTCTGAAGCGTGACATACTGCAGGTGTGTGTAGTGAACTCCAGAATTATTGGCACCCTTAAAAAGGGCAAAATGATTGCATAAACACTGTACACAATGAATCAAATTTTCCATTCAAACAATTTTGACATTTTCTACCTAAAATAAATTGTTTTTACTTAGCAGAATTTTCTCAATAAACATATGCATATAATATTATTAACAACCCTAAAGAATATTTTAAATACAAGTGACCCCACATATGTTGAAGATCAGAATATCAACATTTATTTTATATATTACTTGTTGCTCATATTCATGAAGTGCGAGTAGTTCTGGAGTTGATTGTACTTTATCGGCTCTGGTAAAAGCAAAAATACTGATTACTATCTTCTGACTGACTTTTTTTATTATGTCATCTGTACAACACAGAGACCAAAGTTTCAAGACCATAACATTGGGCTGAAGATGTTATTCTCTTGCTGTGGATAATCATCAAGAGAAGGATAAAACAGTTAAAAGGCAAAGAGCAGCAAGTCGTTTGTCTCTTTTTGGTGATGAGTGCTTATCACCTGCCATTCTGCATATTAGTTTTGGAAATAACTGATATATCAAGCTGTCAAGCTTTTCCTAAATGCAGAACAGGGGATGGTTATATTCACAGCAACTGAGCCTCCTGCTTGAAATACTGCACACTGGCACACTAGTCGTAGTTAATGTGACCAGTGTGCAAACATCACTTTTGGGTCTTTCACAATTCTTTGATATAAATTAAATGTAGTGTTCTCTTGTACATAGTTCCCTATCCTTGCCATTTCGGAAGCAGACATTGAAACAATGGTCATGGGGTCATGAGTCATACAGCAACAACTTAATTTCAGAAACCAACCAGAATAAACCCGCTGCTAACAAATCACCAGGCATTAAAAATAAAAATAATAATAATAATAAAAAATTAGTCCCAAAATAAATGGACTAGATTATATTAAATGGACAAATAATGGAAAAAATGATAATGAGATTTATTTGGGTTTCTAAGATAAATAAGAGGCATAATCATTTACCTCACAGCTAAATGATTAATGAGTATATATCATTGCAAATGTGGCTTTATTTTAAACAATTTTTAAATAATTGTCAGCTTGTCTTCTGAAAACAGCTAGGTAGAAACTACTTTAATATTCTAATATGGCCAAAATGTCGTTTTAAATATTTGCAACTACATGTATCAGATATGTATTTCATCTACAATATTTTAACACAGGATACTATTCACACTATTTTGAAAGTATAGTAAGTCAGATGTGACCTAACCATGGAACAAGTTTCCAGCAGTATAAACAACACAAAGCCATTGTGTCTATAAATATCCACTGCACAAATCCTTGCAGCAAAAGTTATTAGTAGCATTCATCCATAACCCCCAACCCACCCCCCAAAACAGCAGCTTCATTCACAATGAGTCAGTTTATCCCTTACTTCCCCTCTCTTCATTCATGTGATTTTATTCTGATCCAGGCATACTGTGCACTATGTTTAATTCTTGTACTTTGCATCACACAAGTCAGGACAGAATTGTTCTCAGGTCAGTGTATGAGGTCAGGCAACTGTTTTTTCATTAATCGTCAGAGTAAAGGCACAGGAGATTACGCAGGAGATGACCCTAATGCTTTAGCATTGCCTGCACAGCTCAGACACTGTATCATGGGGTAGTCAGGGTAACTTTAAAGATAAGATTTCTGTACAGAAAAAAATATTTCTCTCAGCAAAAATTAGGGGGTTAGTGGAAAAACAAATGCAGTGTGCTCTTTTTTACAGTGAATATCAGTTTAAAGAAATACTTAATGCTAATGCTGCAAATAATACATGTAATTTAGGGCTGGTTAACCTAATGGTTTACTGAAGACAAACTCAAAGGAGGATTAAAAATAAAAAATTCTGAAAGCAGAAAAAAACACTGCATATAATATAGAATTGTGCATATATTTGTATATTTATGCATATCTTTATTTACTCAAGTTCTTTGCTAGTGGTTATTAAAACGTATGAATTCTGTTCTCTGGAACATTCTAACATTACCGTTAAGAAGTAATGGAAAAACTATTGTTTATAATTAGCTATTACCTGATTTTGAATAGACAGTAGAAATGAAAGCTCTTCTTATTAAAATTATTGGAGAAACAGTGATAGATATCAAACATAAAATATGTGAAACATGTGTTTTAGGGTGATCTAAAGGCTATCTGAAACACACTGTCTCTCGTCCTTCTGTTCTACAGGTGACGGAGCTGAATGAGGCACTGTCCAATGAAGAACGCAACCTGCTCTCGGTGGCCTACAAGAATGTGGTGGGTGCACGGCGTTCATCATGGCGTGTCGTCTCCAGCATTGAGCAGAAGACTTCAGCTGATGGTAACGAGAAGAAGATTGAGATGGTGCGTGCCTATCGTGAGAAGATTGAGAAGGAGCTGGAAGCCGTTTGCCAAGATGTGCTCAACCTGCTCGACAACTTCTTGATCAAGAACTGTAGCGAGGCACAGCACGAGAGTAAGGTCTTCTACCTGAAGATGAAGGGTGACTATTACCGCTACCTGGCTGAAGTAGCTACCGGTGAGAAGCGTGCCGCTGTGGTCGAGTCCTCCGAGAAAGCATACAGCGAGGCACATGAGATCAGCAAGGAGCACATGCAGCCCACACACCCCATCCGTCTCGGCCTGGCGCTCAACTACTCCGTGTTCTACTACGAGATCCAGAACGCGCCCGAGCAGGCATGCCATCTGGCCAAGACGGCTTTCGACGACGCCATCGCCGAGCTGGACACGCTCAACGAGGACTCCTACAAAGACTCAACCCTCATCATGCAGCTGCTGCGAGACAACTTGACACTCTGGACAAGCGACCAGCAGGACGACGAAGGCGGCGAGGGCAACAATTAAAAACAGAGAGAGAGGGAGAGAGATGGAGAGGCAGAAGAGGAGAAGACCCTCAAGAATTACCCGTTTCCTAGCCGTAACACACAAGAAAACATGCGTGCTCACAAAATAATATGAAAAATAAAAAGAAAAATAAAAGCGTAAGTGAAAACATTTTACGAAAAGGGGGGCCTGGTGGAATGCTGGCAGCCATGTTCACTGATGGTACAACCGCAACTGCAGTTCTCTTTGATTTTCTGAAAATGAATTGGATAAATATAAACCTTAAGTTTAACATGAGGTATGCCTCCAATTAAAAATGTGATCTCAATTAAAATCATCACAATTAAGGTATAAAATCCCTTCTTCTTCAGTTGCCTCTGCAACATTTGCCAAAACAATACTTTGAGGAAGTCAGTAAGTACAAGATGACTAGGGTTGAAATACACCCCAAACACTGGCGTAGGTACTGTTCTTGTAGTGAAACATGACGTCAAGCTGCTTCTTTGCTTGTAAGCGTGGAGTAAGGGTGTAGGAACTGTCAGGGGAAGACATGTTAAAGCTTGAGCAAGAAAAAAAAATAATTAAAAAGACAAAAAATAATCCATGGAGTAAAAAACTTGAATGTCATAGCCTCGCAAAAATAAGAGTTTGCAAACAGGCTCCAGAGAGTGTGAAAGGAAGTTATTTTGTCTCTGTTAAACATATTTGTGGATACTGATGTGTGCTCAACAGTCAGTCAGCCATTTCTTTACAGCCGACATAGCGATTCAAAATGCTCCACAATAATCGAAACATCACTGTGGTTCCAAGTTGCAGGTCTTTGATCAAGAAACAGTAGTTTAGGTATACAGTAACCAAGTCCAGTTTTCCACCCATTAAATACAATGCTATTTCCATTGATAGCTAAAACAAATTGTTGTCCTTTCAGTGAAAACTGTTCTTATTATCATTATTATTATTATTATTATTATTATTATTGATATAGTTTGGACATTTAGGGTGTCAAGGGTGACCCGCGCTATAAAAACATAGGTTTTATTCAATATCATTACAATATAGTACCATAAACCACAACATACACTATATATAATCTAACTTGTGATGATATTACCCTAAAATGAAATCTGTCTTAGAAAAGTAATATAGAAAAAGTAAAAAAAAAAGTAATAATAAATTATCCCTGTGGTTTAGTCTTGAAAATTTTAACCCTCTAAAGTAATCCTTAATCACTTGGATCCCTGTCGCGATACACTGAATGGAATCAACTGGAACCATTGGCTGTTTTTCCTTTGTCCATGGACTGAAAGTACAATTAGAGACAGAGCACTGGCAATGTCAAAAACGGGAGATGATCTTAAAGCAGCTTTGAGGTTTGTGGTATTCTTTACTTTTTTTTTTGTTTGTTTGTTTACTTTTTTAATTAAAAAAAATGCACTTGCCTATTATACTGTTTCTCAGTGTAAGATGATTACTGCTCCAATATTCTCGATAATACAATATTGTGCATGCTGGTGATGTATTTATATACTGTAGCTTGACTTTATTAACTTAAAAAAAAACCTGTAGATGTTATGTATTCATAGGAACAAGAAATGATTAGAATTCAATCTGATTATTATTTTCTATTTATTACTTTATATTGGATTGTTTAAATTGATTATGATTTTTTTTTCATCTATATTTGTTTTTTTCCTTGCTGAAGTATGCGATGCCAAAATGGTGAACCATAAACTGATGCTATAGTGACATGCAATTCTTGTATTTGGGTTTAATTAAACAGAAATACAGAAATGACAGAAACACCACTGTTAGCTTAACACTCTCTGTCCGGTGTTTTGTCGTGGCAAAAAAAAATCAAAGATCACATTGTAAATCTATTTGTTGTTCTTACAATGGCCTTTCCTTTTGTGCTTTTTCTGTCACATTATACAGTGAGATGTTAAAAAAAAAACACAGTGTTTATCAGTTCTTCTGAAAACTGCATTTCTTAAGGAATTCACTCACGGACCATAACTTCCTCTTTCTGTCCTCTTTTTTTATTTAATTTTTTTTTTTTACTTTTAGCTGTCTCTCCTGATATCGTAAATGTGAGTCATGTAGCGGATGCACACGAGAAAAATAACAATAATAATAATGATGATAATAAAAATGAATTAAAACATCACAACATCCTTCTAACCACATTTCAGTGCTGCTGCAATTGTATTGTCCATGAGTCACATCCATATGATCATTAATGGGTTAATGTCTGTGAATGTGTTGCTGCTTTGTGAAAATTCTTAACTGTTTCAGGTTGAAAAAATAATCTACAAAAATTGGTGGCACAATGTTAAAAATTGTTATGAACTGATCAAATGATAAAATGAAAATGTACTATTGAATGTATATTATAATATATTATACTATGTAATTAATGTATAGTATAGTATAGTATAGTATAGTATAGTATAGTATAGTATAGTATAGTATAGTATAGATGGCAAAAAAAAAGCCACTAATGAACAGAAAACTTGAGATGTGTTCTGGCTGGCCAGCTGTAATTAATTACTTGGACAGAGGCACACTGTTCAATTCCCAGTGTCTCGGTGATCCTGTGCTATCTTCCCGGCTTTAAGAACTAGTTTGTTTATTGATATATAGTATATATATAATATTTATAGAATATACCTATATTATTACCAAACTATTACAGGTGTCAAATTTGACATTAAGTTCATTATGTCTGTTCAGTGCATGTATACTTAGTTCACATCATTCATGTACACTATATGGCTAAGAGTTTGACACCTGACCATCAAACCCCTTTGCTGTTCGAAAAACCTCCACTCTTCTGGGAAGTCTTTCCATTAGATTTTGGACCATGGCTGTGGGAATTTTTGCTCATTCAGCCACAAGCGTAATAGTGAGGTCAGGTGCTGATGTTGGACGAGGAGACCTGGGGTGCAGTCAGCATACCAGTTCATTCCAAAGGTGTTCAGTGGGGTTGAGTGCAGGACACTTAAGTTCTTCCACTCCAACCCTGGCAAACCATGTCTTCAGGTGCATTGGCATGCTGGAAAAGGTTTGGGCCTCTTAGTTCCAGTGAAGGTAAATTGTAATGTTACAGCATACAAAGACATTCTATACAATATTCTATTATATAAGTGTGTGCTTTGTACAGTTCGAGAATCACATATAGGTGTGATGGTCATGTGACCATAACCTTTTGGCCATATATTGTATTATCTGTTATCATTTTAACTGCATATATAAGGAAAAATACTCTAAGGGTATAGTGTTACAGGAAAATAATCAAGGATGGCGAGTTGTGATGCAGCCAGCCAGAAAGTTAGCATCCCAAACTTGACTATTTTCCAATAACAGCACATCCCAAAGTATTTTATTCCTCTTATACTACAGCAATTTCCAACAATTTAAATCTATACTACTTTTTTAGCCATTTAAAGTTGATTTAATGTGTGGAACTTTAAGTTAGTTCATATTATACCACAACGGATTTAATTTTCTACAAAAGTAGCTCTCAGTCATTCCATCTGAAATGCAAATAAGTTTCCTGTGAGATGTTTATTTATTTATTGTTTATACAATTATAGAAGGAGTCTCCAGTGTCAGAGCTTTAAAAGAGTTTCCAGTATGAGAAAGTCTTTAGAACAGAGGATGACATGGACAAGCTCCAGTGTTTATTTTTTTTGTTTTTGTTTTTTTGTCTTATTAATTTTAAGATCTTCTGCAACATTAAACAAACACAGTGTGTCATGTCACAGAGAACCTAGAATGCATTTCTCTTCTGTCCTGAAGATTTTTCCATGGAAAAAACTTACTGTTACAAATATTAATTATTATTCACTTAGATTAGGATCATTGTCTGCCATACATGTCCCTGTGAATGGCCTATTACTATAAAAATGATAACTGATAACTTATTAGAATGAGTTTGTAAAAGTCTAAAGGCATGCTGAATAAGGCTGTGGTGTTTCAGTGTCAGTAAAACATAATTGCTTCATAGGTACTTAACATCCAAACACTTAAAAATATTCATACAAAGCTAGCAGTGCTTGTTGCTTTTTATTTTAATGGTAGGATTATTTGAACAGTGAGAGACAGAATAACAACAAGAAAATCCAGAAAAATGCATGTCAAAAATGTTATAAATTGATTTGCATTTTAATGAGGGAAATAAGTATTTGACCCCTCTCAATCAGAAAGATTTCTGGCTCCCGGGTGTCTTTTATACAGGTAACGAGCTGAGATTAGGAGCACGCCTTTAAAGGGAGTGCTCCTAATCTCAGCTTGTTACCTGTATAAAAGACACCTGTCCACAGAAGCAATCAATCAATCAGATTCCAAACTCTTCACCATGGCCAAGACCAAAAAGCTCTCCAAGGATGTCAGGGACAAGATTGTAGACCTACACAAGTCTGGAATGGGCTACAAGACCATTGCCAAGCAGCTTGGTGAGAAGGTGACAACAATTAGTGCGATTATTCGGAAATGGAAGAAACACAAAAGAACTGTCAATCTCCCTCGGCCTGGGGCTCCATGCAAGATCTCACCTCGTGGAGTTGCAATGATCATGTGAACAGTGAGGAATCAGCCCAGAACTACACGGGAGGATCTTGTCAATGATCTCAAGGCAGCTGGGACCATAGTCACCAAGAAAACAATTGGTAACACACTATGCGGTGACGGACTGAAATCCTGCAGCACCCGCAAGGTCCCCCTGCTCAAGAAAGCACATATACATGCCCGTCTGAAGTTTACCAATGAACATGTGAATAATTCAGAAGACAACTGGGTGAAAGTGTTGTGGTCAGATGAGACCAAAATGGAGCTCTTTGGCATCAACACAACTCGCCTTGTTTGGAAGAGGAGGAATTCTGCCTATGACCCCAAGAACACCATCCCCACCGTCAAACATGGAGATGGAAACATTATGCTTTGGGGGTGTTTTTCTGCTAAGGGGACAGGACAACTTCTCCGCATCAAAGGGACAATGGATGGGGCCATGTACCATCAAATCTTGGGTGAGAACCTCCTTCCCTCAGCCAGGGCATTGAAAATGGGTCGTGGATGGGTATTCCACCATGACAATGACCCAAAACACACAGCCAAGGCAACAAAGGAGTGGCTCAAGAAGAAGCACATTAGGGTCCTGGAGTGGCCTAGTCAGTCTCCAGACCGTAATACCCTAGAAAATCTGTGGAGGGAGCTGAAGGTTCGAGTTGCCAAACATCAGCCTCGAAACCTTAATGACTTGGAGAAGATCTGCAAAGAGGAGTGGGTCAAAATCCCTCCTGAGATGTGTGCAAACCTGGAGGCCAACTACAAGAAACGTCTGACCTCTGTGATTGCCAACAAGGGTTTTGCCACCAAGTACTAAGACATGTTTTGCAGAGGGGTCAAATACATATTTCCCTCATTAAAATGCAAATCAATTTATAACATTTTTGACATGCGTTATTCTGGATTTTTTTGTTGTTATTCTGTTTCTCACTGTTCAAATAAATCTACCATTACAATTATAGACTGATCATTTCTTTGTCAGTGGGCAAACGTACAAAATCAGCAGGGGATCAAATACTTTTTTCCCTCACTGTAAGTCATTAAACCTTTAATTCAAAGTGTTGAACCAGAAATAATATTCATTTACACATAGTGAAGCTTCAGTGAAATGTATTTTTATCGTCACACTTGCTAAGCTGATATGAGATAACATTGGTGACAGATGGCAAATATTATGCAGTACATAATAACTTTGATAGCAGCACTAAATGTTTATCTTGAAGGCGTGACATAGGAAAGCATCAATCAAACAGATGACCATTTCATTGTCCGTTTTGATTGATGATTAGTTTCTATAGTACATTAACAAACAAGCAACAATGTTATTTAGACTATCCTTGCTGCAATGGGTGGTGATCATTTAAAGAAAAAGAAAACTGATCAAACCATGACATCGTGCTGATTCAGAGGCTGAAGTGTTCCCTTGGGGCTTGAAAAATGGCAGAATCTTCCATTACACAGCCATTTGAAGTCAAGCATGCAGTTTCCCTGAGAGGAAGTGAGTCAGTAGGGCAGGTGTAAGCAAATTAGGTTTTTCTAACAGCAGCAGCAGATTTTAAACTGGTCAAGGAGATGTGTGTGTTCGAAAATCCTAGATTAAGCAAGGAAACTAAAGCACCCAATAATGGACTAGAAAGCAATTTTAGACAGCCAAACCTCCCCAAGTTATCTTTCTGTAGTTTCTATAGTTTTCTATAAGCAACTAAATGTGAAGATTATGTTTAAAATCTGGCTGGGTGATAATCAAAACTTTAACCACTCAGACATTATATTTGTTTTATCAACTGTATCGCTTGTCACGACGGCACAGTTGTGTTGATTTGTCACAGCTTCAGGGTCCCCACTCAATCTTGAGCTCAGGTTACTGAATGTATGACTTTTCTTTACATGTCCTCATTGGAGTTCTCTGGTTTCCTCCCACCATCCAAAACATGCCAGAGAGTGGACTGGCTAAATTAAATCACAGGTGTGAATGTCTGTGTGCATGGTGCCCTGAGATCCCATCCAGGATAAATTCCTATCACGTAACCAATGTACCTGGGATAGGGACAGGATACACCATAACCCTGACCAATATAAAGTGTTTACTGGATATGAATGAATGAACAATATTGTTGATAATTGCAGCTGCGTTGCTAGTGTTCAACTGTCTTGAAAATCAGATCAAGCCAGGGGACAAAATAAGAATGAGATTTGGTTAAGCCTGGCAAACAGAAAAAATAACAATGTGAACCTTCACTAGCACAGGTTTTGCCAAATAATATATTTTTTTTATGGTTGCTCAGTAAGGCTACAGTATTTTGTATTTACACTGGCTAATTCCTCATTTGCATAATGATAATAAATATAGTGAGTCTGGTATTTAATTACTTTAGTTAAACCTTTGATTGAATATCTGAATCACGTTTATTATCCACAACTGAGTTTTGGTGATAATATGTTCTAAAAAACTTAGAGCAGTACTGTATTATATCGTGAATTATATAAAAGCTAAACATATTTCTTAAATAACATTACCACACAAATAATACAACGTTGTTCCAGAACTCTAGGGACAATATATATATATGTATGTATGTATGTATACTGCTCAAAAAAATAAAGGGAACACTTAAACAGCACAATATAACTCCATGTTTTCCCTTTATCTTTTTGAGCAGTATACATTATATATATATTGTATAGAGCATCTGTTGTATAGAGCTTCTGCATCTCTCCATTGATATCTCTCTCCATATATATCTCAATGGAGAGATGCAGAAGCTGTTTATATATATATATATATGCCACAAATGCGCGTGTGTGTGTGTTTGCGTGCGTGCATCTCAATGGAATGTGTGTGTGTGTGTGTGTGTTTGTGCGTGCGCGCGTGCCACAGCACTCCGTATGTAAGTCCATCCGGTTCACGTCTGTCTAATCGCGGTGACCAATAGGAACAGCGCACGTGCGGCAGCTCCATCCAATACAATCTCTGTATCTAGGGCTGCGGGGAAGATTTAATATGCTCGATATCTTATCATTAATCAGTGGGCGTGTGCTCAGGTAGATGCAAGGGACGTATGTATATGTAGACAGGAAGAAAGCCAGACGAACCGTTACATAACTTTTGCTTCACGCGAAAAAGAACCACAAAATATTTACAACCAGAAAATATTTTTAGGAGACAGTGAAAATAAATAAAGAAATAAGGAACGTTAAATGAAACATTTTTATCATATGTATTAATGAATGTGGGTGCCTAATATCTGATTAATGGTGGCCCTTGCTCGTCCCTTTCCACTGATGGATGAGAGGCTGGAATGTGCACAACACCATGTGGAGAACTATCTGTAAATGTATACCTGTGCTGGTGTACCTGATAAAACTATCATTGAGCTAGATGCATGATAGGTATACCTTAAAAACTGACAGCTGAGATTATAAACTGTGTGTCATGCTTATGTGATGCATGAATTGAAAATGTTCAATGGAGAGATGCAGAAGCTGTTCAATGGGCCACACACACACATACACACACACACACACACACACACACACACACACACACACACACACATTGACTGCCAGCACCATGACCAGATGCTCTACATATGCCACAACTCATGTACATATTCTGGTCTTGTATACAGCAATATGGTAAGAAGGACGGATGATTTTTGTAAACTTCAATAAGAAAATATTTATTCTTTTTAGTTGTTGTTGCTTTAAACAACACACTGAAAAAATAAGTGCTGCTGATGCAAGTACTAATCAAAAATTAAACAGAGCTGCCCCTATTATTTTAGTCTTATGGGACGGTGTCTTAAGACATGGTAGTTTAGTGGTTAGCAAGTTTGCCTTGCACCTCCAAGGTTGGAGGTTGAATCCCACCTTTCCTTCCCCAGTCCAAAGACATGCGCCTTGTAAGTGAATTATCCGTATTGTGTGAATGTGTGTGCAATTGTGCCCTGTGATGGGATGGCACCCCATCCAGGATGTCCCCCAAGTTAACTGTGATAGGTTCCAGGCTCCCCTGTGAACCTGTGAACCAGTTAC
The DNA here is from genome assembly GCA_012411365.1 of Ameiurus melas. Classification (NCBI taxonomy): domain Eukaryota; kingdom Metazoa; phylum Chordata; class Actinopteri; order Siluriformes; family Ictaluridae; genus Ameiurus; species Ameiurus melas. The sequence continues at coordinate 6,726,327 of CM022775.1, read as the reverse complement.
TTCAACCTGTGAACCAGTTACTTCATTTTCCATAACAGTAGCTCTGAAAATAGTGTCAGTTATAACTCATATTACAGGTTTATGTTGATGTCATATCAGTGTACAGAAGCAACTCATTCACTGGGATTCATATGGAGGACACCTGGGGCGTAACCTGGCCTGGGAATTCGGAGCTTTAGCCCAAAGATTTTTTCTTTAGTCCCCAATAATTCTCCACTTGGAGCAGTTTGTCACTACGTAACTGAACATCAGTTAAAAAAGACAGCCTGCAATTTTATATCTTTAGGGAACAGAAGTAAGAAAAAATCAGACAGGGTTTACAGGAAAATACATGGAAACAAGTCTTATTGGTTGACAGTTTATCAACTCTGCCAAACACTAGCTCACGCAGTCAGTGTGAGGAAAAATGGATATATGGCAATTTTTTTAACCAGTAAAGGGTTGGATACTGAAACAGTAACATCCTCTCGTGCTGAGCAGGAAAACAAGGTGTGTAAATGTATATATGAGTTTGTGAGATTGAGCAGAGCATAATGTACTTTGCATGGCAATGTAGCAGCTAAACACATTTTTTTAATGGAGAATAATCTGGGCTCAGCCCCAAATGATTAACAGTTCTGCTAATGCCCCTGGGGGACACTTTACATAATTTAATTAAAATAATAAATGGATTTTAAAGAGTGATGTTGTGTAAGAAAGATATGTAATTGTTGATATGTTGAAGCTTTCTCTAAGGAGATCTTTATTTAATATTTATGGAAGGAGTCTCCATTATCATTTTCAGGCCAAAGGACTCTCTAAGCTTTAACATGACAATTTTCATTTTATTATTATTTTTAATTCTTTATTTCTTTTGTCTCATAATTGGAGAATATGGAGGCTGGCTAATGTACAGTAAGTGATAACAGGAACTATTTGTCTCAAGAATGTACTTCAGCATTAAATGCAATTATAAAGAATTAAAAATATGACTTATCATTCTTTAATAAATTAGAAATTGTAATGGTTGGAAAATTACTGTATTATAAGACGAATAAACACTTCAGGATGTTAATCATATTTGGCCACATCACACAACCCCGTCACTGATTATGTTCCTATAATACAGTAGCACGTCCTGTCATTTTTTATTCCTTACTGACTTGAACAATAACCTGTACCTGGAACATTCCCACAATGATTCCCCGTTCTATAAAGATGATCATTATCATGGCCATATGACCGATATATACTTCATCAATCAGCTCTCAGTGACTGTTACAATAAAGGTTATAAAAATGATCTCATGAATCATAATGTCATGTTTGCCAGTCTTTGCTGTACAGAAGCATAGCTGCAGGACAGATAAGGTCTTCCCCATCACCCTTAAAATTCTAATCACATTAAATACTGAAGTCAAAATGTAGGAACCTCCTGAAACATCCAATGGGCTGTGCACAGCAAAATTTCGGAAATTAACATTCAGACTTACAGAAATGAGAATGAAAAAAGGAGAAAAGGTGGGAAGTGATAGAGATCACTTAAATAAACAATGGCTGTAGAAACCAGAAAGCAATTTAATCTATGCGGGGTTTTTTTCCTTTACTTGATTTGGAGTACTGATAATTTAACTTTCCAGCAGTAGTCCAGATTTAATGCAGCATTTTAGAGTACAGCATGCTAAAACATTAGCTAAGGTGCTGTTTAACTCCTTTCTTTAGTAGTTGTCCTAAATGTGTAGTTAGCTTGTCGTTTTGGAGCCTAATAACCTACAAGTCTATGACAAGGATTAGGTAAATTAATTACTATTAATTAGAGTATATGTGTACTGGAATCATCTCTTCAGCTGTATGTATAGTGACTTGTCTATCACTGAGAGAATGTGGACATCGATATTTCAGCACATCATAACAGGTCTTCATGCAGCTATTATTTCATCAAGCCTCTACCTTGAATTCTGCGGATGGAGTGAGAGAGAGAGAAATAACAGCCATAATTCACTTTTTTACATGCAACTCTAAGCCTTCTCAGAGCTGCCCTACTTTGTGCCTGACAGCTGGGTGAGTGTGTTCATGGCTCAACACTGGTCAGCCAGTGAAAAAGGGAAAGACGCGATGGATGGATGAGTGAAATAAGGCCTGAGTAGATGAATAATTTAAATAAGCATTAGAAGTGGGGAAATGTGAATGGTGATTTATGGATTTCTGGCCCAGGAGGACTCTGAGGACTTGGAGTACTCAGACTGCGCTACCTCTATCTTGCAGATAATGAGACTAAACAGGAAGTTATGCAACAAAAATATTAATGCTAAAACTAAAAAATACATTTAGCATTTTATAGCACTGTCAATTGTATTAAAACACACCAACAAATGATTAGTGTATTAGGTTTTTTATTTATTTATTTTATTTATAGAGACCTGACAGCAGGTTCTATGCTAATTTCCTTCTGTATCTAGAACACATGTCATAGGGGGCATGAGGGTTTCATGAAGTGGCACACAAATTAGAATCCAAACTTGACATAGTAAAAAATATTGCTTCTTAACTGTCTAGATTTCATTTGGAAATGTGACTCTTCAAATTTAAGCCATTTTCTGACATCCACCATATTAAGCCATATAAAGAAAGCAGGGCTCTGGTGTTGAATAACATAGCTTTCCTGGAATAATGCTGTTCTACTAAACCTACAAATGCCATCCAGACTGATCTGATTATATGCTGTTAAAACTATTGTTTAAACATTGTTTTAAAAAAATAATAATAATAAATAAAAACACTGCTTCTGCAAAACTTTATGTGCACTTCCTGCATTGGGCTGGACAATATTCCTGGTTTGGTCCTCAGCTCAGATTACTGTCTGAGTAGAGTTTTTCATGTTATCCTGTGAGCGTTTCTTTCAGGTCCTACAGTTTCCTCCCACCTCTGAAAAACCCAGTAGGTGGATTTGCTACCTTAAATTGACCAAAGGTATGAATATATATGTTTATTGCACTGTGATGGTCTCTCATCCAATGTATTTCCACCTTGCACCCGGGATATGCTCTAAATCCACCATGACCTTTAAAATATAAAACTTTCTGGCAATCTAATACGAGACTAGGCTGGTTTGGTGTCTCTAGCCAAGGAGAGAAACAACTAAGCGATCGTTGTATTGGTTTAGCTGCTACATTGCCATGCAAAGTACGTTATCTGTCCTTATGCTCTGCTCATATCATGTTCATGTATCGCATATAGACAGTTACACACCTTGTTTACTTGCTCAGCATGAGAGGATGTTAGAGTTCCAGTTTCAACTCCTTTACTGAAATATCAATTTTTTCCCTCACTATAACTGACTTATTGAGCTTGCGTTGAGAACTGTCAGCCAATAAAACGCAAGTATTTCCACATATTTTCCTGAAAACTAAATTATTTTCTGATGTTACATAGTTACATAGTGACAAACTGCTCGAAGTGGAGAATTATTCAGGGCTATTGTAAATATTTAATAAAATATTTCAGCCATTACCTGCCCAACACTGTCTTATAATGCAAAATAAGACAAAGGGTTTGACACAAGACATTTATTTTATTTATTTTTTTATTTTATTTATATACTTTTTATTTTTATTTTATTTAAAGTTTCATTTTTATTGAACATTTCTGCTGAACACTTCTGATAAACATTTCTACAGAACATTTCTACATTTCTACTGAACAATTTTTGCTAAACATTTCTAATGACCAGTTCTGCTAAACATTTCTGCTATACGTTTCTGCTAAACATTTCTAATTAACATTTCTAAAGTTTAATTTATATCGAACATTTCTACATTTCTACATTGCTTTTTAATTTTTAATTAAACATTTTTGCTGACCTTCTGATGAACATTTCTGTTGAACTGCTAAGCCTATCTAAATCGCCTTTTCTGTTCTGTCCTCCGCACCATTTCCCAAAAATACAAACAAAATGAGCACCAGCAGTAAATATTCACAGATTTTTTTCTTTTTATACAAAGAAAAACAAAATTGAACCCACAACCCACCCCTTCGGCTCATCATGGCTACCCATTAACTGTCGCTGGTTATAGAGATATTATAAAATTCAACAACAGGCACCAACCTTTAAGTGGGTAGTGTCTGTAACTCCATAAAGTATGCAATAAAGGGATGCCATTTATGAAAAAAACTTATCAGTACAACCATTCATCGTATATCTTATTTTCTCGAGTTTCAGAAAAAACATCACGTCCTTTATCCACTGGAAGATAGATGGGTATTTAGCAGACTTCCAATGTAACAGTAGGGAACGGCTTGCTATAAGGGATGTGAAAGCAATAACAGCCTTTTGTATCCAGCTCAAAGGAATTGAAGCTTCAGGAATCCCAAATATCGCAATCAATGGACAAGGCTTTAAATCTGCCCTGAGAATAGTGGACATGATGGTAAAAAAGCCAGACCAAAAACCGTGGAGTTCAGGGCAGAAGAAAAACATATGGCCAATATGACAGGGAGAGCCATGGCATTTATCACACTTGTCCTCTACATCCGGATACATCACAGGCAATCTCGACTTGGACAGATGTACTCTATTTAAAACTTTGAACTGTATAAGTCCAAGACGAGCACAATAAGTGGTAGTCTGTACCCTCCCTATAGCATGTTCCCAACACTCCTCACTTATTTGTACTCCTAATTCCGTTTCCCACGCATTCCTAATTTTATTACTCGACCCACTACCTTGCGTCAAAATAAAATCATAAATCTTAGAAATCATTCCTCTCTGATGTGGGTTATTTGAAAACAGGTCTTCCCAAGCCTGTTCTGAAGGAGCAGAAGGGAAATCAGGAAAACATCTAGAAACAAAATTCCGTATTTGAAAGTACCGAAAGAAATGTGTCAAGGGGAGATCGTAAGTGGATGCCAAATTGGCAAAGCTATCAAACACACCATCAGAATACAAATTTCTAACTTGTTTAATGCCCTTGTCATACCACATTGAAAATGAGGAGTCCAAACACGAAGGGGGAAATAGATGGTTGTCCACTAAAGGACACAAAGAGGATGCACCTACAAATTTAAAATGTCGTCTAAATTGATACCAAGTCCTAAGTGTGCTGAGGACAACAGGGTTATCAGTATATTGGGAAAGTTTTGTAGGTAAATAGGTGTATAGTAGAGCAGGTAAAGAGGATTCACTACAAGGAGATAATTCCAATTTAGACCAAGAAGATCCAGGAGATTGAACCCAGTAACAAAGTTTATGGATGTGCGCAGCCCAGTAATAGAATTGAAAATTGGGTAATGCAAGTCCTCCCATAAGTTTACATTTCTGCAATAAAGATTTACAAACCCTCGGTGGCTTCCCTCCCCAAATAAATGTACTAATTATCTTATCCAATGAATCAAAGAATGATTTTGGGAGAGATATAGGCACTTGTTGGAACAAGAAAATAAACTTCGGTAAAATATTCATTTTGACGGCGTTGATCTTGCCAATTAGGGAAAGGGATAAGTTACTCCAACTCTGAATGTTAGATTTAACCTTTGAGATAAGGGGAATAAAGTTAGCTGATAGAAGATTAGATAGAGAACGTGTCACATTGATACCTAGGTATTTAAAACCTGCCTGACTAAATCAAAACGGTAAATCTGACTGTTGGAGAGACAGAGCTGGAATATTGACAAGGAAACAGTCGCTTTTATCTAAATTTAGTTTATAACCAGAGACAACACCAAAAGACTGCAGAACATCCAAAACAGAAGGCATAGAGGCGGTAGGATCAGTTACATACAATAACAAATCATCAGCATATAGCGATAATTTGTATTCTACCCCATATCGAACTATTCCTTTAAACAAGGAGGAAGATTTTAGTGCAATAGAGAGCGGCTCGATGGCAACAGCAAAAAGCAGTGGGGATAAAGGACACCCTTGGCGACACCCTCGTCCGAGCGCAAAATAATCCGAATAAGTATCGTTAGTCTGAACTCTAGCATAAGGGGGTTGAATAAGGGGTTGAATAAAGGAGGCTAATCCAGGAAATAAACTTGTCCCCAAATCCAAACTTCCTCAGGACTGCAAACAAATACTCCCATTCGACCCTGTCGAATGCTTTTACAGCATCTAATGAAATCACAATCTCAGGGAGCTCAGCCGAATGCTTTGAATAAATGATATTAAAGAGTGTACGGGTATTGAAAAACATTTGACGTCCCTTTATAAAACCGTTCTGATCTTCAGATATAATATAAGGAAGTACATTCTCTAACCGAGATGCCATTACTTTCGCCAACACCTTTACATCTGCATTCAGCAGTGATAGCGGTCTATAAGAACCACAGGAAGATGGATCCTTACCCTCCTTTAGGAGCAGAGCTATCGTGGCTTGTGTCAGGGTTGGAGGCAAAGACCCACGTTCCAAAGATTCGTTGAACATAGCCAAAAGCAATGGAGCTAATTTTCCAATAAACGTTTTAAAGAATTCGATTGGAAACCCGTCCGGGCCAGGAGCTTTGTTAGATTGCATAGATTTAACTGAATTTAAAATTTCTTCAAGAGAGAGTGGGGAATCCAATCGCATAGCAGTATTCGTATCTATAACAGGATTACAGAGGTTTTTATGATTATCATCAATAAAATTCAGATTTCAATGGAATATTACTTTGTCCTTCTGTAACATATGCGTGCAAACACACACACACACACACACACACACACACAGTGCTCATCAGATTTCCACTACTGCCATGGAACATGCCGGAAATGCAGGACATCGTATCCCTTTCTATAAATAGCAAGATTATGCAGGCAGAGACAGATAGAGAATGAGTGTACATTAGTGCTGTGGCTGTAGCCGAGTGAGTAAAACACACACACACACACACACACACACAGAGAACACATGTATGCACACAGATGCTGCAGTTGCCTTCAATGTGCCTCTAGGCATAAAACACAGTTAATGGATGTAGCCTCTAACAGTGTGCGGCCATGGGGCGGCTGTGGCGCAGGTGGTAGAGTGGGTTGTCCACTAATTGTAGGGTTGGTGGTTCGATTCCTGGCCCGGGTGACTCCACATGCCGAAGTGTCCTTGGGCAAGACACTGAACCCCAAGTTGCTCCCGATGGCAAGCTAGCACCTTGCATGGCAGCTCTGCAACCACTGGTGTGTGAGTGTGTGTGTCAATGGGTGAATGAGACACAGTGTAAAGCGCTTTGGATAAAAGCACTATATAAGTGCACATTTACCATTAATAAAGATTGTGTTCTAACAGAAGCCTTGTTTTTTTTCATAAATTACATCTATACTTTTCTGCATCTGATCATAAGCTTAAAGAGGAGGAAACCACAGTATCCAGAGGAAACCCCCAAAGCACAAGGAGAACATGCAAACTTAGCACACACAGGGATTCAAACCCCCAACCCTGCAGGCGTGAGGCAAATGTGCTCTTTGCCCTGGGTAAAAAACAGTATTTAGAAGAGAGTTTGTGTGTGTGTGTGTGTGTGTGTGTGTGTGTGTGGTGAACTTGTATTATTTCTCCTGGCTTTGTATAATTCAGTGACAATCATAGTTCATCCTGTATACATTAACCTTCATATACATTGTTTTACACCTCATTACTAGGCAACAAAGAAGGTGACACGAATGCTAATTTTGTATTTGTCCATGATACTCGGAATCTGTATAATTCAGTTTCTGTATTATTTGTGATATGTGTCGTGTGGGCCTTGCTGAGTATGGATACCACAAAATATACAGGAAAATATACCACAATTACTTCATAATGTATTGCTCCAGTGTTCGGGGGAAACTTGCTCTAGCATACCTGCTTGTTCCTTCATTCATCTTTAGTAACCAATTTATCTTGGTCATGGTGTCTCCGGTGTCTCAACCAGGAACTCTGTGTGTGGGACAGGAATACACCCTGGATGTGAGGCCAGTCCATTTACATACATTCACACCCTAGAGTAGCCAAACCACACAATGGTGTGTTTTTGAGAGGTGTAAGTAACCTGTAGAACCTTGGAAATCCACTTGGACATGGTGAGAACCTGTAAAACTGTAATAAACCGAGCTCAGGATCACACCACAGACCCCGCAATGCTGTATTAGTATAGATGGCTTATTGTCATAGCAACTCTGAACACTATCCCTCCATCCCAGCAGAGGATGCAGTCTCCTGAGTACTAGCCTACCTCTTCCAATTTCTAACATTTTATTACCTGCTTTATGTGCATATAAACTCATGTTTTCTACTCAGCAGTAGTGAAGTCTTACCAAACCTCTTGTATTGTGTAACATATGAGCATTAGTATTCCTAACTGCCTTGTTTATTCTATGACTCTTGCCTTGTTTCTTGGTATTGCATTTGGACTGCCCTTTTACCCATGTTTGATATTGGCTATGTGTGTACCAACGTCTGCCTGCCTGATTTTTATGGAGCTGTTGAGTATTTATTGAGTATTTTTACTAAACCTCACACACATGGATCCTAACTCTCTCAGCCTCTATTGTTACAATAATATAGTTGTATAATTTAAACATATATTGACAGAACAGATATGTAAAGAAAATCAGGATAATATACAAGGAACACTGGGTGTGAGCGGGAATGCACACTGGATGGTAACTTCCTTTGGTCATAGGGTGGTGGGTAGAGTTTAGGTTGAAAAACCCTAAATCCGATGAATGGTTGTATGGACAAGTATATATATAAATATATATATATAAATGGCATCCCTTTATTGTATTCGGTTTTCAGTATTTTTAATTTTGTTTTCCTTGGTTAGTATAAAAAGAAAAAAAAACCTGTGAATGTTTACTGCTGTATGTTGCTCAATTTTTTTTTTTCTTCTCAATGGAATATTTGGGAAAGGGAGGGGAGGAGAGAAGAGAAAAGGTGATGTTCAGCTGACAAGTTTTAGTAGACGTGTTCAGTAGAAATGTTCAGCAGAAATTTTCAGTAGAAATGCTCAGTTGAAATGTTCAGCAGAAATGTTCAGCAGAAACGCTCATTAGAAATGTTCAGCAGGAACGTTCAGTAGAAATGTTTAGCAGAAATTTTCAGTAGAAATGATTAGCAGAAACATTTAGTAGAAATGTTCAGTAGAAATGTTCAGCAGAAACGTTCAGTAAAAATGTTTAGCTGAAATGTTCAGTAGAAATGTTCAGCAGAAATTTTAAGTAGAAATGTTTAGCAGAAATGTTCAGTAGAAATGTTCAGCAGAAATTTTCAGTAGAAATGTTCAGTAAAAATGTTTAGCTGAAATGTTTAGTAGAAATGTTCAGCAGAAACATTCAGTAGAAATGTTCAGTAGAAATGTTCAGCAGAAACGTTCAGTAAAAATGTTTAGCTGAAATGTTCAGTAGAAATGTTCAGCAGAAATTTTCAGTAGGAATGTTTAGCAAAATGTTCAGCAGAAATGTTCAGTAGAAATGTTTAGCAGAAATGTTCAGTAGAATGTTCAGCAGAAACATTCAGTAGAAATGTTCAGTAGAAATGTTCAGCAGAAACATTCAGTAGAAATGTTCAGTAGAAATGTTCAGCAGAAATTTTCAGTAGAAATGTTTAGCAGAAATGTTCAGCAGAAACATTCAGTAGAAATGTTTAGCAGAAACGTTCAGTAGAAATGTTCAGCAGAAATTTTCAGAAGAAATGTTCAATAAAAGTTAAACTGGAAAAAACCCTAAATCATTTCTTCAAACACAGGTTGAAATCAAAACTGACCATTTTTTCTGGTTGGGTCATGCTTTTTGTTAAAAAAAATAAAATAAAATAAAATAAAAAATAAAAATTACATTCATGGATCATTGTGTCAATCATTTAAAAGAAGAAAACTTTGGGGGGTTCTGTTCCATTAAAAAGCAATGACTTTTGCCCTTAAATAATAAATGGATGATATAAACCCATTATACGTATCATGTCTTGTTTTACCACTCCCCTTCCCCAACCCCAGCTATTATCAGGCAAAATATTTCAAGCTCCTGTTTCACTTATAAACACTTCACGTTGCAGGAGAAAATACTTTGTGATTTCCATTTTATGTTGTCTCTAATGAAACTATCATACCTTTGTCAGACACGTTCATATGACAGGTGGTATTAGTGTAGGTTTTTTTTATTCAAAATGCAACAATGAAATATTGTATTGTGTGAAATATTGCAACAACTCAGAACATACAGAAATTTGAAAGTTCACAGGTTTATTGAATAGTTCATAGCACTGGGTTCTGCTAAATGATCATATGATCATATAAATCATTATAAGAACATTACACAGCCTTAACACCCAGTAGAGTCTTTTCATACTGTTTGCTCTCTTGTGCCAGAGGGAGGGGAAGAACTGCTTTGTTGGGGATCAGAGGAGTGTGAGTTGTGTCAAGACTGTCTCCCTCTGTGTAGTCCTACTTGTGTGTTTGTGTGTCATACAAAACAACACCCCTCTATTAGCAAGTGTGCAAACTGTTTTCAGTTCTCACCAGCAAACGGTATGTGTGTGTTTGTGTGAGTGTCCATTATTCAAAGGAATTGTGTAATTACAGTAGAACTAACATATGGTTGCAGTGCACATGGTTATGTTGACACACACACACACACACACACACACACACACACAAAAGAAAGACAAAGAGGAAAACAAGAAATGGATCAATCCCAAGTCATACACTAAAGCGTGCATTGAAAAGGCTGAGACTAGAGCATGCAGCATGTGAAACAGTGTCTTTTGTGTCTTGTCTATCTTAAACGTCATGCTTGTAAACATTTCTTCTCCTCTTCATCACTTTGCTCCATCCTGCTTTTGCACGACGGTGCTGCCCGTGTTGACGGGGATGGTGATCTCAGAGGACTGGATGGCGGGTTTGGGGAGTGGTGCCTCCACGGTCAGGATACCCTCAGGGGAAAGTGAGGAGGTGATTTTCTCTGTATCGGCACCAGGGGGCAGTCTGGAGAAAACAAGAGGACAAACAGCCAACATACGTAAGTGGCAGTACATTTAAACAGAGTTTCTACAAGACATGAAGTCAGTGTAAAGGAATGGTGCTGCTTTGTGTACTTTGTGAGCTGAATCAGAAGCTAGTGAACCATGACCACAGGATATGTTATATATCTTATATGTTGTTAAAATAAGGTGTAATGGCACGTGAAGCAGCAAACACGTAGGCCCTGGTTTACTAAAGCTTTGGTGAAGAAATATGTGAAAACTTGATAATGCCTACAAAAAAAAGAGTATTTCCTTTTATAAAACTACAATAAGCTAAATATAAGATTAGCAAACCTATATGTAGTAATTTTTTTTTGTACTAATATATATTATAACAGGAAATATTAGCTAAATTGAACTATATTCAAGGTATTTTCACTTGCTAAGATGTAATTGTTTGCACTGTGTCCAGTTTTTTTTCTTACATCTGTGTGTTATGTTTTTTTCCTTTCTGTTAGTGGTTTGCAAGTTATCTAGTTTGCTAGCAACCAATGCTGACCGGTTCAATTGACAACAAACCTCTAGTGTACAAAACATATACATAGGGCTTTTTTTTGGTCATGGTCAAATGCCAACTAAAATTTGTAGTCTGAGTGCATTGATAGTGAATAAGGAGCTAGTGAAGCATTAAGTGGTCTCCATAGTGAAGACGGAAGGATGCTGAATGTGGTACTAATTTGCTCCAGCAGATAAGATCGATCTCTTTTTTCTAATGCTGATTTAGAATGGTGTTTCATCAACACTGCTAGAGTCTCATTACACTTAAAGTAGTTGAAATGGCTTTGTGCAGTCACTGGAGATGACTTAAAATAATAATGACCACTATGCCCATATCTAATGCCACTGATTTCTTTTTTGCATCCATTTCAATGCATCAGTGCAGTGACAAATCTTTGAAAAAGAGGCAGGTAGAGGCTTCCTCTTGGTGGCGACAAAGCTGAATACACTGTGTGTGTGTGTGTGTGTGTGTGTGTGTGTTTGTGTGTGTGTGTGTGGGGGGGGTGGGAATGAGAGAAAGACAAAGACCCACAGCGCAAGACAAAGAGAGTAGCTGAGGCACAGAATGTCTATAATCAGTAAGCAGGAGACGCTACTATAGCTGTTATAGAGTGTATAGACTTGTCTTGCTTGCCAGTGAGCTGCTCTGTTTACCCGTTTCATGAGATTCACTATGCTGAGACTGAGATAAGGGAAAACAGAGCTGTGGTATGCAGTGGAGAACAGATGGGGAAGCTTCTGGAATGTTCTGTACTGAATAAAGGCTTAGTGGCCGGATTTAGTCCCATATTAGGAAAGCAACACACACCAAATAAACAAATGAAGATAAGACAGAGAAACAGTAACTCCACCCCAGTTCTGATCTTACCCTTTGAACGCATAGAAATTCAAATACATTTGCAATAAGACCCTATAATTTGGTGGGTTTGTTTTTGTTTTTTAAAAGATACCCTTGTTGCAACAAGCGTGCACATTCAATTCAGCTCTATTTTACCACACTGTTCAAAATAATTTATCTAACTACTACTATGATGTGAATGATGCATTGAACAACTCACTGGGAATAGCACATGGTGCAAAACCAGTTTTGTTTTCATTTGCTATTTTCCCTGCATTTCACTATATGTGATAAGAGCTGATGTACGAAGTATGCTCATATCCAAATGTGGACATACTCACACCTTTCTAGTAAATATGTTAGCACACTTAACACTAACTGCAAACGATAAGTGAAAATTGCCTGGAGAAATGTGCAGTGCATTTATACCATGAGTTCCCCAAAAGCAAAATTTGATGTAATCAGTGGTAAGTAATTATTAAAATAAAACAGGTTGTGCTATTGTAGGAAAATAATCAGCAACAGGGTTGTGTAATGCAGCCTGATGCAAACAGAGTTGCTGTTATCACCTTGAAGCTGATTATTTTCCAAGATCAGCATGTGACAAAGTGTCTTATTTCTCTTATATTTCTCTTATATTCCTCTTATCCCTCGACATATCGATATTACCAAGAAACTGGAATGTCCTCTGACTTGACTCTTGATTATGGCTTTCCCATGGCAGAAAACGTACTGACAGCTATAAATATGTCATTAATATAAATTCACCATTTTACAGCTTTTTACAACCTCAAAAGTGAATATTTTGCTCGCATTTTTTTCTTATTTGCTGCATCATTCATGCCAGATATATTTCAGAACTAAGTATGAATAGTAATATTCAAGCTAATAATAATATTCAGTGTTCAATTGAATATTAATGATGAGTAAGTGGCCTTATCTAAAGGTTCTTAAAGCATACTAGACTCTGATAATCAATTATATTATGGCACTCCTTGTTTTCACACCCATTATGTTGTATACAAGGACAGTAATGAGTTCCTATACTCACGTGTACTTCCTAGTGAAGGATCTGGAAATGACGCCATGCTCGTCCTTCCTCTCCTCGTGTTTTCCTGTAAAGATAAAGCACATATCATTTTTTAGGGAAATCTTCATGTGCTTTCACTTTGCTTTTGGATACGAGCACAATGCTACAAGCAGTACATCTTTCCTGGATCATAGCATTTCAGGGTGCTTTCATTCCTAAAAAAGGTTTCACCTAACACTTCCAGGCATCTCCGTCTACTTAATTTACATTCAGGACATATATAAAAGGTCTCAGCTTTCATTTCATTTCAACTACTAGTCTTCTAGGACTTTCTTCATTAAAACAAGCTGGTGTGCCTGTGCTGTGGCAACATGCCTGTCTGTTTTGACAACGACTCCAATAATAGAAGGAAGGCATAAGCTCCACAGTAGTCCTGATAGGCCTGAATGCTACTTCAGCTTTAGTAGAAAAGCCAGCATTAGTGACCGCTGGCATGAATACAGTATATCAGACTCTTTATGATGTTTAATCATAAAATCGTGTTATAAAAGCCATGAATTAATCAACATCTGTAGTTAAATACCATACATTTCCAGAAGTGTGTATCAGTTACTGGAATGTGGCAACATCACTGTAACTAATAAAAAAAAGTTTAATCATGTGATATTAAATTATGCTTATATCTTGAGTTAACTCCCAGTTATGTCTTAAAACAATGCAGTTGGGAATTTCTTCACTCCTTCCTTTCTCGTGAAATCAATTATAATCACTATAGGCTTTTGAAAATAAAACTGTTCCTGTGCTCTACAAGTAAGGCATGCTGTAAACAATGAGCAATGAGAGGAAAGTCTAACCACTTCCATGACCTCAGAGTGTTTGAGCTCAGATTATCCTACAGTGGTGCGAGTCCTGCTCTGGGCTGTGTTCCAAACAGCTCTCCCAAAGGCTACATTTGGGCGGATCACATCCTGAAGCGCTAAGTCTGTTGTGTTAACTCTTAACTGCTCTCTAGTTTGTCTGATAATGAAGGACACAGAGAGTGGTCAGTGAGAGATGTCTACTTTCTATAATATTTTTATTGACACAAATGGATCCCTTAATCCCAGTGAATGTAGTTATAGCACAAGGGGAGCAGATTTATGACTTTATTATCGTTCTATCTTTACCTGATTGATCTATACCAAATCCAGTTTACTTCCCAAAGCCTGCAAATAATATGCTGATTGATACCTGAGCTATATAAATGCAAATTGGTAAAACTGAATAACACTTCATCTAAAGATGTTTCAGCTTGTTATTTGTCCACAGATCAATTCCTTCTCTTGTCCGATTGTTTCAATCAGGATGTAAATCATCATCTGGCCTGCAAGGAAACTTTAACAAGGGCTGTCTTCTTTAATTCATCCTGAATTCAAAAAAGAATAATATGTGTATCTTATTTATTGACACTTTGAGTTTTATAAACAATATAAACTATCCCTTGTATGTGTCACTAAACATCTTCATCTGGTGGTGGACAACATAATTCATGCAGCGAAATGTAAAAACAACTCATCAGCCAAAAGCTAATAGTATGTATGGATGATATTTTAACAAAGTCCTACATGATCCAGCAAAAATGCAATCAACAGGTAGAAAAAAAATCTTAAAATGTAAAAAATCTCACCAGTGATCTCATCTAAATGGAAAAAAAATAAATCTCTCAATTCAGTCATGCAATTTTTCGTTTGTTTGACAGATTGATAAAATGACACTCAAACTTACCAATGATCTCCACCACACCATCCTTGGTCTTCACTGTGAGCTCCTCAGGAGCAAAATGGTTGACGTCCAAGCTTACCTTCCAGCCATCCTGTGTCTGTTTGATCTCAGACAACCCGGTGCTGAGTTGGCGTGACAAGGCATGGGCGTAGGCTGCTGGATGAGGCACTATCGGAGTGGGCATGGTAAGTGGGGGCACCTGAGCACTGTGCATCAGGGAGGCCATATCAGCACCAATTAAAGGGCGCATATAGCCAGGCCAGTGGCTGCTGGGAAAGACATGCATCTCCTCTGGTAATGCTGGCATCCCAAATGCCTGGTCAAAGATCCTGCTGCCCTGGTACCAGTCACGGAATGGGTCCCAGGATGGATTGCGGAGGAAAGTGAAAGGGATGCGCCTCTCAGTCATGGCTGAAGAATAAGTTGGACTTCTCTCGCCGGATGTTTGAAGCTTTTTATCAGAATCCTTTTCTAGAAGGTGTTGTCTGTTTAGAGGCTGCAGGCTTTTATAATAAGCTGGTTACTGCCCACCCTTGTCGGCACGCCCCGTTTCTTTCTCACACTCTCTAAAACTTTCTCGCACCGGCCATGTCCCCCACCCCCGGCCCAGATAATTATAGAACTGACTAGAAGGTCTATTCACGGCAGACGTAGCAGGAGAATGGAATCTGAAGCAAAGCCTGTCCGCTGTACAGCTGACTAGGGATCTGTTTAACCTTTTCATGAGTGTAATGACATACACTCACACACACATCCCACACATAATCCCTCCTCCCCAGCATTACAGAGTCATACAAGAATCTATGAAAATAACACAGGAATCCATGAGGATTTTTTCTAAAAAGACTAGCACCTGACAGTGTCAGATAGAAAGACAGGTGGATGTACTAAACCCAACAATGACCCCACAATCAGACAGTGTTAAAAACTCATAGATGCCCACATTTCTGGTGAACTCGGTATGACATTAAAACATTTTTTAAAAATTATATTCTTAGAGGTCTTAAAAAGGTTTTATAAAGCTGTTTCCCCCCCCCCCTAAGAAACGTTTATACATCAATAATTTGTCAGTAAATCAATATTTGCAAAGAATGTATTAAATGTAGTGAGTTTTAAAAGACCTTTTTAATACCACTTTATATGAAAATTAAAAGCAAATTTGCAGTAGTGACATTTTTTGTTACATTTATGTTGACATTGGTTTGTGAAGGTTATAATATTAATTTAACAGCTCAGTGTTGAGTTTACAATTGCAATTTCAAATCTTTTTATTTATTTATTTACTTTTCTAATTTATTTACTTTAAGATTTAGCAGCCCACATGGCTGAAACTTTCCCCACCAGCTTGCTGTTAAAAACACTCTCCAGCTCTAAGGACATCACCACTTGCCCCTTTAGAGATATTGACCTGTCTGCTGCGAACCACTTCTATCAACCTGTTAAAGAGGATGATCTCCTGCAGCAGTACGGTGTTCATGGACTACTCGTACATGACTGGATACTTAGACATCACCATTCTCAGTGTTGAAATCTGGTGGCAACTTTGACATGATGTCCTCTGCCAACTTATCCACCACTTCCTGAGGCAATTTGGCTCCGCCCCCTGTCTGCCTGGGCAGGGTGAGTAACACTCCATTTAAAAACTGATTGGTCTCCTGGTTGTCATTGGTGATGTCAGCATTTCTGTGCAGACCGAAGACTCCAGGCTCGGTTGTGATTGGCAGGCTGCGGATGTAGTCGACATAACTCTGGTAGGGTCCATGAAAAAGCAGAGGTCAAAGAGCAGCGTCCTTTACTGTGAGGTTTGGTGGAGATGTCAAATAAGGCGGGGTCACACAGTGGGTCAGTGCAGTAGGAGCGCAGCAGATTGACTCTTAATCCTTTAGGAGGATCGTTAGTCATTTTCACTCCGTTCTGCAGGATACTGACTGGAAAATTCTCAGATGGGTGCCTGGTCAACCATAGCCTAAGATCAAGGTATGTTTTCGCAGGCGTGATCAGCTCCTCTTGATCATCTTCGCCAACATTAGTATCCAATGCTAGATGACAGTTTTATAGGACAACCCACGTTCCATTGCTAAGAGCAGAGTTGATGATACTAGCAGCAACATGGCCCTGTCCCTGGCCAAGAGAGACACAGCCTGGGTCTTACTAAAACCCATACTCACATTTTCTGTAAATTTCAACAACACTGCGGTGGGATCTGATACTAACGAGAGTATAAAGATTAGAAGTGAGCAGCAGTTGGAGTAACTGTAGTAAGGTCAGAAGTTTGTGGTTAGATGTAGGTTCATCCTATATGCCCACCAGGGTGTTCCACTTGCCTGGGAAGCAGTCCTCGTGTCCTTCTCAAAGAGCGAGCTGCACACATTGTTGTAGATGTTTACAGTGAAGTGCTCAAGGATGCTAGCAATTCGAGTACTTAAGTCTTTGCTTGGTGCACTTTCAGCAATGGAGTGAAAAGAGAGACTGATAAACCATGCAAGTACTGGTACATTGGTACATTGGCTCAGAGATGCAGAAGAACAGGATGGATGAATGCTAGGCCACGAGGTGATATCCCATCCTCGTCCTGTCAATCTCCTGCTCCATTTCACTCACAATTTCCGCATCTCCAAGATCTCTTCAGACAGTATCTTAGAGGATGGCAGCACCTTGGTTGCCATCTCATCTTCCAGGATGTTCCCTTGGAATGAGGAGAGAACTTCCAGTATCTTGTCCTCTATCTCTTTAAGTTGCTTGCTGTTGGCTGCACTCTCAATGATGAGTTTGTTTTTCATTTCCTCCAGTTCTGGTTTCTCTTTAGCAGCGACAATGTTGAGAAGCTGGTCTTGCAGCCCGAGAGATGGAATCATAAAATTCAGCAAACACACCTTCACGGCCACTCCAGGCAGGTAGTGTGGGTTCCTCAACCCAGTGGTTATGTAGAACTGGAAGTCTTGAGAATATTCAATGATCTTCTCGCCCAACTTCAGGTATTCTACACCTTACTGCTTGAATGTCTGTTTCAGGAGAACTGTCTCTAGAATAGCATCCAGCTCCTCACCCACATTCTCCAGAAGGACAGGGGTTGCAAACTGGATGGTGTTTTCTAAGGTTTGCACATAGCTGCTATCAGATAGGCAGATGGCACTGCGTTGCGCTTTATGAGTGAGTGCGTGCATGTGACTGAACTGTTGGAGATGGACACGCCATGGTGGCTTTTGGTTTTGTTCCCTTCCTGTTCCGCTATTGGTTTATGCTCGAGGGTATGTTTCTAATTGGCCCCAGCTGTCTGTGGTTCAGCTTGATTATGTTGGTTATTTAAACCCCTCATGTTGCTGTACACTTCGCGCAGTATTATCCAAATGTTTGAATGTAATGATGAATGCATTACGCATGCTAAGTGGTCTTCTTTCCATGTCCTGCTCTTGTGCCATGCCTAGACTTTAGTCTTATGTTTAACCTATTTAATCTTGTTCAGTATATGCCGCGCTCCCTGTGTTTTGTCTGCTTGTTTATAAATAAAGGCGTTGATCTGCACCTGCTTCTGCAACACCTCCTGTTTCATAACACCAGGAACTTTAAGTCTCCCAGCAGCTTCTCGGATGGACCCCAATAATCCTCGATCATCTTACCAGAACCTCGAGGATCATGTTTCCTCCCAGTTTGATGCCCTTCATTACACAGATGGACCCCACGAGTTTAACAAGACCAGGAGCGTTCTGCATGGACTCTACCAATGTGATGTCAGCAGGTTTCAGCGTGTTGAGAGCCAAAAGATCTGCTTCCAGTGCTGGCATTGCTTGTGCAAGGTCTCTTTCATACTCATCATTAATGGATTTTGCAGCTGCTGCAGCCTCGTTAGCTACTTTCTCGTCAGTGGCGACGAGCTCTTTCTTTGCATACACCTCTATTGTCCCCTTCTCGATCTTCACCATCATCTCATCTGTCTCAGCTGAGGTTTTGATCAGCTCAGGATGAAGAGCAGTCAGCTCCTGCTACATCACTGGCACTTGTGAGGCGCCAAGTCGAATTTTTCCAGGCCAATCAGGTAGCGGTTCCTGAACATGTACCTCATTGCTCTTGGCCTTCAGAAGTGTCTTAAAAGTGAGGATCAGCTCTAGATAGGAGGTGGGAGTGACATAACTATGCCTACTCAGCTGTGAGTAATTTTGTTCGGAAAGCTTCGGCATACTCTACTGAAATGTCTTACACATCTCCACCACCTCTCTCCTGATGTGATTCTCCAGCTCCACAACTTCCAGGAATTTGTTAGTGACCATCTCAAGTGCATCTGTAGACCACGCCTAGAACCAGTGAATTGAGCAGCAGTTAATCAGAGATGGAAACATGCGTAGATGGTTCTGAAATGCATTGCCAATCAGGCTCATAACCAGCATGATATGCAGGTTCTCTTTGACCCTGTCGATGAAGAAGTTGTACATAGAGAGTGCTGTGGCGTCGATTTTTCTCCCCTCGTTCTTGGAAATGCTCTGCATCTTCTCCACGATTTCAGCACACTCATCCTATATTACCTCAAGTTTGTCTCTTGTGTTTATCTCACTCTTAGTTGTTGTTTGTGGGGGGTGGCCTGTTTTGTCTCTGATAAATAATAGTAGCTGGATTGTTTAGCCTACTTTTTAGTATCATTTGTGCATATCACTGTTACTTTGTTTGCTTCTGTGAAGACAGTGAAGGACTCATCTAAAAAGTCTAAAAACCTAGGTGAATTCAAGTTTAAGGAAATTTAGGAAAAAACACTTTACTTTAAGATCTTTCATTTGTATAACTAATTTAATTAAAATTACAGTCAAACTGGTTACATTTTTTGGAATTCAAAATTAGTGCCTCAAGTAGTACCGATGAGAGTTGAACACTAGTTACCTTCTGAAATAACCAGAAAAAACAAAAAAAAAAAAATTATTTAGTAGAACTGAAGAAAACACAATGTGTTTCTAAATTTAAGAAGCAAATTGAATATAATCTACAATATATAGGCCATGCTCTCAGGTTGAAAGTAGAAGTCATACAGGAGTACTTTTAAATCGTGATGAGCCTGAAGGCTCTGGAATATTCTGGAAACTACTCAAATGTCATACCCATGAGAGAAACCAAAATAACACTCACAATGTACTCGGGCACACCCTGTGGTCTAATGCGAAAACTGCACTATGATGGACTTTTCAGCTGTAATTTTGTTTTGTTTTTTTACCTCAATTGTTCCCATTTATTCATTGCACACCCCCATGACACTACCTATTCTAAAAACAAAATACTGTGGGGGAAAAATTGTGTCTTTATAATTTACTGTGTATACCAATGATGTGGTGATGATGTGGTGTGCTGTTATTGGACAATAATCTATGACAGGCTGATGTGATGCTGCCTGATGTGAAACGGTGGTACTGTTAACATCCCACAAACGGATTATTTTCCAATAACAGCAGAAATGTTTTCTTCTTCTTATACCACTGCAATTTGCCAATGCTAACAATTCAATTAAAGACTAATTGTCCAATTAAATGTACAATTCAATTAAAGACATATTTGTATCCATTTAAAGGTATATTTAATGTTTTGGAACAAAACAATCCACCAACTTCCAACACACATGAGCTCACAGGCAATAGTCTCCATACAATACTAAAAACACTTTTCTGTTGCATCACAGTTTTGAATATTCAGTAGCACTGGAGTATAAAGAAACATATCAACTTGCATTCATCTTCACCAACAAATTCACATACTGGAGACCATACAGTATATTCAAGAAAACAACTTGGACTTAGAGTTATGTAGGTTTACATACATTTTGTCTCCTGGGAAACATGTAAATATCTTATGTCACTTCTGAAGGGCGGTAGTAAATGAGAAAAAAAAAATCTTTAAACAAAATACTAATTTACATCATCCTGTTCAAAAGTGTATACCCCCCTGGATCTTAATGTATCGTGTTCCATCTTGAGCATCAGTGAATGTTTGCACCTTTAGTAATAGTCGTGTACGAGTCCCTCAGTCATCCTCAGTGTGAAAAGATGGATCTTGACATCATATAGTCACTGTTGGAAAGGAATCAAATATGCAGAAGATGCTGGAAAAGTAACGAATGTGCAGGGCCTGGAGGATTTTTCTGAAGAACAGTGGACAGTTTTACTGCTCAGGACAAACAAGCGACTCATGAACAACTCTCACAAAACATTTTTTTTTTTTAAACAAATCATTGATCAACCAGGTAACAACACAGTATTAAGAACCAAGCATATGTAAAGTTTTGAAATGGTTTTTTTTGTGTACATTTAGTAATTATTGTGTCTTGTGGACTATATGTGCACATCTGTTATGTGAAATAGCTTATTCAGGGCAGAACTAAATACAAAACAAAATGCAATTATTATTTTTTTTTATCTCTATGGTGTTTTAAAAGGCATTAATATTTTGCAGATTCTTTGAACAGTATGTAAACTTATGACCTCAACGGTACAATAAGTGTAATTCCAGCTGATGTGCTATCAACCAACCCATTGGCAGGCCCATTAAAATTTGTATTGTACCAAATCTGGTAGTTGAATCAGTATTATAAAGTTTTACTTACTTTATTCAATAGTCTGATGCTTGTTCTATGGTGCAAACAGGAAGTTAATAGTCATGAAGCTATTTATAACCACTATGAAATGGCTCATAGGCTTTCAATAGCAAATAGAGAAAATCATTTAGAGTTACAAAGTTACAACAAGATATCAGTTACAACTGTAAGAGGAAAAACAGACCACGGTTCAGGTTTCCACTGGAATATACTTTATTTTCTGTAGAATAATAACTAGTACACTACATCTACTGACTTCTAGGCAGTCCCATGATAAGCGCTGTATAATCTTGTTACTGACGGAGGATATTGATCCACAAGGATGAAGGATGACTCCAAGAACACTGACAAAGATGTGAGCAAGAGAGGAGAGGAAGACCGTGAGCATGTTTCCCTGATTGCATCATCAACTCATTTGTCAATTTCAGTAAAAGACATACAGGGATAGAAACATGAGCATATTGGATTTATGGGGAATCTGAATTGAGATTTCATCATTCAAAGGTATGAGAGGCAGAAATTGTTCTTAGATCAGCTCTTTAGCCAATAAATGTTTGAGAAAGATTCCTGGATTAGGGTATGTGGAAAAATATTTAGGGGGAAAAAATAGGGATCTCATCGTTAGTGAAAATCGACAACAACTTTGTAGTAGTAATGTTTAGGGTTAAAACAGAAAAATCAGATTTCAATTGAAATCAATTTTGAGTTAGTGAAACAACTATAATTTCTTTCTTAATTCATTTCTAGACACAGGAATTCTTCATTAATGTTTCCGAATGAATAAATAAGCATTGGATAAATACATAATAAATATCAAATAAATAATGAATAAATAAGAACAAGTAGGTAAATAAATAAAACATAGTTAAATACATACAGTATGATCAAAAAAGACATGTGTGTGCATGTGTTTGTTTGCAGCCTGGTTTCAAGGACATGTACTGACAACAGCAATGATTATAATAATAACTGTACAGAACTAATGCGCTAAATTATTCAAAGCTCTAAATAGCGATACAACCATGTATGCAATACCCACAGCCAAAGAAAGTGGGATAGTGACCGAAATCATACACTTCTTGAAGGTCTCTGCATACAGGTTTATCCGATATGCATCTGTCAAGGAGACCCAAGAATAAAGGAGGAGTAGAAGAGAAATTTACAGCCGTGTGTGTGTGTGTGTGTGTGTGTGTGTGTGTGTGGTGTATGAAAGTCTCCTCTGCTGCATCATGCTAACGTTTCCACACACAAAGCCTTATGTTGTATAGGTTTGGATATACAGTGCATAGTTTACAGCCAGAGCTTGCAGTTTACACCGTCACACGTCAACATCCCGGTGTACGTACTGTATAATACATCTTTTAGAAAAGCACACAGTTCTGTTTTCCTCTAGCAAAACATGAGATAAATATCATTAATAACATTAATACAGTCTGTGTTTGTTCTCACGTTTGTTTGTTTGTTTGTTTGTTTGTTTGTTTGTTCGTGTGTGTCAGTCTTTGGAACTGGGTGGGGAAGAATATTACAGAGTGTGTTCAGTGTCCATCGAGTCGCCTTTGACTCCTGTTGGATTACATTCATCCCAGTTGGGTGCTTCTTCTTCCTTCTATGCACATCTTGTCTCTCCCTTCTGCCGTCCCTTCTTTTGATTATTTTTGCAACTTGGAAGAATTTCAGGCCATAAAAGTGCTTTAATTTGTTTTGTTCTCCTGGCTTTTTGGTGTCCGTATACGATCCTGTTTTGTTTGTAACATCATATCGTGCACAGATGTTTGATAGGTTCCTTTGCTCTTGTTTTTTTAGGGGCTTTGCGAAATTGTGTGTGTTTGAATTTTGTCCACTTTATTTTGGATTACATGTATTACCTGAATCTGTGTCACATAATCATCATCTAATCTGATGTGCTGGAATTTCTGGGGTTTAAGGATCTTTAGATTTTTTTTTTCACATATTCTTAAAGAAGATATAAGAAATATTCCATAATGTCTTCACAGCCAACTTGGCTATGGTAATACCTTTTTAGTTATAATAATTACTTATTTACCACAGATACGAGGAAAGGTAGTCTGAGTGTTTTGAATTGTTCTTTGATTTTTCCGTCCATCCTTTAATCTATCTGTTCTTCTAGCCATCACAGGTCAGAAGCCAGGGCTCTCATAGCTGCTGTGACTGTAGTAGCTATGTGCCTGACTGGGGCTTCGTGACTGACTGCTGCTCCTGCTCCTGCCCCTGCTCCTAGCCCGACTTTTACTCCTGCTTTTGCTCCGATTTCTGCTCCTGCTCCGGCTGTAGCTGCTGTAGCTGTCGTAGCTCCGGCTCCGGCTTCGGCTGGAGCTACTATAGCTGCTCAGAGAGCTGGAGGAAGAAGGACTAGGCCTGTAGTACGGTATCGGCCTCTTGCGTGCACTATAGAGAGAGAGAAAAATTAAGTGTTAGATTCTATATATATATATATATAGAATTTTCAGTCCCACATTATAGTAAATGTCTCTAATACCATAGGCATGAACTATATATGCAACTATAATGTAACTACTGAAGGTATGCAGTTTTATAGATGGACTACAGATGTAACGTGTCAAATAAATAGAACTCCAGAAAGTTACACATGGAATGTGTGATTTTCTCAGAAAAGCTGGTTAGAGGATACGACCAAGACCCTGTCACCCGATCGCAGGTTTTCTTTCCTTGGACATCTTTTGGTAGATACTAACCACTGCAAACCGGGAACCACCCACAAGACCTGCTGTTTTGGAGATGCTCTGACCCAGTCATCTAGGCATTACAATTTGGCCTTTGTCAAAGTCACTCAGATCCTTACACTTACCCATTTTTCCTGCTTCCAACACATCAACTTCGAGAACGGATCGGTTTGCTTGGTTCTAATATAACCCAACACTTGACAGGTGTCATTGTAAGGAGCTAATCAACGTTCACATCACATGTTTTAATATTATGGCTGATCAGAGTATACACCGCTGACTGTTACAAAGCACTGACATTGGAGGTTCCTTTGAAAAATGCTAAATAATGCTATCAAACTATTTTAATCCCTCTGCAAAAAGGCATATAGCCATAGTAATTACATTATAGTTGCATGTATAGTTTATGTCACTACACAAACATTAGAGACAATTTTATACAAAATACATTTTCATATGTACTTTATTGGTGAAAGAATCAGAGATAATGGTTTTAGATAATGCAGTCAGAGGGAGCCAGAATGCTGTGATTAGGATAAAAAGATTGAGTGGCTGGGTGTGTTAATCAGGGTTAATGCATTCGCCCCCTAGATGGCACTAGTTATTCAAAGAGACAGAAAGAGATGCATAATTTGTTAATACTGGACATTCACACACATAACCATATCCACACACGCACATACACACTGTAGGTCACTTCGAAGCACCCACACCGCTTGTGTTGCTGCCAAGCAAAGAGCTGTTAGCTGGTACAGATACAGAAATATTAAATCTTTAATTGAAGTGAGTGGGAAACAGACAGGGTTTATCAAGAGGTTTCGACAGAATGGTAATCCTTCAAGATTATCATACATATACTAATTGAAGGTTTTTAAACACTTTTCTACAAACTACTAATTGCTTTGTTTTACTTTATATTTTGGTCAATTTTAGTTTGATGTGAGCATGTAGATTTAAATTTCAAAACCTCTTAACTTCACCTTTATCAGTTAAGCATGTTGTTACATTAGTATTCATCAGATGGCAGAAACCACTGTAGTAGCTTAGATTAGAGAGAGAGAGACAGGGTTGGGATGTTGGTTTTTGTACTGTAATGACATTGTCTGTGTGCCGCTGCTTCACCAAACAGGTTCACAAGGAGACGAGGCCTAGGAGAGTCCTGCTGCTCGGCAACAGTTACCACGGTAACCCTGCCTCCACGTTCCGATGCCCGAGGTCTTCTGAGCACCTTTGTACAGGAGTGAAAGTGTGAGCTTGCCTGATTCAGCTCGCCTGATCCAGGAACACAGGCAACAAATCTCAGCATGAACATATTGCACGTGTGTACGTGCTTTTTACCTTGTTGTACACCTTGATGAAAGACTGAGCAAAAAGCATTTGAATTATTTGAAATTGGGTAAATTAGATTTCATCACAGTATGGCAACCACACCAGAGCAATGTTTTGTTTTGTTTTGTTTTTCGATATGTAATTTTTTACTATATGACCGGAAAGCCGGCAGTAAACAGAGTGGCCACTAGATGCCACTATATGTGCACATGATAATACAATCACAATCATTTCCATTAGGAAATTCGTAGCAGTAGCTGTTGTCTTAACATATTGTCTTTGATCAGTTTAAATCCAGACTAACAATTATATGCTGCCATCCAACAATGCTGGGCTGAAGAAAATAAAATTATTTATACTGAATAATAATTTGTTTATTGTGATTTCATGTCCAAGAAAGTACTAAAATGGCCTAGAAAACTCTCTACACCTAATTCCAGGATCTATATACATAGATTTGCTATTTGCTCCCACATTCTCCTGCCATATCTAACAGCTAGCTAGTCAACTGCTAGTAAACTAGCTCATATTTGTCAAACGTTGACACAAGTAGGAACTCAGTATTAAAGTCTTGATATGTATAGTCTTTATATGTTCTCATAGTGTATATCAAACAAAACAATCAAATCGCTTTTCTTAATCACCAACCTAAGTTAAATTAGCTACCTAGCTAGGTTAACATGCAGGTTCTGCAGCTAAACGTCTGACAGTACTGAGAACGTCTGAGAAACTGAGAAATTAAAATACTTGTGGGTTCGGGAGGACTTTATGTTCTGACTGTTATTCTGACGAACTTGCAGTGAAATGCAATAACCAGCGCTATTTAATATCAAATTGAATTTGATAAGTAAGCTAGGTATTTAGAAACACAGAAGCACTAGCTAATCTGGGAGATAGCTTAGTTGACTAGCTAGCAATGTCTTTATTGTATAATTGGTTCAATTTGTGGAGTAATTTGAATCATTTCAATGTCATAGCTTGCTCACAAAGATACTTTACCACAGATAATAATCAAAATACTTTGTCAGTGCTAGCAGCAAAAGTCAAATGATATTACCTGAGAGAATAAAAAAAGGACATCATCACCTTAAAACCATGTGTTTGGAAGCAAAACAGAATTTACACAGAAATTCAATCTCTTTCAATCAGTCAGTTGAATGAAGCAAACTGAAGGTTTTGTTTAGATAGAAAAACATTTTCAGTTAGGGTCAAATCATCAGAATAAATAGAAATTACATGAAACAGGAAAGTGTTTTGTCCCCTGAAGCTTGCTGGAATACAACTGCTATAGATTGATCAGGAACAAGATGTACCTGGTGATTCTGCGAGCCTCCATAAAGCTGGGCGAGTCTCTCCTTCTCTTACGAATGGGAGAATAACTGCGGGAGCGTCTGCGAGCTCTCTCGGCATCAGAGTAGTGAGGACTGTCCCTCTCTCTGTATGAGCACACAGAAGAGGTGATGATTAAAGTTATGATGTCTACATTCCCTTGACATGGGTATGTCTCCAAATGAAAAAAAGAAGATATTTTGAAGACTATTCTAAATATCTGTTCTTTTTTTAATTCAAAACTACTTCTTGCAAAGGAGAAGTGCAGTACAGTACAGTACGGTTCTTTAAATTTGTATCCTGAATTTTATATATACACTTGAACATAGGAAGATTGCTTCTGAGCTTGTATGGACCTGTCATGGGCACTCATGGGCACGTGTGATTGATTAGTACAACACCACTTGAAACTCAAGAGTCGATTGTTGTATGGATCTTTTGAACGTGTGGATGTGATGTAAGTATAGACTTTAAGGCACACAGATGCACTGTTTAAAAATGACTGTGAGTAATGAGGTATAGAGTTATTAGAACTCACCTAGAGTTGTTCTGCCGAGTATGTGGAGATTTGGTCTTGCTTTGCGTGTGCTCTCTTGATTTGGAGCGTGAAGAAGAGCGGACACTGCTCCACGAGCTGCTTCGTTGCTGTAGGTTTGATTTGCTCTTTTTGCGGCCCGACGTGCGCCGGTGTGGATTTGGTGACGCTGACACACTGCGCTGTCGGTTCACGGCCCTACCACGATGGTGCCTCTTAGATGAATGAGACCCTTTTGCTCTGCAAATAAATACAATGGAAAAAAAGATGGTCCAACCATCTTGATTATAAAATGACCTGGGTAAGTGTAACAAAAGTCACATTCTGATCTATTTAGAAATGGATAGATGATGGCCACAGCAACAATTAACTAAGTCTCACTTCTTCACATGTGTGCCCTTGGCTTTAGACTGGATATCGAGTTGGGAGTCACTGCTATGGGCAGGAGAGTGGCAGCTCCGTCCTGCCCGTTTTCCTGATGACTCAGAGGACAGCTTGCCACCCCGCTGCTGCCTCTCTTCTCCCTTTCCTGCCTCTCCCATCTGGGCATGTGTCTGCTGTCGGCCAGGGCTCCTACAGAGGGCGCTGTGGCTCTTTGCTTCTCTTACATTAGGCGACGTCTGCCTCTGCACTTCACTTGGTGAGGATGAAGCCAGTGACCGTAGCTTCTGTAGATGTATAATAACCAAAAAAAAATGTTTTTTAAGAAAGAAAAAAAGGGGGGGCAAATGACACAAATACACAGAAATTAGAATCTTTTTCACTTGGGTGAGTGCGATGGTGTACTTGCCAAAAAAAAGGGCAAATATCTAAAAGAAAAGAGCTAGGAGTTTTCTTGATATGGCTTATAGACAGTCCTCTATGGTGCAGCGCATGCAATACTTGGCATGCAAAACCATAATGAGCTGGAAATTATAATCCCGAAAGAAAAGAAGAGGAAAGAAGGGAAAATATGTGAAAATTGTGAAACAAATCAAGATCGGGAGAACAGAGAGTAAAAAGAGAGAGCAAAAGAGACCAAAGAGCTGAGTGGAAAAGGAGGACTTTGTCTTTTTTTCTTTTTTTTTATAAGAAATGGCTACAAACTGAAAAAGTGGAAAATAAAAACAAAAAAAAATCAGACAACTTGACAGAACATCACAGAAATGGAAGGAACAAAATTAAAGATTCACAATTATAGAGTCACTCGAATTAGAAAACAATTGGTCTTCTATTCAGTAGTAAATTTCTGCTTGTGGATTGCTTTCCCTGCAGACAATTGCTGAGATGTGAACAGCGACCCATTTCCTTTTTTTTTTTTTTTTTTTTTCTTTTTTAAAATGGCTACTCTGTTTTAACTCCCTTTTGGTTAACATCCACTTACCAATAAAGTGGTATTCCCTCCTTTAGTAGGTAAGGTATGAAGAGAAGGGAAAAGTGGGGCAACATAAGTGCATCATTAGATTCACAAAATGCAAGAGAAAAAGACACAACACCCTTCCCTGGTAGTGAGCATGAGACAATACATGAAATCAAACTCAAACAAAAAGACACACCAAATGAAGTAAAGAATAAAAAAAAAAAATAATAATAATCATTTAGGACTAAAGAAAAGAAATGACAATATGGGCTTGGACACTCTTTTCAGAACCACTCGCTTTCCAAGTAGCAAATGATTCTGGTGATCAAATATACGCATAGGCACTAAGAGTAAAATGAATCTATTAAAAGGGGGGAAAGGGAATCTATCAGCTGATATTCAATTGATTTTAGTAAACTAGTTACATTTTTAATGAACAAACTTTCAAAATAACCACTTGACACTTTGACATTTTTTGGCTATATCATCATAATTGGCCTCTTTCAAAGTTTCATAGCTTTCTTTTATAAACAGTTGTAAGGACTTGTAAGGACAATATTTAGGCCCGTTACTATTAAAACCTGACACTTCTGACCTACCACCCTGGAGCCCGAGCTCATAGCCGTTTCTCTATTTCAATATTTTTATTTGCAAGATACAATGCCATTAATAAAAAGTACACCATTTTTGACCACCACTACTCCACACTCACACCAACGGCAAGGAGACAAAGTGGCCTGAAGTCATTACTTTGCAATGAAAACTGGTGAACTACATATAATAGGAGGCAGACTGACATGAAGAAGGTGGGAGAATGAGGTGAAGTGGGCATAGAAAAAAAGTTGAAGTTAAGTGTTTTAGGAACTACAGTGCCCTCCACTAATACTGGCACCCTTGGTAAATATGAGCAAAGAAGGCTGTGAAAAATTTTCCTCATTGTTTAACCTTTTGATCTTTAATTTTTTTTTTTTAATTCACAACAATACTCTGCTGTCATGGATATCAAATAACTGCAAACACAACACAGGTTTATAAAAAAAAATCTTTGTTATGTATTGGTGTGCAACAATTATTGGCACCCCTATGAATTCATATGAGAAAAATAATTTAGAAGAATATTTCCATTGATATTTTACATTTTTTAGAACACCTGGGTGACTAGGAACAGGAAATTGTTCAACCATGACTTCCTGTTTTATAGGGGTATAAATATGAGGTAACTCATAGGCCAAATTCCCTTAGTCATTCATAACAATGGGTTAGCCAAGGAATATATTTGAGATGAGAAGAAAAAGGTTGTTGAGCTCCACAAAATGGGAAGTGGCTATAAGAAAATAATACAAGCATTGAAAATGCCCATTCTACCATCAGGGCAATAATTAAGACTTTCGAGTCAACTGGAAACATTATGAATCGACCTGTAAGAGGACGTGTGTCTACATCGTCTCAACACACTGTGAAGAGGACGGTTTATGTGGCCAAAAAATCTCCAAGGATCACAGCTGGAGAATTGCAGAAGTTAGTTGTGTCTTGGGGTCAGAAAGTCTCCAAAACTACAATCCGAAGTCAACTACATCACCACAAGTTGTTTGGAATGGTTTCAAGAAAAAAGTCTCTACTCTCATTCAAAACCAAACTCCAGCGTCTTCAGATTGCCAGACACTATTGGACCTTCAGATGGGATCAGGTTCTACGGTCAGATGAAACCAAAATAGAGCTTTTTGGTAATAAACACCAGATTTGGCACACAGAGAGGTAGCCATATGGAAAAATACCTCATGCCCACAGTTAAACATGGTGGTGGCTCTTTAATGTTTTGCGGCTGTTTTTCTGCCAGAGGACCTGGACATTTTGGTAGGATACATGACATCATGGACTATCAAATATCAATAGATATAAAATGAACACCTGACTGCCTCTGCCAGAAAGCTTAAAATGGGCCATGGTTGGTTCTTCCAGTAAGACAATTATCTAAAACATAAATGTGAAGGATCTGGAAACATTCCGTATGGAGGAACGGTCTCAGATCCCTTGCCATGTATTCTCCAACCTCACCAGGCATTATAGGAGAAGACTCAAGTATTTTGTCAAAAGGTTCAACAAAAAATTAAATTTTTCACAGCCTTCTTTGATCATATTTACCAAGGGTGCCAATATTAGTGGAGGGCACTGTATGAATAGGAGGAACATTTTTGTGGTGATACTTGCTGTGCTGCTATGGGCTTGATGTGTCACCATTTGATGTGCGTACATCAAACACTTTAAGTCCATAAAATAGGTGTTAGAAACTGTAAAGAGCAAACATTTGTAGACAGTAATGAACTACATGGATGCATATTATACACAAGCTCTTCCCTGCATGATTTTTATTTGTTTAAATTTGTTTGTTGTCACATGGGTGTTTTTGTTTACATTCTGTAGCTAGCTTTGTGAATGTTGCACCAGTAAAACCATCACAGAAAAGATAAGAATGACCTCTAGCGACCTAAGTAGAGCAAGGTGAAAAATGTGTGAGCGCAGCAGGACACTTTATTTGGTGGTAGTGGGGGCTGGAGTGAATGAGGACAAAAAAATTCAACTCTATATCTGTTGTTTGGCTACAAATCATGCATTTTTAGGATTTCACAATATCTAGAGCTTTTAAGACTAATTAAAAGAATAATCAACATTCACACACAACTATATGATCAACTTCTGTCTTTTGAAGCATAGGTTTCAGTTTTGCAGCTTGAAAAATAAAATAAAATAATAATAAAAAAAGAACATAAATGTGTCAAACAATCATAAGATGGATGTACCATATCATCAAGAGACAAAAAGGATGCGGCACAGACATGAATGCATTCTAGTCAAACGAAAGAAGAACAGAGAGACAAGAAATGGACTGGAGGGGAGGGTAGTGTACTGACGACTTCAGCAGTAGAGCAAAGCTAAATTTATATGTTGGAAAACAAAGTTGAAAATACTACAAAATAATACTGAACATATTACTAAGAAAGAAAAACTAAAAGAAGAAAAAAAAACAATGAAAAGTAGTCTGCCAAAGTTTTTTTTTTTTTCATCATAGATAAAATGAGAAGAAAGAGAGAGAAACAGTCAAGCTAGGGTGCTTGTCACATTCTCATCTGCATAGAGACCACGTGCGTAGGCAGAGCGTTACCTACCTTCCATTTCAATCAGAGACACGTATGCAATATTGACAGAACGAGAAAGGAAGAAAAAAGGAGGAGGGGGAAGGAGAAAGGAAAATTCTCCGCAGCGAAATGGGAAAAAGACAATGAGTTCTTTTTAGTATCCCAGCTAATTACTTGGTCCACAAACTTAAAAAGTAGACCAACCCAACCAAAATGTCAGCCAAAATCAAATTTGACAAATAATTGAGAACGAAACTCCAAACCACCACCCAAAAAAAAAGAGAAAACAACAGAAATCTACATGAATATCTGTCTTATTTGCTTGGACACACGTACAGCCATATTAAGGTTAAGAGAATTAGGGCATCTAAATTACAATCAAAATAAGAGACAAAATCAAACCCATCGTACAAACTGAACTGGAGAAGGGTATGAACATGCACACTGTGGTCGATGGAGCAGAAAGCATGTCAGGACGACAGAGAAGAGAGCCACACACACCACGGATGGATAGGAGGAGGTGGAGGGGTGTCAAGTGCTAGGATGGAGAACTAAAGTCAGCACACTGAAAAGGGACCCCAGTCACATTTTACGGACTTGTTTTAAATACTGTGTATTAGTACACCAAGGAAG
This sequence comes from Ameiurus melas, assembly GCA_012411365.1. Lineage (NCBI taxonomy): Eukaryota > Metazoa > Chordata > Actinopteri > Siluriformes > Ictaluridae > Ameiurus > Ameiurus melas. Next base: position 6,693,689 of record CM022775.1, on the reverse strand, counting down.
TTAATCAGGAAGAACTCGCTTTGCTCTCGGCAATTGCACACTTTTTCAGAAAAGTGAAAGTATTTTTAGTATTTGTAGTGAACATTTAGGATGTACAAACAGTGTGTATGTATATATGATTGTAAATGGCTTGGGTCCCTTTAGTGAAACACCTTCACTAAAATGTTGTCCTATTTAGTTCCAAGTTTTCCATTTACTCTTAGACAGACTAAGATTTAGAAAACATCAGAAAGAAAACCCCTGTACATTTCCGAAGTTACTGAAATGTAAAATCAAGAAGTTGAGCAGGAAATTCAGTATTAAGGATGGGTAATGAATCTGCAAACAATGATTTTTAGCTTGTAATATGAGACCTCTCATGAGTAACGATAAGTGTTATTCTCTAGAGTTTTCCGACCTAACAGCCATCTACTGCATCTGTACTGTACATGTAATTACCAGAGATGAATTTTGACATGTTTCCCTGTGCCGAGAAAAGAACACACAAACTGTTTAAAGTTCAATTATATAGGCACTCTAAGCAAAGTATTACTGCCAATCATTTTAAAACTCTGTAGAATTCACCTGTTCCACATTTTTATACATCAAGAGTTACAAATGCACAAGTGCAATATTGTTGTTGTTTTTCTCTGTTGGGGAGTTATCATTTAAAATATTTGAAATCACCCAGAACCAATAGTCTTAAAAAAAAGATGGGAAAAGAAGCATTTCCACCATTTTAGGGTTAAAGAGAGTACAAAACTTGTAATAATATTACCAGCTGTGCAGTCAGGAACTGCTTGTTGGCAGTGGCAATTACGAAAAATCAGCTTTTGGATTTTTAGGTGATTCTACAGTAATATGCAGTAAACACTAACAAAAACAATAGTTAATTTATGATATAATACTTTTACAAATTGTCTAACGTCCACATGGGCAACATTTTCACTGTTAATGCTGCGCAAAGTGTTTGAACATGCCTTGCGGCTGACAAATCTGACTAGTAATTTAGGTATCATTAAAACTTACAGTAATGCTTTTGGTGGTAAAATTATGCAGAGCAAAAAAAATGAATTTTAATCGCTTTCTAATTATCTGTTAACATTATGTGTAAAGTGTTAGATTTGCCATTTCATTGTAGGCCTATTTAATCTTTTGAGGTCAAAATTTTTATCCTTTTTTTTCCTTTTGGTCAAAATGGAAAGTGCCATTTTTTGTGTGAATTTTTTTGTTACATTCCCAATACATACAGTTACCTTATGTTAAATATATACTTGTTTAATGTTAGCTAAGTCAGACATATACTGGTTGAATTTATTTCACAGTAATGAACTCAAAACATTCTCAGTTTACCATGATAGAAGGCAAGGATGCACCGCAAGTCCCGAGGACCCTGAAAGCTCGTAAGACTGGGGGAAGGGGGCGGGGCTTCTAGGCAGTGTCAGTTAATATCAGAGTTCAAACCACCTGTGCAAATGATTCCAGATTCATATGTTGACTGTCATCTGCTGTTTTATTTGGGGGAAAAACCTTGGTATTTATTTTATTTGGAGTGATAACTCATATTAAGGTACTTCACTGATAAACTGCTACGCTCCTGTGCAAAACAGATCAATTTAATCATAGTACGCGTCACAAGATATACCACAAAAAAGCATACTTAACACTCAGACTTGAGACTTTCCCTCATGTTTATCTCATCCTAAGTCCTTTATTCTTAAAGTGTAATGACGGTAGACTTGTGCCATACACTTGCATGTTTCAAATAGTTATAGACACAATTCAACATTATTCTATTAAAAATCAGTTTTTAAACAGGTTTTGTGTTCTTTTCTCAGTACAGGGAAATGTGTAAAATTTCTGATCCATGTTAATGAAACATACACTACAGATGTAGCAGATAAAGTTTAGATAGAAAAACGCTGGAATATTCCTTCAACAGTTACATCACTCTCAACCAATCGACTGGACACCACATGTTACGATGTACAGCCAGTTGGCTAAAAGATTACAAAGGGTAAAGTAAATAATCACAGGCTTGCAACACTTCCCTTTAATTTATATATATATTTTTTAATCTAAAACAGAGAAGAAATAGTTTAACAGAGGTGATGCTGCCACCCAGAAGGTAACATGCAGGTCAGAGTGATAGTCCACAAGAAGCAAGTAAAACAAGCTCGTTTTGAAACACCAGCTCTCAGGTTTGTGATCAGTCTGGAAGAAAAGGGGTCTACTGTGTTACTCAGAACATGAGCGTTCAAACTGTGTTGACAAGAAGAAACTAATACACGTACCCTGTTAACCTACTTGGTCCCGATCCAAAGCATATGAGTGCTTTTTACACAAACAAGACAGAAAAGTTTGGGAATTTATTTTTTTGTGGGAAGATACCACCTAAATTATATAGAGGCAGAAATGAAAAGAGGAATGAAGCAAGCAAGTGAAAAGAGAAAGAGACAGCACATAAGACCTTCTCAAAAGAATGCATGCAGATCATTATGAGGAAATCTGACTAGTAATTTAGGTATCATTAAAGCTTACAGTAATATTTTTGGTGGTAAAATTGTGGAAGTTTAGATACAGTGACGATTTTCACACTTGCACCTATAAGATACTTGCTTGCTTTTGATTTCATGTTGAGAGAACAATGAAATAAAATCAATGCTAAACTGTTAACCTCTGAAAACATCAACCAGAAATCTGAGTGGGTTAAAACAACTATAGAAATAATAAATGCACATGCCATTCTTTAATCCTTTTTTTTTTTTTTTGCTTTTAGAACTTTTTTAATTAAAGCTCAAACAAATGAGGTTTAAGAATCCCAATCCATGGCATACCTGGCAGTGTTTAAATTCTTTCCTTTAAAAGCATTCCGTTTATCATCGCTAAACTTGACTGTGTCTGAAATGTTAATGTAATAGAATCTACTGCCTTGTAAAACCAGATAGTTCATTAATTACCTCAAAATTGATAAATCAATTTCTTTAAGCCAAATACACTTAACTAGAACAAAATTTTAACGCAAACGTGTTATATTTAAGTGTATTTGGCTTAATGCAATTGATTTATCAACTTAAAAAATTTGAGGTAATTAGTTTCCTCAAATTCTTTGAGTTAAATGAATGAACTTATCCGGTTTTACAGTGTGTACAACATGGCATGTTGGGGTAAATTTGATAGAGATCAATAACTTGATCTCACATGCCCAAATTTTTGCCTATTTATGGATAACTATTTTTCCCCACTGCTATTGAACAACTGTGCAAAACTGATAAAAAAAATTAGTTTTCTGGAATAAATTGTACAATACCACACAATAATCCATGTATAATACTACAATACTTATTGCATTTCAGCTGAGGAACTGTAAAATTATTCTTTCATTTTAGTACTTGAGTGAACTGATTTGTATTCCTCGGAAAAACCAAATACTGACCGAGTCAACTGTGATCATTTTCTTCTTTGGTTCATTTGCAGCCTGTGATGCTTGAATATTAAAAAAAAAAAAAATCAAGTTTGTTATCAACAGAAAGTGATTAACTGCTGTTCGAGAAAACCTTACCCAACTAGCACAAAATCCAGCTGGGAATGCAAATAGTCACAAAACGGTGCCAAAGAGGCAAAATCGAGATACAAAAATAAAGAACTAACCAAAAATTAAAAGAAAAATAAAAAAAATCAACTGAGAGTGAGAACGAACAGTCAGGTCAGTTATGAGGGCAGTGAGAGACTGAGCAAGAGAAACCATTTTGGGTGAGAGAATTCGAGTGAATGGTGCAGGCGGAGGGCACAGAGGCAAAATAGAGGAGACTACATACATCGCTGCTTTTCTCGCCCTCTAGCTGGCTGAGTCCGGAGTGTTTGCCATTGCGAACTCGCTCGCTCTGGTGGCCGTTCTCCAGACCGGGAGACGGAGACACACTGGGACTAGACCTCTTCTGCCTCTCCGTCCTGTACTTCAGGTTGGACCTGTGTAAACGGTATTAAATCCTGTCATTAACTAGATGAACTCTGAGGGAAACATCAGTAGGATAATAATCTCTAGATCCTTTATAGACATTTTTACCTGAGTGAAATTATGTTACATGACCCTAAGGTCATGTGATCACAGACATTTGACAAGGAAAACAACATTTTAGTTGATTAAATATTGGCATGTCACTCTTTTGATAGGTATATAGTTACTTTTAATGTTGTGGAACATCCATGAATCCAGTTACAGAAAAACATTTACATACATTGGAGGAAAAAGTGTTTCTAATCTGAAGAACACCATTATAACAGTAAAGCATGGGGGTGGCAGCATCGTGGTGTGTGTGTGTGTGTGTGTGTGTGTGGGGGGGGGGGGGGCTTTGTTGTCCTGGAAAAGAGACTTGTGCACCTCAGAAAAAAGATGGTATCAGAAGGAGAAGGATGATTATCTGGAAATACTGAATCAGCGCATCAGGACAATGATCATAATCATACCTAAAACATTGTAACAAAATGCCAAAGATACCAACAAACAAAGTGGCCATTATAAAGCCCTGACCTGAATCCTATAAAAAAAATAATTGTGGACTGAATAGAAAAGCATGTCTGAGCAAGGAGGCCCCCAAACCTTACTGCATTACACCAGTTCTGTCAAGAGGAATCAGCTAAAATTCTATCAAAGTATTGTGAAAGGCTTATGGAAGGCCTCCAGCGATTGATTCAAGTTCAGGCAATTAAAATACAATGGCACCAAATACTTTTCTTTTCAAAACTATTACTTTGAAATGACCTTTTATGGAAAGAAATAACCTAACTGACTTAACACAGGAAATGTATGGTAACATGAAATGTCACAATTCCCTCATCAGCCTCTCTTGAACACAATAAGATGAAAAACACAGTTTGTCATGTTATAGAGAAACTTTTAAGTGGTGGAAAACTTCAGACTGCAGCTTTACCTTTGTCCATTTCAAAATTTGATGTTAAGTAAACATCACACATCTTCGAAAATAATATCAATCACAATATCAATTATCATACATTTTTATTTGTTAAATTAAATATATTTATTAGATTTCAATAATCCATCCATGTGGTATAATGTGTAATGAGTAATCTGTTACCTAGTAGTTAAGTGGATTACAATTTTTTCTTGTATTTGTGTTTGGGGTTATTTAAGGTTTATTTTAGGTCTTTGATTCATCTATTCAGGAAGAAATGACCCTGATATAGTGAAGGATAAATATTCCTCTGCTCAGGACCTGTGCTGTGAAGGTGAGACTAGAAGCAGATGGATGATGTTAACAGGAGTGTGTGGAGTGGTCAGAAGTGTGTGTGTGTGTGTGTGTGTGTGTGTGTACTTGGCATCACCTGCTGGGGGATCTGGAGATGGTGGCTGTGGATGAGACAGAGGCACTGCGCGAGCTGCAGCAGCTTCCTTTGCGCTGGGACCTTCTGCTGGTACACTCTGCTGGAGATCTGTAAAACACACACACACACACACACAACACACATACAACCAAACCAAAAGTGTGCACAAGCATGAACACAAACACACATGCACACAGGTACAAACACACACTTACACAAACTAATTACCAAAAACCGAGAATGCAATATCTGAACCCAAACACGTGTCTTTGGTGTCTCCTTGGCATGAAATTTTAATTTTCATCTGCTACATCATCTTTAATTTTTATCTTCTGCTGATTGTAAAAAAGGCCAGCAATATAAGCAAGCTGTGTGTCTCACAAGACACCTACAAAAGAAACTGCACTAAACATTTAATTCAGGTGGAACTTGGAAGAAAAACCCAGACTCACTTCTTTCTCAGTTTACTCTTGTCTTTGTGTTTGTTCTTTGGAGTGCCTGATCTGAAAACAAAAGAAAGTAGAAATGACAGCAGCTTGAAAATGACGAGACAGAAAATGCCAATATATATACGTATATATGCACACATGTACCTGTGTCTCCTCTTCCTCCTGGAGCCAGATGTGGACCTAGGAGAGAGAGAGAGAGAGAGAGGCTAGGTTAACGTATATAGACATACATGAGACATTAAGTGCCTGGTGTGATTTATTTTATCTGTAAAATGTGCCTTCTAACTAGTAAGTCAATGGATCTATTAAACACATTCTAACGTTACAGCAAAATTAGTACCAGAAATATTACTGATTACATGTATCTTTATGGCCGGAAGTTATTCACTGCCTTCTTCACACCAGGTGACTTTTTTTTTTTTAACGCTTTTTGTTTTTTCCACCCAACAAACTGTTTCAAACAATTGGAGATACTTTTCCTGGTTTTACACAGAAACCATGGGGGGTGCAAACTTTTGCACTACTCATTTGTATGTCTATGCCACTGATTTTCCCCTGCCATCATTTATGCACAATAATAAGCATTGAAATCCAGAGAATCGTGTGTGTGCGTGCATGTGTGTGTGTGTGTGTGTGTGTGTGTAGGTGTGTATTATGAAGCTGTAGCAGCAGATCCAAAGCAAAAAGACCAAGCAGGTCACAGTCATTCTGTGTGTTTATGAGTCCTGAGAAAGTGAAGGAGAAACCTAAATGAAGCTGTCAAAGTGGCACAGGGTGTGAGAATGATTTGCTGAAATGCTCCAGCTGTGTGCAGAGAGAGAGAGAGAGAGAGAGAGAGAGAGAGAGAGAGAGAGATGGTGTCTGGGAAAATTACAGCATTTAATTCCTGCTAGCTATACATCCTTCTCTCTCTCTCTCCCTCTCTCTCTCTCTCTCTCCAGTCTTTGCTACAACAGAGAAAAATATTCAACTGTTGTATAAGCAGACAAAGTTGAATAGTCTAAAAAATGAGACACACAAACACATGACTTCATGACATTGCAGGAGCGAAAAGTTGTCTTACTTGGTGGCCTATCTTGGATGTGATATCCACACAGCATTTATCTTACTCCAAATAGTAGTCAATCAGCAAAGACATGTTTGGTGCCCAAAGTTTGCTTGGTTTTATTTCAGAGCTATACGTCTGTATTTGCAAAATGAAAAGAGAAATGAAATGAAAACTACAGTATACCATCATCTGATTCACATTAAATGTACAATTCTGCCAGCTCTTTGCGTTTCAGCACCAGTGTAACAAAATCAAAAGCACCCCATTCAACCAAGGGTGAGTCTCAATATTATTTATGTAATGTGGGATTTGTCAGAAGACTGCATCACGAGGAAGGGGTTTGGGGATGAGTCAGAGGGGTACGGGGCTTTAGCTGGACTGTTAATCATCCAAGGCTGAGCCCTGATGCTTCTTCATCAAAAAACTTTTTAAAACGCACTTCTAAATAGACTGTTAACATGCATTTTTGTTCTTGCTTAAAAAATGTGAAAATTGAACAAAAAGTTGGATTTACAGTATCATAAAGATGCCTCCGGTGTAATGACTGTTTGCAGGACTACCAGACCAATAAAATAGAAATCTAACACCAGTCGAGGCTAGTTTGGTGTCACTAGCTACAGGGAGGCATAACTAAGCTATCACTGTATGGGTTTAGCTGCTGCAGTGTCATACAAAGCACGTTAGCTGTCTTTATACTCTGCTCATATAATGTTCACATAACTTGGAACTCATATAATTACTTACAGACCTTGTTTTCCTGCTCAGCAAAAGAGGATGTTGGTGTTTCAGTTTAAACCCCTTTATTGTTAAAAAATAAATAAATAAATAATGAAATCAATTGCCATATACTGTATCCATTAATTTATTCATTCATTTCATATAATTTTTTCCCTCACTCTAACTGACTGTGTGAACTAGTAGAATTGAGAGCTGTCAGCCAATAAGACACAAGTATTTCCATGTATTTTCCTGTAAACCCTGTCTGATTGGTTTTGCCTCCGTTCACTGAAAATACAACAGTACAACTCTGTCTTCTGTTACTGACTTTCAGTTACGTAGTGACATAAAGAATTACGCATGGCTAAAGAAATAAATCGTCCCCTATAGCCCCAAATGCCCAGGTTATACCCCTTGTGACATTTTGGCTCACCTGACCAAAGCTTGCTTCCGATACATAGCTCTTCAGTAACATATACAATATAATATTGTAACATCAGTAATCTCACCCATATATTTATACATTACTCTTGTTGATACGGCCATTTGTAATATATATATATATATATTTACAGAAACGCAAATCAGCAGAACTGTTGAAAATCAATCCCACCATTTTCCATGAAACGCCAATGTCCAGTACTTCATTCTGAATGACTAAAACATCACAGAATGCATCACGATGAGGCTGTAACTAATTGGAAGTGTTCTACAATTTGCTGGAAATGTTCACAGCAATTTTGACAATTTTACAGTTTACAATATGGGATCATAATAATGAATTTAGTATCAGATTGGATATATATATATATATATATATATATATATATATATATATATATATATATATATATATATATATATATATATATATATATATATATATATATAAGGTAAAACAGCTAATCCTGTTTGAATCAGGTAAAACATTACGGTGTTGAATTACATTTTTAAAATGTCAAGCTTGTGTGAACAGGATATTCAGACATATTTCTGTTTTTTATTCAAGGATTTCTCAAACAGCTAAAAGCTTGTACTTACTTATTTATTTTTTCCATTTAAATAAATTATTTAATCAAAGCAGGCTTTAGTTGTGGCACCTTGGACATGACTGTATTTTGAGCAATAAAAAAGGTTACACCTCACTCTATTCTCTCCACTCCAGGAAGGTATCTAACCCCAGGGACTCATCTCCCTCCTCTCTTCTCGTTTTTTCCTTTACTTTCTCAATCCACAATTAATTGGGGGAATTTTCAGCGAGATGAGACCATTGGGCCAGTGTAAATTTGGTGCAATTTGAGAGTCAGAGACAGACTAGATGTGGGGGAGGAGTGTGACAGAGAACTAAGGTACGGCTAAAGCTGATAAGGGCAATACCTGTAATGCAGGCAAATTTCTAACCTCATTTCATGAAGCCAGAAAAATGCCTAGCAGATGTTGTAGATGCAGATGTATTTTGTCAACTGTCAGACTATTTTCTCAGAATATCTCTTGTTTACAAGGTAGAACTAAAAAAAAAAAAAACCTAAAAGATCAGAAAATTACAGACTGTAACCTCAGATTTCTGTTCTTGGCTGACATAAGTGGAGCCTGATGTGGCTTTCCTTTGGGGTTCTGCTCCATACTCCTCAAGGTTTAACATGTTGTGCATACTGTGATGTTTTTCTACACACCATGGTTGTAAAGAGTGGTTATTTGAGTCAGGAATGCCTTTCTGTCAGCTCAAACCAGTGTGGCCATTTTCCTCTGACCTCTCTCTCAACAAAGTGTACCCACCTGCAGAACTGCTGCTCGTTGGATTTTTGCTTTTTGCACCATTCTATGTAAAATCTAGACATTGTTGTGCTTGAAAATAATAATAATAATAAACTTTATTTTATAAAGCGCCTTTAAAGCAGCTTCTCAAAGCGCTGTACATAAAAAACACAAATCACAGAATTAATAAAAGTTCATCAAAACAAATAAAACAACCGTAATAAAAAACAAATATAAAACAATCAAAATCCAAGGAGATCAGCAGATTCTGAAATATCTGGCCGGTCCAGTACCAATGACCATGCCATAGTCAAAGTCACTGACTTTCACGTGCGCATGCTGATATGTGATGTGAAACTGAAGCTGTGGTTAAAGAAGAGTAACTATGCAGTTGGGTAGTGTAATGCATGTTCATGCGAGAGAGTGACCTCTGTTGCAAACTATATAGTATTGTCGTAAATAATGGGTCATTTTGAATAAAGAGTTTGAAGTAGTAGCATGGTATGGACACACACACACACACACACCTCTCTCTCTTGTGCTTCTTGCCACTCTTCTTCCTTTTTCCTCGCCGTGTAGGAGACGAGCTGTCAACCCTGTGCATCACATTAGGACAGACAGGAGACAGAGGCATGAGATAGATCAAATGCACCAGCACTTTCTCAACACATTTGCAAATATATTCTTTGCAAATCTCTTTTAAATTGCTTGGAGTTGTTGCTTCTGTGCTGTGTAATCTTTTAAAATATGTTTTGACTCTCTCACTCTCACACTTGTCACTTGTTCCCTTGATGACATTTCTGCTCGTTCTCTTACTCTTACTGCAGTGCTTTTGATTGGCAATGTACTATTCTCTTGTTCTCTCTCACCTTCATGTATTGCTGTTATTTTTTCTGCTTGCTTATTTTGCTTCCTTCACAAAAAGAACTCATGCATATAACTCATCATTCTGTCACTCACAAGACTGACTGCATTACAAATACAACATTACCATGCTAATCTCTAGACCAGGGGTGTCCAATCTTATCCAGAAAGGGCCAATGTGGGTGCAGGTTTTCATTCCAACCAAGCAGAAGCCACACCTGAGTCTATTGAAAGCCAAGATCAACTGATTAAACAGGTGGAATCAGGTGTGGCTGCTGCTTGGTTGGAATGAAAAGCTGCACCCTAACCGGCCCCTTGCGGATAAGATTGGACACCCCTGCTCTAGTCTATAGGTTAACAGCCATGTTTGAGATGTAACTCGTCCTCGCCACCACCTCCATTGAAAGCCCGGCGAGTCAAGCCTCATTCATCATTTCTCCGGAGTACAAGGTTTTCAGCAAGACCAAAGCCAGTTTTTTACCTCCCCACAGACCCTATGATTGCGCCATAGACTTGCTCCCACGGACCACGCCTCCTCACATTCGCATTTACCCTCTTTCCCTCACCGAACAACAGGAACATGCAAGAAGCATTGCAGCAAGGTTACATAAGACCTTCTATGTCTCCAGTTTCTTCTTCATGGAGAAAAGAGGGGGTAGACTCTGTAAAGTATCGCCAGCCTCTGCCCTTAGTTCCTGCTGCCCTAGAACAGCTAATGTGTTTAGGAAACTCGATATGCGGAGCGTGTAAAACCTGGTACGCATCAGAGAGGGGGACGAGTGTAAAACGGCCTTCAGCACTACTTCAGCTTACAACGAGTACCTGGTGATGCTGACTCTCTAGCGCCCCCTCTGTCTTCCAGTGCCTAATTGGTGACATTCTCAGAGAAATTTGTCATTGTTTATATTGACGGCATCCTAATTTATTCACCATCCCTGGAAAGCCATGGCAGCCATGTTCACATCAACTGAATGCGTCAAGGAAGTCACACCCCACCGCCTCCTGACACCAAAGGCCAGCCAGCCTACCTGGTCAAAAACATCTTTAATTCTCGCCACAAAGAGGCCAGCTGGAATACCATATCTGAGTGAGAGGGGTATGGCCTGGATTAAGTGTGCTGGGTCCCTGCAAAAGACATTCTCGACTAGTGTTTTTGATATTGTCTTTACTCAGATATTCTGTTTGTTGATTGCTCAAACATTCCCTGATTTTTGGATCTGATTTTTGCCTTACATTTTGGATTTATCTGCCTCTATCTCAATAAACTCCTCGACCTGCATGTGTCTGCAGGGTCATCACATGACATAACTGAGCTTTGAAGGATCAAATATGTAGTCAACTACAGAATTATTGGCACACTTCATGAAAACGTATACAAAAATTAATAACACAAGTGCTAATTAAACATATCTTGGGATGCTGTGTAGCATTATATTTAACACTATTTTTTAAACATGAACATTTTCTTAAGTAATGCCATTACTAGTTTTAAAAATATTGCCACCCCTACAACTAACACATGGCGACACCTCCTCAGGAGAGCAGCAAGCCAGTTCCTGTAATGTATAACCAAGTTGGAGACACTTGTAGAGGGATTTTTGACCTTCCTCCATGTTAAACACATTTATATTCTTATGTTTGCACACATGGACTGTCCCTTAAATTCCAAATAACAATTTGTTTGTATTCAATTTCAATATTATTTAGGATGCCAATAAATTTGACAGAAGTGTTTGAGGGGAAAAAAATACAATAAAGCTTTTTTAAACTTACTATAAAAGAACTTTCTCTGATGCTTGAGAATAATATCTCAATAATTCTCTTAATCTAATACAATAATTTCTGCCTATGCTCTTGAAAGGTAAATAAAAAAATTGTAAATAGTAAAGTATGTAAATATAACAGCAGTTCTTTGCAGGGAGACTGACCGACTGTGTCTTCTGCTCTTCTTCTTCTTCCTTTTCTTAGGTGGAGGAGAAGGTGAGCTGCTGGACTTCCTCTTGGCTCTGAAGAAGAATACATGAAGAAATAAGAAATAATCCACGTACCACAAGAAGCCATGTTGTTGTTTAAGAATTGCAGTCATGATTTAAAGTGGCTGTCATTATACAGTCCTACCCAAAATTCTACCATGCAGATCATCTACACCTCCTACATCGCTTATGTTTCCATCAACCTTAATTACATCTTCTGATTACTGAATACTAACCTTTTTACTTAAATTCCATCACCATGGCCATGTCCCACTTTTCTCCAACAACTACAGCTGCTCAAGATTCATACTTCTCCAAGTTCAGTCTTGTTTATGCTAGTTCACCTCTCATTAAAAAGTCTGTATTTTCATGTTCTGGTCTATTTACACGTATGAGTTTCTGCTCCCATCTTTTAATTTTTGATCTCAAGTTTGCCCCTTGACATTTTTATCTGTATTTTTTTTTCACTTTGCTTTCACCTGACATTTTTCTACTTTTTGCCTTGTGCCTTTTTTGCTAATAAGCCGCAGTGTTCATATGAACCTGCAGTCGTCTCTGTTAGTGTTGTTAAAGCCTGACAATTTGCAAATTCAAAATTTGCATAAACAGCTGGATAAAATCCCCTCTTCTGAGGAAGCAAACACTTAAGTTTGTTAAATAAGTCAGTGATTTGGTTGGTGTATGCATCTTTCAACATGCTTCATTTTGAAATACAGTTCTCAAGGCTCAGGTACAAGAAAAAGTAATATTCCTATGAGCCATATTAGGAATAATTGTCCTGCATATCACGCCTTTATAATGCTCCCTGATTCTCACTCAACAGCAATTTGTGAACAGAATAGATGCATATAATCTGCTCTCTCTCCCTCGCTCTCTCTCTCTCTCTCTCCCCTCTCTCTCTCTCTCTCTCTCTCTGTGTCTGTCTCTCTCTCTCACTCTCTCTCTCTCTCTCTCTGTCTTACCTATAGTCATCGTGGGTGACAGAATCCCGATCGTAGTAGTCTCCATGCCAGTCATAATTGTCTTCATATCCATCAGCAAACCCACTGCCCTCTGCACCCTCTTCAACACCATGGGGTAAAACTGTCACCCTGGAAATTGACAGATTAGATATTAAAAGTCAGCTGCAGAATAAATGAGGCCCCATTTTTGTAAGCATGTCAATGTTTTTTTTTAAAGTTTATACATATATATATAATAAATTAAAAAAAAAAAAAAAAAAAAACCCAGCATGTTTATCAGATGAGCAAAGTACTTGACAAAATACAGCAGCATGGCCAATAAACGTTATAGAAATACTATGGCTTTATTTCAGCACCTCTAACTTTCCAGACATAAACCAGTGTAGCTTTTGTAGCAGATCTTTGGTTGCGGATAATCAAATGCATTCACATAAATTATTTCGCTAAAGGCAGCTCGTCAGACCTGAGACTAGCTACAGGATCTTTGACAGACTTTCATACAATTTCCATTTAATTTAACATCACTGGTCTGAATAGAGAATTGACAATGGCTTGTTTAAAGATAATGACAAAATGTCTATGAACAAAAAAACCAGAGAAGAGACACGCATATATTTTCTCCGAATCAAACTCAAAACAGATGTTTTTAATATATTCAGAGTCGATAATGTTATGAAACAAAACATAACCACCGCAAATATTCTCATTATAGGAATAAAATAACCATTAATGGTTAAGCATTAAAAGGTAATGGTGTTGTCCCATTCAGTCATGTTAGGGTCTTATCTAAGCAAAGAATATTATGTAACTGGATGCCTGATCTAGGACATCATCAAATGTTTATATTAGAAAAAAGCTCATCTATTTGATTGTTAGATATGCTGTTTATTCTTTTAGTAATATGAAATGTAATTATATAATGTTTTGTGCATAATAACTCGGGAAGTGTAATAAAATAATCTGTTCAGTTGTATTTAGTATTTGGGTGAAGTGACATATTTTTTGTCTGTGCAAAGACAGGGCACATACACATACATATATTTTTTTCTTTGCAGGACCCACCTAAACAAGTATAATATACCTCAAGACCCACCAAAATAGAGAGGAGTTTTTATATTCTTTGTCATAGTGTGAATGAAATAATATATTTAATTGCAATACCAAAAGATTTATGGTAAGATATAAAAAAAATTATGATAACCATTGAAATGTCAAAACAGATTTGCACAGACCTGGCAGTACAAATTTCAAGAAATGGGGGGAAAATGTGTTCAAAAACTACTGTAAGCTTAATCTCAAGGGAAATTTATTAGTGAGAAGGGTGTGCCTGCTTCTTTGAACACAACACATTCTAATCTAGGAATTATCTCAGACAGAGTGACCCACAGTGATGGCTGTTGGCGAGATCTATATTTTGTTTTCATTGCACACAGAAAATACGATCACCCTTTATTGGTGTACACAGTACGTTTTTAAAATGTTCCTATTTTAGGGGAAAAACATCCTGTTTTTAAAAATGATCAGATCTTAAAAGACATTTGCTCTTGAATTGGACTACAGTGGTTTTTGTGTCATTAACCGCAAAGTAAATTTAGCATCCCACTCTGAAAACCCCTGTGCTAAGCCTAAGGGGTACCTAGGAAAGTATAGTGTGAATGCAGAACATTTCAGGTTTGAGACTTACGGGGGTGAGAATGTTTTTCAATTTCTTTTCAAATTTCCTTCACTTTCGGGTTGAATATCTCTGGTGGGGGACCAGATATGGACCTGAAATTTTCATACAAATAAGTCCTCTATAGTACCATTCTGCTGTAAATAAATAAATAAATAAATAAATAAATAAATAAATAAATTATGAGTTTGAGATTCCAGATAAACTCTGCAGGACAGTTGACCTCGAGGGCCAGATTTGAAGACCCGGCCTGATCTATCATGCTGGTACAGGTGTACAGTTGGTATGCGTGAATAGATTTGATCCAAATATGGAAGTACAGTGACTTTTGAGCTGTAGTATATTAATAAAATAAAATAAAATAGGAAAATTAAAAACGATCAAGCAACCTGCATTGGACCACTTGAGATGGAATGCCCCAGGAGAAACTGGATTAGGAAAGAAATCTTAACATTGGTTAACATTTAGAATGCAAACATATGCTATAATTAGTCATTTCCACACCGAAAACACCATCTTGCTGTTCCACCTCCGTAATCACACGCTATATTACTCTGTCTTTGCTTCATTTGTAGTCTGTAATTGTTGTTTGTACTTTCTAATAATCAGTTATTGTCAGTTTTTTTTTCATGTCCTTGGTTTTCCTTGTATGACAAGTGAGATACTGGTGGTTATCACACTGCATCTATTTTACACACACTCACTTGGGATTTGTGCATAACGAGGATTAGAGAGAACTCGACCATCTGCAAACACATTCTGTTTGTGTGTGAGTATGTGTGTGTGTGTGTGTGTCTGTGTCTGTATCCTCTGACAGGATACATTAAGCATTTTGCATGTTATCTTTGCACTTTGCCCCACTTGCTCTCTAACTTCTATTCCCTTGGACATACTGGAGTCGTTTTGCAGTGTTAGTATTGCAATTACACACTTTCTAGTCTTCATAGAGCAATTGCTATGAGCCTGATTTCTTTTGATGCTAAAGCCAGCAAGCCTGCGGGGACGCTCCAGGACTTAACTTCAGGCTTTACCTCTTTAGGAGGCGTAACCTTTTTGTCTTCTCCCTCTTTTCTTTGCTTTACTTCCACTCCATTAGGATTTGGCTGAAACATCATTCTTACTTTAATATTTTCAATGTAACTGATTAGATTTTAGCGGATACCAGTAACCAGCATTAAGATGCATAGGTGAATAATAAGAATGCACTTCAGCATAATGTTTTATTGTACTAGTGTACAGTTGAATGTAGCCAAGGTCTTCCTGTCTTTGTGTTTCATTTGAAATGACCTTTGCCTCTTTAACAAAACAAAAAAAAAGTATATCCTCTGGTTATGTGGTAAAATCTGTCCAGTCACACTAGAGTATGAAGAGTTCATTTTTATAGCAGGCCAGCCTCTGGCTGAATGACTTCATATTCATCTCTGTCTGCTTTTGATGCCCAGGGCATTCAAAGCAATGAATAATATGACCTCAGTTAGCATGAAGTTCTGTGCTGTACTGCACGACAGAGAAATAGACTCAGCATGCCTCTCTTCAGTATTCTTATGGATTTCAGTATAATGCAATAAGTCTAGTCAAAAGTGGCTTTAATACTGAGATCTGCCACCACAAATATTTCTCATGGGTAACTTTAGACTTTCATATCTTAAAAATTAGATTGTTGTTATCTATGAAATAGTTTCTTCTAGATTTAAGTGTGGATGAGAAGCAAAAGCAGCAGAGCTAGGACTGAGATTATAGAGCATTAGAATTATATATCCAGCATAAGCATTTTAAAAATAAATCATAAAGCCTAAACATATTCAAGGATGTGTTCATACTTCATACATTGATCACCATAATTATTGGAAGGCCTTAAGAAAATATTAACACAATAATTCCAATTTTCATTACAAATCTGTAGAAAATACTTATATTTGCTCTTCTAAATAACCCCTAAATAATACTTTCTCACTTGAAAGGAAGGCAGATTACCAGGCCCACTGGGCAGGAGCCCTCAATGAGCAGATATTTAAAGTGAATGATTAGGCCATTATGCTGTAACACACAGTGATTAGCTGGGTTCTAACTGGTTTTAAATGGAGCAATATACCCACCTTCAAAGCTGCTGCACTCAAAGTTTTAGTGCCCTTTTCCACCACTATGTGAGTGGGCTTTCTGCTATGACAAAACAAAATATACATCTTGCTGTAACTATGACAATACTTGTGTGTCACTCCGTCCAAGATAATACTTAGATTAGATGTGTTGTGTTCAAAGAAGCAAGCACACCCATCTCACAAAAAAAATGTCCCTTGAGATTAAGCTGACAGTTTTCTTGAACACATAAATCCCTCCCATCGTGAAATTTGTACTGCCAGGTCTGTGTCACTCAGATATTCTTTTCATTATTGCAACATAGCCATTAGGCTGCTGTTTTGCCATTTATTGGCACAACCAACGTGGTTCTGCCAAACGTAATGCCCTATATATGGAGACTTTTGGGTCACCCTATATTATGCTCTTCACACGTTTGACCATGTCCTGTTTCCCTGGAATACATATATAAGGCTGCACACATATAAAATCCATTTGTCATACCTCATCATGGGGAAAACCAAAGTGTTTTCAACACAAAAAGAGATAAATGATTCTTGTATGTCATATATGTGTTAAGAACAAGCTGAAAAAGGTGCATGAAAGAAGAACTCTCCTGACAGCAATCCACAACATGTAATGTCTAAATTTACACAACACTGGTCATACAACAAGCCTGCAAACTATTGTGAAGATGGATGGCATCATGAATTTGGGAGATCACAAACTCAATCAGAAAACCAACGCTTTGCAATCACAATCTCAGTCTGCATAGTTGAACCTTGTAAAAAATGGAAAAGGGAATGCATATGCATAGACCTAAGAAGATAAAGGAGCTTGAATTATTCTTCATAAGGGCCCTAGATGGTCCCAGGTCCTGCATAAGTGTCTCCAAGTGTGTTAGATATTAAAACAGAAACATGTTAGAGGCTCAGGAAAGACTGAAGTGTCTCCAAGAGTGTTAGATATTAAAACAGAAACATGTTAGAGGCTCAGGAAAGACTGAAGTGTCTTCAAGCTGTTAGATATAAAAAAAGAAACATGTTAGAGGCTCAGCAAAGACTGACAAGTAGTAATTGAAGGACAAGTAGTAATTTTGAAAGTCTTTCAGTCTTTGCAGAAATATTGCATTATGTAAAATAAAAAAATGTTTTTGCAAAAGAAACATTGAAAACTATACTATACAGTGAGGGGAAAAAAGTATTTGATCCCCTGCTGATTTTGTACATTTGCCCACTGACAAAGAAATGATCAGTCTATAATTTTATCCAAAAAAACGCATGTCAAAAATGTTATAAATTGATTTTTATAAATTGACACCCATTATATAAACGAATGGAGAGAAAATGTATATTAAAAAAAATATATATATATATATATATATATATATATATATATATATATATATATATATATATATATATATATATATATATATATATATTCTCTTCATTCATTTATATAGTGAGTAACATGTTCAATAAATTATATTTTGAGCTTAACATACAGGGATATAGTATAGTTTTCATAAAAGGTTGCAATAATTCTGAAGCTGATTGCATGAAATATGAAGGCTGTGTCATTTGATAAAAAGAGCATGGTGTGAGAGACAGAGGGGAAGCATCTGTGTGGGTGAGTGATGTGATTTTATTAAGTTGCTGTCCCACAGTCACCTCTGTGATGTATGGTTGCCGTGGTATCGGCAAGGCAACACTGTGGAATTAACGGAGAGTCATTTTTCACCCACGAAACAGCAAAGTCAACAGTCTGAGGAGCTCAAGTTCCAAGAGAGCAAATGATGAGAAGTGGAGGATTTATAATAGTTGGAGGACATATATATATTTGTGCATGTCTGTGTGTCGGTGTGTGTGTGTGTGCGTGCGTGTGTGTGTGTGTGTGTTTGTGTGTGTACAGAATACACATTACAGAATTACACATTACTTTATGTTAACATTCACATCCTTGCAGTAACAATGAAATATGTAAGAAACGTGAGAATATGTAAGGGTTCACAAACTTTCAATCACCACTATTTAGTTACATTTAATGTTGTGGAACAGCCAAAAAACAAGTTACTTCCTGTTATCACTTACATTATAGTCACTTCTTTCTTTCCTGTGTAGAAAACTGTAACATTACAGCTGCACCTCTTGACTGTTACAAATCTCTCACACTGGAGACTCCTTCAAAAAATGTTAAATATACAGGACGTCTACTCACAAAAAAACTTCATCATATAATATAAACCCTGCAGCTGGCACTGTTGTCAGCAAATTATATCTGTTCTAGGAAATTAATCAATCAACAGCTTCAGACCAATCAGAATTAAGAATTTAACAGCTCTGTGGTACAATAATAATGTATTACAATCTCAAGGCTGATATAATTATAGTCATATAATGAATGGCAGGTGTCTGAGACTGGCTCAGGCCTCTCAGTATTATTCAGCACCCTCATTAGTTATACAGAGGGTCTGAGGGAGGTGTGTGTGTGTGTGTGTGTGTGTGTGTGTGTGTATGTGTTGCCACTATAGTCATGTGATATGGTGAGAGCAGCACTACAGTGCTAACCACTGCACCAAGCTAAAGATTTGCAGGAACCACAATTCAATAAGGTCTGAAAGTGACTGATGGTCAAATAGTTACATTGTGTTTGTGTGTGTGTGTGTGTGTGTGTGTGTGTGAGAGAGAGAGAGAGAGAGAGAGAGAGAGTGAGAGACTCACGGTGGTCTGGGATTAGATCCCTCTCTGGTTATGACTCCCTCTTTCTCCATCAGCATCTGCCGAAACGTCCCGACCTTCTGCCTGATCTCCTCTTCGGAGTATCTGCATATAAAACACATCAGCTGAATGAAACATGAATAACAAATGTGCACGTGTATACCCAGGTTTCATAAAGAAATAGGAAAGACTCGCAGTCACAGCACAAGGACAGTAACCTCGTTCCTCCTTCCTCTTGCTTTCTCCCTTTATCTCCCCCCCACACACACTGTATATACACCACAATCTCCACACTTGTTATCATGTCCCCATCCTTCTAGTACAGAATAATAAATTACATGGTGTGTGTCAGAACCAGTGACAGGAGTCAAATAACATAACAGCATAAGGCCGTGACATCCATGTAGCGTGTCAAACGCTGTAATAGAGATGTCATACACACAATAGAAAGAGATCACAGGATCAGTGTGTGTCACTCATAGATCATGATGAAGGAGCTATATACATTAAAACATTCATAAATGCTATTTAAAACGTTTAAACAAATACAAATAAATAAATAAACAACAGGAGATGGCAAGATAAACAGGCTATGCTGTCAGTTTCATGTCATAAGTCATAAAAACATGTACGTGAAGCCTAGAATTGAATACACAAATTGGAAAAACTAACAAAAAGAACAAAATTGTGTTCTCCTTGGTTTATTTACACTGATGCTTGCTCTCCCTCTGCTATTTTTTTGCTCATAATTTCATTTTCTTTTCATTCCTGCTTCAGTTATCTTTGCCCTCGTTTCCAAGATCTACGCTTATGATTTAAAAAATTACTAAGAGTTTCCTGCAAATCACGGGTGGGATTAAAGTCTTCATTGGTCCATTGGTTCTAAACCGACAGCTCTTCTCTAACCAATCAATAAGCTGGGAGTAGATGATGTCACGGACGCTCGACTCTGTCTTTTATTTCATTTATTTAATACAATTTAATTATTGTAAATATGAGTTTCTCACAAGGTAGTTGCACATGAATGACCCTCTCAAGTCGTCAATACAACTGGGAAACTCCCTGCATCCCAATTGGCATACCATCCATACTAAATAGCATCCAAGACTAGAATTAGTGTGTAGTATGTTGAAACGAGAAATTGTTGCCATACATGTGTATTTAGTTTAGCCTTTGATGAGTTAGATTTTTTTTATACCATCCTACTCTTCGTCTTATTGCAAAACCTTATATAATTTCCACATATTTTTTAAGCCACATGGTCCTCAGTTCAGTGTAAATACAGCCTCTCTACTCATGCCTGCTCTTTACATATGTTGATGGATTGTCTTGCTTTGGAATTGCCTTTTTGTTTATTGACCTATGCTATGGATTATTATGATGATTTCTGGTGTTAGTTTAATTCAACCATTTATAACTGGAATTAAATACCTTTTAGATTTTAACTTCCTTACTAATTCCAACAGCATTGTGAAAGTCTAACATGCTTTCTCTGAACACACAAATGGAAACAGCCCCTTGGGTACCAGCCAAACTGACATAGAACTCTGACACACATGAAGCCAGTATATATTGTGGTGTTTGGTGAGGAAGAACCATTGAGACCAGAAAGCAACATTAAACAATAGACGTTCTCGTATATTTTAATATACACTTACAGTTCATATAATATGATTTGTGGTTAGTTGCAAGACTAAGCAAGCAATATCTGCTGGATGGCAGATATACACCAACATAAAACAACATGACAGTTTAACACATCTAACCATATATCCAGACACCACGTTTCTTTACAAACATTATTGTTAAGCAAATGCATATTGGCAGGCTGAACACACATGGAAAAGAGTGCTAACTGCATTTGTATATTTACATGATCATCCTGTGATTGGCCACCTTCACACTAATCGACACAAAGAGACAGAAACAATTCCACCCAAACATCTCGAAGTTAGCTGTGTTGTCCTCTTGAACTCCTGATCACAGATGGTAGAGGAATTATTTTCATTCAGGCTTGCATTCACTCACAGTTGCACCATTTGGAGCCAAATAAACCACATATGAAGGGTGATCGAAGGGTATCCTTTCTAATATGCTGGAACACATTCTCTGTAGCGTATGTGTTAAACCTGGGTGTGAATACCTACTGTGCCTTCACTGTGTCTATTTTTACATTTGCTAATCATCCAGGAAGGCCAAAATCATTAAGCTTGCTTTGAAAGTAAGCAGAACAAATGTCTTACAAGACAGGGATTATCACCAACTCATTAGGACAACAGGAGGCAAGACTGAAGAATGTCCGAGACGTTCTGGGTTCTCTGAACAGGTTGCTGTCTGGCAGTCTGAGCCCAAGGCTAGTCTTTACGAAAGGATCTTTTCTTTGCCACTTTTTCAAATAGGTAATATGTGCTTGTTTAACTAAAGAGCACTCAATGGGTGAAAAAAATTAGTATAATATTTTGAGCTTAGTATATTTATTCAGTAGATTGGATTTTCCTAATCCAAGACTAGCCTTTTTGTTTAATCATTCGCAAAGATTTTACATACTGTACATAGTGATGTCCTAATCCGAGTATACCACTGACTATTTCCATAACCCATGTAGAAAAATACCTATTTTTTATTTCAGCTTTAAAATGATAAATATAACACATACAGAAGGTCCAGTGACTCCTGCCAACAGATAGCAGATTAATCTGGGCCTTTCTCCAATAAAATGAATGTCCATCCAAAATAAATCCCTTGTGAGCAGGACATCTGTGTAGTTTAATCTCTAACTAAGGAGGCGACTATAAGGACAAAGTCAAAGTCATCCATGTAAACATGCAGCTCACGTGCCTCATGTGCTCATGTGCCTGGAATCAGCTGTCAGCAACGGCAGGAGAGAGCAGAGCAGGTCAAGCCATTGTCTGATCCGAGATCAGATCACGACCTTGCCACATGGAAAGCGCATCCTGAGATCTGATGTGTCGGGAACAGAATGAGAATTTCTCATTCGCTCACTGGAAACTATTGCTTTCAGATGGCTTCTCTGTTCAAATGTAAATAAGCCATTTTTTGCTCATTTGTATCGTATATGGCAGCCATATGTAGAACACTCATATAGTGAACAGAATCGATTATTCACAGATAACATGGTTTGGCTATTTTTCTGTTATGGAAGACACATACACAGCAAACATCTCACCCTAAGTCCACTGTGGATCTGTGTGCAACCATATTACATTTACATTTATTCATTTTGCTGATGTTTTTACACAGCCCGACTCTCAATTATGACAGGGTCAACAGTGGAAGCTTTGCAGTAATGAGATTTGAACTAAACTTTCTGACCATTAGCCCAAAGACTTATGCACTGAGCCAGGCAATTCACAATATAGGATATACTTCCATCCATCCCTCCATTTTTCGTGGCACATATCCCATAGGTAACTCGAAGCACAAGGCGGGGGACACCCTATATGGTTTGCCAACCCATCCCAGATAAGTTATACTTCCCTTCTCAATTATCACAATATATTATGGGTATTCTCTAAGCACAAAGAATAGCTTGTTAATTCATGCTTAGTGGAAGAAAACAAATTAAAAGATTTTCAACCAGCAATAATTAGTCCTAAACACAAAATACAATACATACTACCTATTTCCATCAAATATACTGCACACCTTGCAGCACAGACCAATAGAATTAGTGTAATCATATAAACACCTGGGTTTTGTATTAGATACTGATCATTCGTTAAATCTTCATGGAAAAAGAAACTCTTTTATTTTCTTGTGTTTAACTGCTAGAAGAAAGAAAAAAAGTTGGACGTTAACCTGCAACGTCAAAATCAGTATCCCACAGCAGAATTCTCACGTTTGCTACGAGTCTGATACATTTAATCATTACACATGGCCAAGACCTATCTCTTTTCACATTGTGTGTCCACTTGACTGACATTTAAAATGACTAACCATTTAAAATGACCCTTTTCCATAGACTGCTGGAAAACATGCAAGGGTATCTTGTTTTCGAGTAAAGCTCTTGAATTATGTGTAAAGACTGGATTGTTGGAATCTTTTTATATAATGTTCCTATAAAGCTGATTGTGTCATAGTGTTCAAAAGATTAATTTCCTTTGTATAGCCAAGAGACAATCAGGTAGGAACCAAGATCTTGAACCTTGGGCCAGAAAAGTGCAATGCATGAATGTACTTGGTATGCTCCCAAGCTACTGTATAGTGCATTACATACTGAACAGAAAGTGGTTTCAATATTGTTTCAGTATGGTGCTACAGACAGACAGGTTGTAGCAGCATATGGTGCAATATGTAACAAAATTATGTAACAACTGGTCTCAGATCAGACATGAAGAGACACTGTCTACATCTGTCTTGCTCGTTATTAAATTGAATCAATTTTAAAAGCAATGAAAAATAATCAAGTAGTCTATGATGTTCATATAATTAATAACATTGTAAATCCTGGCGTCCTCTGGATGAAATGAATGAGGAAAATTCTTTCTTTGTAGTCTACATGAATAGTGAGAGCGGGGATGTAAGGAGAATGAGAGAAAGGGAGAGGTACAGGGATTGATATGTGATACGAATTGTTATTTTATTATCTTTGGTGGATGGGGAAAGAATAGAGCGCGTTCCTGCACCAGCAAAAAGAGATCAGTTCATTAAGAACATGTCATGTGCCTTATACCTCCAGCTACTGCAGCCTGAAAATTACATTGACAGACAGTGTGTGTGTGTGTGTGTGTGTGTGTGTGTGTGTGTGTGTGTGTGTGTGTGTGTGTGTGTGTGTGTGTGTGTGTGTGTGTGTGTGTGTGTGTGTGTGTGTGTGTGTGTGACTCAAATCAAGAAACCTTCAGCAAAAAAGTGTGGAAAATATTCTCTCAGTCAAGAAAACCCATACTGATGCACACGCCTGTTCATAGCCTGATATTATTAGATCAGATATTGATCTACTCTTCTGGATAATGCATTTTAAGTGCACAGTACTCTGGCATGGTACGTGCTGACATTAAGAGATAGGGGATTCAGATAGGGGAATGCAGATCCGACAGCTCTGGCTTATAACTAAAGCAGTGAATTGCCAAAATTAATGACTGCATTGAGTTATATAGAGCATGTGCTTCAGTGCTCATAGACTGCTATACTACTGTGGCCAACTACTTTATATTTGCGGAGAGGACGAGATGCAAGAAATATCTCTGCTGTTATATCACTGGCAAAACTTGAGGCAGCACAATTTACCCTTATCTCATGAGAATTTGAGTCTGGTTGCACTTTTGCTCTCGGATTCTCAGCACAGCAGCACTGCCCAGAGTCAACCAGAGCATTTTATGTGACAATAACAAAAAACATGGAAAAGCCATTCTATTTTAGTACGTGTGGCCTTGGTTTCCTAATAATGCACCAAAATATGGTTCTTAGAACCGTCTTGTTAAACAGCTACCTCTTTCCTCTAGCTTCTGAACACACCCTGATTATAGCTCACCGTCTTGGGATTTGTCATGTATGTTAAAAATATGCTTAGATGTAGAGAAACCATGGGCAACGTTCCCAAGCTTTAACTGTGATCAGTCAGAATAACTATGTATTGATTTATGAAGACCTGTCTCACCAGTCTGTAATGTAAAGCTGTCCTATGCATATCTATATTACGCAATCTTGCCAGGATATCCAGTGATGTTTACTCTAAGTATATTATATTACTAGACCTGCCAGCCCTTTACCTATTTTGCACAAGAGCTCCTCAATTTAACATTGGACTAAGCTTGTATAAGTAATCACTTGTTACGATTCCTCTGCGGTGACAAACGCGGCAGGACAGTCCAGAGTGCGTGAGGTTGATGGAAAACGGAGTACGACGGAAATCAAGGTCAGTAGATCAGGCAAACAGGTGTAACTGGGATTAGGCAGAATCATAGTCGATAAACATGCTAAAGGTGAAACCAGAATGGCGGGTGAGGAAATACGGCTTGGTACACGACAGAGACAAGGCTGCTGAGCGTTAACGTGTCCCTTTTATAACCTTTGATCTGGTGCAGGTATTTGTAATCAAAACGCCGGCGAACTTGAGCGCGGGCATGGCTGGGAAGAATAGTTCTTGTCCGCCCCCTCCGTGGGCGGCACTACACGCTGTGAACTGCAGCCGCGAGTTCGTCGTGGCATAACATCACTCAAAAAATTTTAGTCATTTTCTACACAATAAAATATGAGATGAGCCAATCAGCATATTAATCTTGAATGATTGGGGTCAGGTGTTCTATCAATGTTCTATTAATGTGTAACCTATATTATATATGTACTGTATATAATTAGCCACAACTATATTGATTAGGGATGCGTAATTTCATCCAAATGGTCAAAATCTGCATTTTCAGTTTCTGGTCCAAAGAGAAAACATTTTTTGACCTACAACATTTGGAAAGTGTTAGATTTGATTACAATACAATACTTCAATACAGTGTCAAACCTAACACCTTACAAATAATGTTAATGGTCATAAAAAAAAATTTCAAGTATTAAATATGCTGTTGAAGTTATTTGTGTGAGTTGTGAACAATAGCAATAATGAACAATAATGAAAGGAAAATGTATTTAACAGAAAAATCATACCGGTTTTCAACAGTAAAATCGGTATTAAATCTGTAGCTACTTTATTTGAAGTACTGTACTTTAATATTGACCTGGATAAATAAGTATTTCGTTGTTGTTCGACGGAAAATGGAGGAAATGTCCTGTACATTTTCACATCATTATTGTTTACCACCAAATAATTGACCAAGTTCTAAATACCCATGTGATGTGGCCAAGTTTCCATCCACTTTTCTGTTATCGACAAAGTGAAAGTGTGTAAAAATGAAAATAAAAATTTGCAATATTTGCTCTCTCCTGCTTGTTTCCAACCAATTGGCTTTTTACTGATAAAATTGTGTGTGATGACATCATCCAACAAGCTGTTCCATAACTTTTGCTGTATCGCAAAAGAAATCTGCCTATGAAACGTTTCCATACATAATCTTTTGTATATTGCAAACTGTACCTTTTGGGTCCCACATGTCTTTAAATCTTTGTCTTTCGGATGAGATGATAAACCAAGGTCCTGACTCTCTGTGGTCATTAAAAATCCCAGGACACATATCTTAAAAGAGTAGGGGTATAACCAGTGTCCTGGCCATTGGCCCTTCACTATCATGACCCTCTAATAATCCCCATCTCTGAATTGGCTACATCACTCTCTCTTTGTCTCGCTACTAATAGCTGGTGTGTGTTGGACGTTCTGGTGCACTTTGTCTGCCGTCACAGCATCCAGGTGGACCCTACACACTGATACTGGTTGAGGAGACGACCCCCGACCCCCCCCACCCCTACTATGTAAAGTGCTCCGAGTGTCTAGAGAAGTGCTATATGAATGTAGCTATAACTAATAACTAACCAGATAAAATGGAGAGTATTGAAAAAATTAAATGACACTGGGCTGCTTCCTGTCATTTTAATTTCACAAATATTTGCAATTATATGAAATATCAGAAGACAACGTCAGAATGGAGTAGTTGCTTGTCTTTTAATGCTCTAAGTGATTGCACTTATGCGATGAAACCAATGGGTCTGAGAGGCAGTTGTGGAGAGACACGTCTTAGAAAGTCTCTGGCTGCAAAATTTTAGATTGTCACAGCCCACGTTTGAGATGCTGTGCCAATTGATTGGTCCTGATGTTGGGCCCATCACAGGTTTCCACTGACCACCAGTTCTGACCCGAAAGCAGATTGCCATCGTTTTGTTTAAGCTGAATACAGCGTAGTGGAGGAAACTTTCAGGGTTAATAAAACAAACGTTCATTGACGTGTATATGCTGTGTGTATAACAACTATGGAAAATGAATGCGCCATTATATCAGGCTGCCGAATATAGCGGGGGCCAACGAAATTGCATACCGTAATTCCTTAGCGCATCTTGTGCCACAGGTTTATGGTGCACTGGATGGCACGCACAGCCCTATTCTTCCCTCAATGGATGGATGGATAAATTCTGTAATTTTCTTAACAAAAACTGTTTCCAAACAGTTTATTTTTTTCCAACATTTTAAATGTCACCATACAATTTATGTGCTACCGTTAAACAAAAAAAAGATTATGTTGAAATTCTATCAATAATTTGCTTTTCGATCAGCTATATTGGTAAACATTTCAGAACTTTACACCTCTTTTTCGCAAAAAAAAATCCTTGGATGGAACTGTAGCTTATGTCTTAAAAAAACAACATAAAAAATTTTACCTGATCTCAATATCTGATTAACCTTATCAAAGGCACTGAAATGTTTTACCAAAGGAATTGCACTCTGCTGTCCATCTTGGGGGTTTTACTAGCCTTTGACCTGATTGATTGGGTGATTTAAAAAAAAAAAGAGAGAAAGTGATTGAGATCACTAAGTCTGAATGTAGTTGAAATTTATTTTTTCACATTCTGAAAACTCTGAGATAAAATAAATGAAGCCTTACAGCTGCTTCCTGTTGAAGTACATAAAATATGCCTTGGTGGTTGTGGACACATCCTCAGTAAACTTCAGAGACCGGAGATATTCAGTAAAGTCTACAGTAATGCTTACAGAAAAGCAGAAGATCAAGCAGCTTCTCCTGCCCCCATTCGTTTCTCATGATTGTACATGT